>CM025655.2:8393668-8425739 GCA_014621495.2 Entosphenus tridentatus
CCTCCTCCCCCCCTCCCCGGAGGCTGCCAGAGGTTGTAACCAGAGACTCGGGGTGCCGCAGGTCGGTGTCTCTCAGAGGCAGGCGGCACAGCCGGGGTGAAAGCGCGAGCGAGCGAGTGTGAGAGAGAGAGAGAAAGCGCGACCGACGGGGCAAGTGACAAGCGACACGAGAGAACAGCGCAGCCCGCGGTGTTGTCCGTGACGCTAGAAGAAGTTTATTGTTGTGCAAGGGACGTGCGCTCGTGCTGGTCGACGAAGCGGAATCAAGCTGCGTCGTTTTTTTTCCAACGAGCCCCGAGTGTTTTTGGCTTGGGACTTTTATGCTTCTGCTTTGGATTATTTGCTGAACCTCCGCTGGACTAGTACGGGGACGGTCCGCAAGGTAGGAGAATTGTCGCTTGCACGTCATGTGTGTGTGTGATCGTGACGCCTTGGACTCTGCTTTCTTGCTTAAACCTTTCCGATGCCTCTGTCGCGCGCAATCTCTGGAGTTGTGGCGGTCGTCAATGGGAGCAAGGGGTGCGTTGCCTCTCGAATCCGTGCGATGGCAGCTTAAATTGACTGGTTTGACACGTTTCAAATGGGGCTGGCGTGTGTGATGGAAAATCACCTTGTGCAGGAGATGATGTACAACATCACATCGAGAATGACATGATGAGTGATGGTGATGATGAGCAAAGTGAGAACATGTGGTATCGCAGCATCGCAAAAACATAAATTGACTGCCTCTTTGTAACCGACGATTTTTGTTTGTTGTAAAAATTAGTTAGTAACCATCACGATCAATTTGAAACTCCCCTCGTTCCCTAGAATGCCATGAGCGTGACGAACGCAAACTCAGGGGGAAGCACCGATTTTTGCCAGCATAAAGTGTCACTCCGGTCGGCGTTTAAAAAAAAAACCATCACCAACCAAAAACTTTTGCATTGCGGCAACTTCCTGCCGTCGGCGAATGTCTGCGGTGACAATCGACACCCCTCTCTGTATCTGGTGTTGTGGCGAGCAGTTGTCATTGATTGAAGCCGGAGACCTTTTGCAGAGTTCTCCGTTGGCCGCAGAGTTTGGGATTAATGGGGACGAAGAATTGGGTGCAATGAGAGGGGGGGCGGGCGGGGGAGGAACTGAAGATAAGCGTTGTCCTGTATCTGCAAAGAGACCTTTCATGTCCTAATATCTGCTGAGATGTCATGTCAGATTGCTGCAGTTTTCCCACGAAATGGGACAGTTGACCAACACAGATCAGGTATGGCTGAATGAGAGAGATGGAGTTACAGCGCAGATGTTAGAGGCGCCATGGTGGTGAGATGTTAACTACCTCGCCTGGTATACAGGAGGTTGTGGGTTCGATCCCAACCCTCACGCCTGCTGTATATTTGGAGTTTGCGAGTTTCTCTCCCCGTGGTCGCGTGGATTTTTCTCCGGGTCCTCCAGTTTTTCCCTCATTTAGAATCGACGTGCGTTACGAATACTTAGCTGCTATACATTTCCACGTGACAAAACCAACTTCTGAAAAAGAACTATATAGCCATACCTGGTAAAATAAAAAATAAAATAGTTTAGACTGCGTGCTCCACTTGGACCTGGACAACCTGAGTTCAATTCGTCAGCTCATGGGTAAGCGTATTGGTGAGTAAACAGCGTTGGAAAGTATCATCAAACGGCCCCACATGACTAAAAAAGCCTCGAAGGGGCTTTCATCCAGCAGTGGATTGACAACCTTTAAATTATTCTCGTAAATCATTTACGTATGTAATAGTGACCGTATTCAAACACACAAACGTCACTCGTGTACTGTATTGAACAGCGTTTTGAAATTACGGGCAATGACGATTCAGCTTGGAGGTAAAGAGAGAGAAAAAAAACGAAGTACAGTATAATTTGCGTGCTGTTCATTTTTAATCACAGTTGTTGATACGCACGCATGTGGGTGCGTTTGTGTTCGTAATAGCGTCCCATTACAAGCTGCAAATTGCATGACTGCTGTAGACAGGGCTTTAATTTCACACCGATTCTCTGGCAACTCGCACTTGACGGCCGTTACGAGGGCACGATTTTCTTTTCTTAATTACTCCGCAGGGGGCAACCTCGTCAACATAGCAGACGTTAGAAGTTCGTGATTTAGAAAAGTGTGCGTGGATATTATTTATATAAAATTTAAATTTCGATTTAAAGCAGACGCTGTCTTTCCGACAGGACGGCTGCTTGCGTTGTGGCCGAAACGTCGCGAGAATTATTTTATTATGTTTTATTTTTATTATTTTATTATTTCCCTTCTACATGACTTTACCGAAAGAACCAAGATGAGCAACTTCGCCTGTGTCGCCTTTGAGTCAGTCTGTCGGGCACAGCACACGTGCGTGATCTTCGTACGGGAGTTGAGCAATGGCTTATTCTGCCTCTAAGCAATCGGGGTATGTATGCATTGTGTTGCTCATGAGCTATGTATGCCCTTTGACCTCTGGTCAAAAGATCTGTTGGGTGGTGGAGAAACGAAGCCGAACGAGGCTTTGGGCACCTTGAGCAACGCAGCTTTGTTTGGCATTATCCAGGAGAACTCTTCTTGTGTTACCTGCAACTCCTAACATCTGCAGGAGACGTTGGGTCTGTGAGAACGGCGACTATCAGCATCCCCATACTTCCAAATTTCCACAATAATTTCCATGTTTTTACCTATGGATAGACGGAGTAAATTTGTGGATCGGTGGAAGAAATTCACGTAAAACAGGATGTACGATATTGGTCTCCCACATTACTGCCATATATGTTGTGAGGGGCTCCCCAGGATATACACAAGATTCACCCCGTCTGTAGAGGATAGGCCTGTACCAGTGTTAACATAGTTAACATAGTTAACACTGGTGGAAGGGTTACCTTCTCAGAATAAGTGAACATATTGGTAGTAATCCAGATCAGCCAGTCTTGCAAATGTGAATATCCTGGTCACTTTAGTTCTCGCTGGGTTAAACAAAATAAACATGATTTTTTTTTGTTCCTTGTCATGCTGCCAGGTTTAAGGGGGGGAAGGCTGACCCAAAAGTAAGCTGGCAGCTTGTTCCTTTAAGCCCGAATCTGCCTCTACTCGGCTACTACAGCAGCGGGCAGCAGCAGCTGATCTGATAAAGCGACCAAAATATGTGTACTGTAAGCCTGTTGTAAAATCAAAAAGTGCAATCTCGATTTAAAATGTGGAAATGGCCACCACGTGAACTCCGTCGTTGCTTTGCCATGAACATACTGTACGGTTATTTTTAAGTCAACTAAAGCTGCTGATAGAGTGGGAAAAAAAATAATCAGGGTGTGATTTTTGTTTTTGGTCAAAGTGCTACACTGGTTAATTATTAACGAAGCTAATGCCTCCCCGCTCAAGTGTTTTTACACTTGGCAATAAGTAAACTTCCAGAGCTATGAACAGATTAGCTTGCAATTTTTCAGTCCAGTGGCTTCTGTTGTTTGTTTTATTTTCAGTTTCGCTATTTCAGGTTATTAATCTACCACCAGCTGATCCTACTTCGAGTATTCGGCAGCCACGAAAAACAAACTACGCAGTACCCCGCCCTCCAACGCGAGTGGCTTTTATTTAAGCGGGCCACGATGGGAGCTGCCAACGCTTTGGATTATTCCTCCTGATATTATATCCATAAAGCCGTGTCAGTGTTTATTATGGTTTTTGTACATTTTCGTGATGATCATTTTTCCTGACAGCTTGGCCCAAGGGGACCGATGTTTTCACAATAACTCGGTTTCAAAGAACTTGTAACGGAAAAAAATACATTGAAGGGAAATAACCCAGACGATGTTTTGCTCCCTTCTATATGCATCACAATGTTACCTCCAGCTCCTTTAAATGAAATACATATAACATTATCTTTACAAGGTACTATTTCATGATTAATGATAATTTCCCCTCATTATTGCTTACCTTTTCATGTTTCCATGGTGTGTGGCTCTTTGATTTTGCGGAATTTCCTTGAGGCCCTTTGTAATGTTGTGTTTAGCCTCTGGCTGTGGCCAGCCCTGCGCCCCCCCCCCATCCTCCACACCACACCACCCCCCTCCCCAAGTCTTTGACCGGAATCCCTGAGTGTGGTTTTCCTTCCGTGCTCTTTTCCGGCAGGTGTTCCAGTGGCGACAACTTGAGAACCTGTACTTCCGGGAGAAGAAGTTTTCGGTGGAGGTTCATGACCCAAACAGGTGAGCAAGCGCCAGGTGTTAGACAGGGAGGAGGGGGTGAGCGCGGGTGATGGTGTTAGAAATACGTGGGTCGCATTGATCGTTCAAATGTAGCAGGAGGTGTGTAGGTAAGGAGACCGTCATCCCACAGCGTATTGACAACAGGGTCCGTCAGGTGTTATCGCTTTTATAAACTTTCGTCTCAATTCCACCCCCAACAAACTGCTGGAATCAGAATCTTTATTTATCTTGGAGAAATCCGATGAACTATGGAGCTCATTCTCACAGATGTCCAGTAGAGTTGGGTCCCAAGAAAGAAATTGGTCCCAAGACCACGCCACAAAACCGCATTCCCTTATTAGTGTAACGTCTGCCCAGCGCTGATTTTATTAAGGCAACCGGGACCCCTTAATATACTGTAAAGAAAAGAGCTCCATTGAAAAATAAGAATACGCCCCACGTGTTCTTCACGTTTAAGTGTTGGTCGTAGTTGAGGTGGTTGTAAGGGTCTCTCAAAGTCAGAGTGGCATCTATACTGTCAGCTTGAGACACTTGAACACGTGAACATTTGTTCAGGTCTCACTTGATGAAATGACGAGCAGTCTCAATGCACTTTTAAATAATAATACAAGTTTGGTATTTGTGGATTTACATGAAAGTAAATGAGAGCATACGATTCATTATTCACTATTTTAACAGGTAAGGCCCACTGACTTGTATAGCAATTTTTTAGAAATGACATAGCCACTCATGATAGCTGAACGAAGTAGCTTATAATGTGGAGATTTATAGTAGCCAATTACTCTAAACGCACGTTGATTCTGAATGTGGAGGGGAAAAACAGGAGGACCCGGAGAAAAATCCACGTGACCGTGGGGAGAGAGAGAGACATCCAAACTCCAAATATACAGGCATCAGGGTCGGGATAAAACCCACAACCTCCTGAATACCAGGGAAGGTAGTCAATATCTTGCCACCGTGGCACCCGAATTAAATAAAAATATATTCCCATAAAAATAGTTTGAATCGACTATTTGCAAACGTTCAACTGTTCGCAATAATTTTATTGTAAGCTATGGTTTTAAAAGGGAATTAAGGGCACAAGTTTAACTTAATCTTTTGTAAATAGAAGCGCGGAGCTTCCCAGGGTGAACACAGACTCATGGGAGCACGGCACGCCTTGCTGTGACTTGCCGGCTTGTGGCTAAATGGTACAGCACGAGCAGTCGTTTATTTTCCTGTACAGACATGCAAAATATAAAACCTGCTGAGCAGTGTTACTCAAGCAAGGCTTTTCCAGTCACTTGGGCGGTTGTTAAATAGATAAATTAAGTTAGTTGAGGGCAGGTTCTTTTATGCAACCATGTGCAGTCGATCGGCACGTAGCAAGTGGGTGGGGTAAACTGTGGGTACTCTCCACCGCTTCTAAGACGTCAGGCCAGCGAGGAAGAGTAGGCCAAAAATACACTGTCGAGGGGGGCTCTCGATTAGTGGAGGCCTTTCTGGCAGCAGTGGCATGAACAAGAAGTTGAATGACTGCACCTTTATCTTTGCCTTTTATCCTATTGGGTAAACCAAACTGGACGTGGGAGCCTAGGTGATGTGTTTGTGCGCTCGCTCGTAAGGAGTACATTTGACAGACTTGTGTAAAGTTACCTATCGCTATTTGCTCACGTTTTTGTTGTGGCTACTACCAAAGCGTCGGAGCAAATGTAAACTTGGGCAGATACCTGCGGTTTGGTTGGTGGTACTGGGCCCTTAAAATGACATTGATACACCCAGAGAGGAATTGAGTAGATCATATCAAGCACAGTGGGACCCTTATTTTTTTCATGCAGAAATGAAATGTGCAGTACCTTTTAGACGTTTGTCGCGCCCATGTTATTGTTTGAGAGCACATGCTTTCAGCCACCTGTTTAGCCCCCTTTACATAATGAGGGGCCAGCTGTCTTAATATTTGTTAAGTTTTTGAAAAATGTATTTGGGTGAGTGATATGCCCCCTGCCGTGCTGAAAAAAGCGAATCATTCTTTATAGAGGGCCTTGACTCGCTGTCGGATCTCCCCTTTAGTTTAGCAACACGGTATTTTTTTTTCAACAATGATTTGTGCGAGCACACGTTTTTACAAGTGGCCGGACCCTTCAAACAGCTGACGTTGCATGACAAGGTCAAGTTATTTCAGTTGCGAATGTGTCTGTGTGGCTTTGTGTATCCCTGCGGGGAGCGCTGGCGTATCGGTTAGCGCGCTGCGCTACGAACTCAGCGACCCGAGTTCGATTCCCGCTCACGGCCAACACCAGTGACGATTATCTGAACCTGTCCTGGGCCTCCCCCAGGTCGACTCAGCCTCAAATGAGTACCTGGTGCGGTGTGGTCAGGCATGTTGCTGGCCACCCAACCCCTCGTGGACCGTGCCGGCCCTCATAGGTGCTTAATAACAGCACTTGCCCCAACAGTCTATTAAGGCTATACAGGGATCTTTGTCTTTGCATATCCCTGTGCACATTCGGGGAGGTTTCTCCAACAGCTGCCAAAAATCTGGCCCTGTGTCGGTGTCAGTTATAGTCACATTCAAAATCCCGTGAAGGTGGCTTCATTCCATTCTGGAGGTACCACAAAGTCCAGATACAACCCGTCCTTGGGGACTACAAGCAGTGACTTCAACCTCCTGGTAGCCCCACCCGCCCGTCTGGTTGGCATCTGCGATAAATCTTTTGGCAAATTAGCTCCAACGTCATGGAACCATCTTACAACTTTCAGGCATGCCCCCCTCTCTTTTGCCCTGTTTCAGGTCGGTCCTCAAAGCTTGCCTCCTTTCATGAGTAATATTCAAAGTGAGCACAGAGTTATGGCAAGAGCATGTGCGGTTAGTGGTTGCAAAATTGAGAGAGATTTGATGGCGTATAAAAAAAATAGGTGCATTGTAGTGTGCGATGGGTTGGTTTTTTTGGTGTAAAGTGTTGTCAAACTTTATTCTTATTATTATTATATACAGTGGAGCTTGTAATGATCAGTGCACATTTGCGAATTTGTACTCACTGCGTTATAGATGTACAGCCCTCTTGTCAGTCCCATTGCTGGACGAGGGGGTCTCCCCACGGCATTATCGGTCATGGCGGTTACTCGAACATACTTCACCATGCTGGCCGGTGTGGTTCGGTGAAGGGCAGGGAGCCAGCCATAGACGGAAGAGAATTAATAATACTCTTAATTATGATGAATGAGAAAGAAAAACAGAACCAATCAGAGCTTGGTAAACATTACATTAGAGCACAAATACTGTGGCACTCAATGGGACGTGGTGGGCCGCGTCGGAAACCCTGAACTGGACGACCTCCTCGTCTGGAACGGAGCCATTGCCGGCAGCTGCGCGTTTCCCTCGTTTCCCCGGCGGCGTGGCCACGTGTTCCCCAGCAGCACGGAGAGGCTGTGACATTTTCGACTTAATTACCGTCGCCGTTTTGCGTCGAGAAACGTTGCCTTTTCAGTCCGACGCGTCGGCCGCGTTTTCATGAACGACCTCCGCGGGACGCGTTGCCAAAGACTTTCGTGCAAAGGGAGAAAGAATACACTGTGTGTGTGAGTGAGTATAAAAAACCGAGCAGCCAAGCTTGGAAGGGCTGTCATCTTTCATTTGCTGGACAACAGTGATTAGTGCACATGGCTGTCGGTGATAATGTTTTTTTTTGCATAGTTGACAACAGTATTCCAGAATTTGTGTGGTCACCCCCCCCTACCACACCCCCCCCCCCCGGATACTGCCTTACATACGAACAGTTTTTATAGACGACTTCACAGTCACCTTTCCACATACAAGATGTGTTTTTTTTCTAGTGAGCATTACAGACAATAGAAAAGCATGACCTAAAGATTATAATAAAAATAGCAATGTCTTTCTTCATGAAAGCTTCACCGTGTCACAACACTCGATCAAGAGGGCATTGCAATGGACATTTGGCCAATTTTGCTTTGAGGATTTGGCTTGCAAGAAGATAAAACCGGAGCACCCAGAGGGACGTGCACATATCAGGGTATACCACGCACAGCATCGCACAGATACTTTCAAGAATCCATTGCCGTAATGCCACCACCTTGCGACCTTGCAGCCCAAGACAACAGCACCTGGTATTACCAGGCATTCTCCCATCCCAAGTAATATCCACCAGGTTGTAACATGCTTAGCTTCTGAAACTTGACAAGACTGTGCACAGTCAGGCTTGTTTTGTCATAGGCGAATGCAGCCTCATGATGATACATTTAAACTTTGATATTTACCCTGATTGAAATCACAACAATCTGTTGTTGTGTTTATATTGGTGCGGTATTGCAGCACATGAAGATGGCTATTCATTGCGAAATTACAATGCGCGGGCAATAACCAAAGCGCGGCATTGCATTAGATTGCAATAGATTGCAAATGCAACAGATCACACGGGCAGAGAGATGCAGAGTTCGAAAATAAAGCGCTCCTTGGTTTTTTTTTCTTCGGCTATGCTTTTTCCTCACTTCCCGGTCGCGGTAGATCAACGGAACTCCCGGGCAGATGGAGGCCTACGCCGTTGTTGTTTTTATAAGCCGTGGGTCGGCGCAAGGCGAGATGCTGCCCGTGACCCCTCGATTTTCCGGGCGATCGTCTTGGCTGGAAACCGTACCTTCGTGGCACGAAGAATTTTACTTTATTCAGCATCACCAAAGACATTTGTTTTGTTTGAAACGTTTTTTTTTGCACACTGACACCACGAAAGAAATGTCCAGTGGCGTAGTGGCTTCTCAAATAATAGCAGTGGGGTTTGAATAAAAGAAGCCCTCTTTGTGGGCCATAACAGAAACTGGTTTACAACTGCAAATGTGTTCATGAAATACCGTGTTTCAAAACCTCACAGAATGTGTTGTTCTGCAAGAACCTACGACGATAAAATAGATGTGGTTAATATGTAACTTATCTAAATGGCGCAGCAGTGCAGTGTTTAGCTCAATGCACTATGAACCTCAGCGACCAGAGTTCAGTTCTGTGCCATGTCAAAGTTAGTGGTGAACAACAATACTGTGGCCTCCTCCTTCACCAACCCACACTGAACACCGTTGGTGTCGCAGTTATAGTTTTCAAACAACGTCCTTGATAACATAGTAGTATTCAGCAGTGGATCGATGCGGTTTTATGAATTCTAAATATCTGAATCACAAGGCTATGTTTTGTTTTTTCGTTTTATCTACCATGTATTCAGCCCACAAGATGGGAGTGTGCGATGTGTGGTCACAATCAAAATCCGGTGGAAATCCTTACAATATTTTTTGAACAACTCATCAGGGAAAACGGCACTTAAAAACAAATCTAAATGACGACACTGACATCAGTTGAGTTTTAGCATTCACATTGACTCCAGAAATCTTAATCTTTAGTACACTAATAATTGCAGTATATACACACACCATGTAAGTTTGATTAAATTGAAATATCAATCCTTGAATGTGTTTCCTTTATTAGGTTATTTAGTAGGTTATTGTAATAACATTCCATCCTTTTGTGATTATAAATGATCTGTGTTGTTGGTTGCTGGAGAATGTCTCCAGGATAAATAAATATTCTGATTCTGGAAGGATGCATCCATTCATTAATTAATCTTAATTCTTACACTACAGTTACAAGTATCGAATCCCATGCTTATGAATCAATGTTTATCGGTATTTTACCAAATGGGTTCACGTCACCCTTTGTGTAGCCACTTGGAGGCTGCTACCATTCTCCCCCGTGTTTCAATTCAATATTCTCGGTTCAAATCCCCTCCCTGAAGTGTGACAATTCATCAGATTGCCAGAGGGGATAAGGAAGAGCGTGCCCTGGTGGAGAGATGTTAATTACCTCGCCTAGTATACAGGAGGTCGTGGGTTCGATCCCGACCCTGATGCCTGTCTATTTGGAGTCTGCGTGTTCTCTTTCCCCGTGCTGACGTGGATTTTTCTCCAGGTCCTCCTGTTTTTCCGTCCACATTTGGAATCTATGTGCGTTTAGAGTATTTGACTGCCATACATTTCCACGTGATAAGCCACCTGAAAAAGAGCGAAATAGCTCAGTGGGCCTTACCTGGTAAAATAAAAATATATATGTTGAGTTTAAATAGGGGGTGGGGATGATGCTTAATAATTCCTGCCCGAAATGGTTACCTGTTCATACAAACGGCATTTCCTACAGAAGCAGTTTTCTGCTATTATTACAGCCACAGCATCCATCCTAAATACTCGAGTTACCATGAGAATGTTGTAAAAATGCCCACTCCGTTTGAGAGAAACGTGGTCAATTACTTACCTGCACAGGATGTATTTTGTTTTAAATCTGTTCTGTGCATTCATGATCCTTGCTGGCTTCTGGTGCTCTATGCCGTGTTACAGTAAATGGCATCGATGGTTTGTTAGGCCGGGGGTATGCGCGTGTTTTACTGTTAGTCCTGGGGATATGGAATTGCGGATAACATTTTTTTAAGTTGTACGTTCTACTGATTAATCGTATAAATTACAAGTAATATTTTAGCCTTTTGTTATTTCACTGTTGGACAAAGGCCATATTTCATGAAGCTGCTTGGTGGGGTGGGGGTGAAGGGGTACCCTGGACCAGTTCAGATACCGCTTGCCACTGACATGAGCTATGCCAAGGAATAGACCTCATTTTGTCTGGTGCAGAGAGAGCACAGCCTGCTAGCCACTGTCCCACCGATGCACCAATAATGATTAAAATGTGAACCCTAACATGGCACATAGGCGATCGGAACAGGCTGTGAGAGAATGCATTGACCACGTTTATTGGCGCATTCCTTTACCAGGTGATGGTGATGATGATTAAATAAATAGAATTGGTTTATTTATTTTTTTGCTGAGTGTGCCTGCTCCACACCGCCGACATTGGCCGCGTTTGTTCGGAGCACCAAGTAGGCCTGAGAAAGCGCCCGCCTGCCCAATTTATACTGGAATTGGCGTTCAGCTAATCAAAAGAAATTACCCACGTGACTCCGGCAGTGGAAGTTGATTTCCTGAAATCACATAAATTTTTAAGCCCGATGCCGTACGCAGTTACTGCTATGGCAGAGCCCTGGCCGGTCCAGCAGAGCCCTGGGCAGACCGCCGAGCAGGGCAGGAATTTTAAATTGGCTTGATAATGAGCCGCATCTGAGAAGAGTGCTCTGCCTCCCTGTGCCCTCCCTCCGCCCCCCCGTGGCTCAGAAAACCCAACGGCAGCAATAGTCAGAAAACACTCGAGCGGAATTTCTTCTGAGCGTCTGCGTCTGGCGCGTGATCGTGGCGCAGTTCAGCGAGCGGCGCTTGAACATTTGCGCGCATGCGCGGGCAGTGCGTGCATTCAAACCATTCATTCGATCCTCTTAGTGTTCGGATTTGTTTTCAGGTTGCGCCATGTTGTTATTGTTGTTTGGGAGGATTGTCCGACGTTTTGTTGCACGTGCTTACCGGAAGAAACTCCTAGCATGTGGAGCTCTACTTCGCCAGGTTTGCGTGAGGTCGTGGGTTCGATCCCAACCCTGACGTCTGCTGTGTATTTGGAGTTTGCGTGTGTCTTTCGCTGTGGTCGCGCGGATTTTTCTCCAGGTCCTCCAGTTTTCCCTCCACATTGAGAATCAATGTGCGTTTAAAGTATTTGGCTGCTATAAATGTCCACATGATAAGGCACTTAGTTGTGCTATTCTTTGTGGCCAGGTCGCTTCTGAAAAAGAGCTAAATAGCTCGGTGGGCCTCACCTAGTAAAATAAAAAATAAATTGTTTAATTGAAATAGTTTATCATGCATGCTCAGATTAACAAAGACATCTTTATCCACGTGTGCGTGCACATGCGTTCAGGGTAGTGGGGAGTGGTGGCGCAGTGGTTAGCGCGCCGCACTACGAACCCGGCGACCAGAGTTCGATTTCACGCTCACGGCCAACACAAGTGACGATTCTCTGAACTGGTCGACTCAACCTTAAAATGAGTACATGGTGGGGTGTGTAAACAACGCCACTGGGGAGACAAAGGCGGCCGGGCGTGGTGCTGGTCACCCACCCCCTTCGTGTGTCATGACGGCCTTCACAGGCGTTACTCGCTAACAGCACTTGCCCCAACAGTCTGTTAATGCTATGCGGGGGGTGGGGTCTTTGTCTTTGTCTTTTTGTTCAGGGTGACGGTGAGTCGTCGCACCTTCGGACACAGTGGGATTGCCATCCACACGTGGTATGCCAGTGTCGCACTAATCAAGACCATCTGGGCGATGGCAATCAGCCAACACCAGTTCTACCTGGACAGGAAGCAGAGCAAGGTAGAGTCACCCCACTTCACAATGGGCCCCTCTGTGCGTCTGTGTGATTCGTCTGTGTGATTCGCAGTGTCCACGGCATCCACTATCCAAACGCATAGCCTGAGCAGTCGTAATCATTATAATAGTATTCTCTGGGTCTTTCGGTAAAGTCACGTATATATAAAAAATAATAACATAAAATTATAATACAAATTTCGATTTAAAGCTTTCGTGACTGCAGGGATTCATCTTCTTGGTTCTTTCAGTAGAAGGGAAATAATAAAATAATGAAAATAAAACATGACAAAATACAATTCTCACGACGGCTGCTTGCGTTGTGGCCCGAAACGTCGTGAGAATTGTATTTTATTATGTTTTATTTTTTTTATTTTATTATTTCCCTTCTACGTGACTTTACCGAAAGAACCAAGAAGAAGAATAAAAATATCACGACGTTTCGATCGCAACACAAGCAATCCTGAAACGTCGTGATAGTTTTTATAATTTTTTATTCACTTTATTTTCATTTTAAATTTTTCTTTTTTTATTGTTATTATGTTTTCTATCTATGTGACTTTACCAAAAGACCCAAAGAATATGAATTCCTGCAGTCACGAAAGCTTTAAGTCAATAATTATAATAATAGCCGAGTACATATTGCCATTCTTACACTGCAAGGCTGTTGTCATGAAGGTTGTGTGCTTCACAGTCAAGTATCATCCGCCAGTAATGAGCGATGCTGCTGTATGGCCTTTTCCAATTAAGTCCAGTGATACAATTTTTTTTGCCAAATTTGATTAAAACCATCTCCCCGGCACACATTGTCTGCTCCTTATTTTAATCACGTCTTTACCATTCATTGTGCGGCAGACATCGTGCAATTATCACTAATGCGACCGCAGTATTGACTGGGGCGGTTGCTGGGTTTGAACCGCGAACCCTCTGCAACACGCGGCAAACGCTCTAACCGCTCGACGGTGTCACAAGTCCCACCGATTGCCACGCATAAAACTCCCACGGGCTTCGTTCATTCGTTCGTCCATTCATCCGTCGGTTGTACGTGGCTCCCGCGCCGCGCGCGTTCTCTTTCCAGGCAAAGATCCCAGCGGCACGGAGCCTCAGCGAGATAGCGGTGGATCTCTCCGAGTCGGGCACGCTCAAGAGAAGCAAGCTCAACAGCATGGGCAGCAGGGGGCAGGTCATCAGCGCCAGCAGGGGCAGTCTCCTGTCGTCCGGTAAGCCATCCGCGGGCAGACCCACCTTGCGGGAATTCCCTTAGTGAACGGCAGGCACGGAACGGTTCACACTCGGCCAGCGATTTGACGAATTGGCACGATTGGTGGAATTTTACTCTTTAAACACAGCAGTGATATTATGTAATGTATAGCTACAGTACAGTGGTTGGCATGAACCAAGCGGGATGAGTTTGATTCCTAACCGATGGCTAGCCAAATATTAATGAGAGGACTTTTCAGGTGACCAGTATTGACGCAAGAGCCTTAAACTTCATGCCACCCCCTGCACTCGAATGGTACATTCCGCGGTAAATATCCCACTCGTGTCAATACTGGGCGGTGTGCACACTTGGCGGTCATGCCCGTGACTCAAATCGAATTCCGGTTTCCGGAGCCGGTTACTCAGTGCTGCCCTGCGGTTGTGCCGGGTTTGGGAAGAGCTTGGGGTGCGATGTGCAACGACGCTGCGCAGCCGCCACGAAACCCGCCAGCTGATGTTGGTGCCCCTAGGTGGCTGCTCGTAGCCTGAGGGATATGTCCATAACCTCGTGTGAAGCATTTCCTTGGTACATTTTTTTATGACGATAGAGCCGATAAGTACGCGTGTGATGACTCGCCCACCCCTCTCCCAGTGAAGCGGTGTGTTGTAATCATTGAAGGTCGACAAATAATGATTCTTTTTCCTCTAGCTTTTACGAGATTGTTAGTTTTTTTTACGACATTGTTTGTACGGTGCTTTTCGTTTTGTTCTGACTCATACCGAACAGTTTGTCGTGTTCAGGTTATCCCGAGTGCAACGTGACACATCTGATCTGCGTACGCGTTGCATAAGGGACAAGTAACGAATTAACGAATGCATCAATGCACGTCTACTGAGAGGGGATTATGATTGCACCGAGGCAGCCATCAGTTCCGTGTGCACTTACCAAGCGCCGGATGTGCTCCCACAAGGAATAACAATTTCTTGTGCATCTAAAGGCAATTGCAAGTCAGGATGCTTTACAGAAATGGAGAACTACATTAGGGTAGGCCGAGGGGAGTTGGATTGGGGAAGGGGGGGGGGGTCAGGGCAGGGATATATACGCTGGGGGTGTGTGAGGAGAGAGCAGTACTGTGGCTCAAACCAGAACTGCTTTTTGTGCTCGGTCTGTTGTCCTTCTCCCGCACCTCCGATTAGCACGGTTGGCTACGTACGGTGCGATAGAAGTTCAACGTGCGTACAACGTAACCAACGATCAGTCTCCGGGACAGCCGGGGTAGCCCAGGGCAGCTCCAAACAACCGTTAATATTCCACATGCTAAGTGATGGTAATGGTCGCATTGTTCAAGGTAACATGAAGCCACGATTTTGAGTGTTATCGTTGCCGCTACTGATAATGCCACTCTCGTTAACGTTACAGCACCATCATCATCATCATCATCATCGTCGTCGTTATTCCTTGTGGGGATATCTTAGCAGCTAACGAACAAACTCATGCCCGAGCTTCCAACTCGGCCAACCCCTGCCGCTCCTGACTCTCTCGACCAACACTGCTCCCCCCCCCCCTCTCCACCACCGCGCAGGTTCGGTCGACTCGGAGGTGAGCCAGACGGCCAAGAAGGAGATGATGTCGGCGCTCAAGAGCCGGCAGGAGGTGCTGGAGGACTCGTTGCGGCTGCGCCTGGACGATCTGCGCTCCATGTGCCTGCGCGAGGCCGTGAGTGACGCACCACCCCCCCCCAACGGCCGCGTCGCCGCTCCTCCACGTCACGTTCGCGCTCAAGCGTCGTTCTCTCGTCCGGCACCGACATCCCGCACGCCCCTCGCCCGCCCGAGTCTCGAGTCCACGAAAAGAGAGTCTCGATAATGTCTCTCAGCGGTAGTCGTGCATTATGGAATCTTTGGACATTTTCTTTTTTTTAAAGCTTCGTTTGAGAGGAAGATAAAGTACCCGGCGAAAAACTGTTTAGTTGAAGGAGATAATAAAGCCTTAAAGAAACGTCCCTGCACATGGGTTCCTAATCCCATTTGCTGAACTGCTGTCTACTGGCTACCTTCGCAGCCCCAGGACGTTTAGGGGTTTCACGAATCTCTCTGTGACCCGACAACTCCTATCTCCCTCCAGAGCCACGGGATCTCAGACGTGCGCTACCACAACCGCCTTCTGCAACGCTTCACACTCTTAGGCGTTGCCCCTTCTGACACATTTCCCCACTCTGACACACCACCCTCATCAAAACACATTCCACTCCCTCCAGCCTGCAGCCACGCTCACTGTTCTTACATGATTCTTGCTTTGACACGCTTCCCCCTTCTTCAACAACACCCTGTGCTTTGGCATGCCCCTTCCTCCAATACAGCCCTTCGGCTGGGCTCCGCCGCATGTAATGTAAATTGGATCCATCGCCATCACCGCCGTTATCGGTCGCGCCTCCGATTAGCACGGTTGGCTACGTATGGCGCGAAAGAAGTTCAACGTGCGTACATAACCTATCCAGCGCAAGACGAATGCCACCCTCCCGACGGGACCAGCCCTCACGATTGCGTGATGCCACAGTCCATCTCGCTTCGGCATGTGAACGAGTCTCATCGACCCATCTCGACGGTGGGCACATATTCTCACCTTTAGCTGCCATTCTATTGATCAGCCAGCCTCATCCGTAAGGCCACTACGTGGAGCACTTGTGTCCTGCCCAAGTGCACGTTACGTTTCTGAAGTAAATTCTGCGTCTCTAATTTGGATTTGATGACCAAATGCACTGCCATCTCTGGACACAATAAATAAGCAAACAGCCCCACCGTTATCAAACCACGGCAAGTTCTCCACTCGTTAATAAACGTGTCGCTTACGCACGTTTAACTTTTTTGCGCACCATACGTAGCCAACCGTGCCAATCGGAGTAGCGTAGCTATCGGGGAGTGTGCGCGCGGCGGTGCAACTGCACCAGGGCCAACAGGCTGGACGGAGTGACCCAAGTTCTGGGCTATGAAGAGGGGTGAGTGCTGGGAAACAGAACAAGGGTGGGGAGGATTTAGGAGACTTTCCGCGCTGCCCGCACGGCGGTGCCCGCACGGCGGTGCCCGCACGGTGGCTGAGCGAGTGTCGTCGTCTCTGTGCCCAGGAGCTGACGGGGAGGCTGCCGAGCGACTTCCCGCTGGCGGCCGGCGAGAAGCCGCCGGCTGTTCGCCGCCGGGTGGGCACGTCGTTCAAGCTCGACGAGAAGAAGATGGTGCCCCGCGGGGAGGTGCGTTGCTGCTTCCATCGCCATCATCGCCGCGACGATGGATTGGGGGGGGGAGGGGGTTGGGGGTGAAGGGGGGGAGGTTGTTGATCGCCACCTGAGCCAGTCGAGGAAATTCCACTTTGCTATGGCGAGTCTATCTCCCGCCCAAGCTTGGCAATTGTTGAGCCTGATATTGTGCTCAGGATGGGAATGCCGGGTTGTCATAGGCTGCTTCGGGACTATGTTGTGGGCAGAAAAACAGCATTGCAGTGCAAATACATTGTTGTACTGTGCGCCTATGCTCCCCCTGCCCTGTGTTAACCTGGCACTGACCAGTGTGGTGTAGTCTGGTTCAAATAACCCCACACCGCGTAAGGATGCCCAGACCCAGCAGTGGACCGACCGAGGGATCTACGTGCACATGTGCATGTACAAGGATTTTGGGTTTGTTTATAAGGCCTTGTGATGGAAAATTCATTCCGCAGCAGTGTAATTGCACCCTTGTTCGCACGCAAGACTGTCACGCAAATTGTACGGGCCGTGCGTGTAATGTTTCTCAACAACAACAAACAGCTGTAAAGAGGCTCGCATTAAACTTTAAAGTATGCACTTATATCGAGCCGCGCCCATTGATAGTAATAGTTCAGACAAACCTGGGTTGTACATTAGTGTGGTTATAGTTCAAAGAGCTCCCACGATCTGAACAATATGGGTAGGCCCTTATCTGGGAATTTGACAAATTTGATGACTTACCTGCAAATTACTAAATTGCGAATGTACATAGCGACCATTGCCGTGGAAACCTTGGCTATATCCTCCTGAAAACAACTCTTAAATCTTTCCTCGCTAAACAATATGAGAATAATCATAATAAACAGTAACAAAGCAATGGCTTGACAAAGGTGCACACAAGGTTGTTTACTTTTGGGTTCATGAAGAAGCGGGACTTGGGAGTATGAAAAATAAGAATAGTTTTTTCCCTTTCTGGCAATAAAACAGGTGTTTAGATGTTAAAACACCAGATAGACACCTTTTGCAAGGCATCAAATCACCATTAACCACACGTACTTGTGGCAAATCATTGAAACACTGATAACGTACGCATTGTCTTTGAAACTGATTGGCCTACACCAGAGACAGCCTTTTTATGGCCTTGTCTCACCGGTGTCAGACCAGAGAACACCGAAATACGAACAGTACAATTACATTTTTGATGTAAAGCTTTCGTGACTGCAGGGAGTCATTTTCTTGGTTCTTTCGGTAAAGTCACGTAGAAGGGAAATAATAAAATAATATAAATATAAAACAATAAAAATTCTCACGACGTTTCGACTGCAACACAAGCAATCATCATCAGGTGTGAAATCCACAGCAAGAAAATATTTATTTAATATTTTTATTATTTTATAATTTCCCTTCTACGTGACTTTACTGAAATAACCAAGAATATAGTACAATTACAATGCAAGTACCAGAGCACGTGTATAGCTGGGGTTGAGCAGTGATATCTACGGGACCTTTTAGCCCACATCAAAGTGTGAAGGGAGCTGCAAGGGATAACCCCGTGACACGGAACGCCTGGCTCTCCCAGGAGGAGGAGCTGGACAGCCTGGAGAGGGACTTCGCCATCCAGACGCAGATCACAGAGGCCGCCAAGAAACTCGTGTCGGACCCCCACATCGGCAAGACGATGCGGCGGCAGCGCAAGACGTCGCTGCAGAACGCCACGCGCAAGCTGCAGCAGATCGAGGGAGCCATCAACGAGTACCGGCTGCGCGCGGGCAAGGAGCCCACGCAGCGAGCGTCGCTCTTCATCGAAGGTGCGGCCCCAGCGGTCGCCTGGGCGGAAGAGGAAGCCGGGGCGAAGGGGCTGCACGCATGCGCGCGTCGCTGTCCATGCATCGCTCCGTAAAAAAAAACAAGAGTCGGTGATTTCTATCGGTGGCCGTGAGCCATTGCAGGAAATTCCACTCGACTTTGGCGGTGCCGAGTCTGTCCATAGGGCAACCGCTGTTGACTGTCCCTGCAAAGCGCTGACGAATGTTACAGAGCCCAACGGGATGATGAGTCAATCCTCAACCAGGATTTGAACCCCCCCCCTCCTTACCAACCTTCTGATTGCGAGCCGCTCACGTGACGCTGAGCCACCTACACTGAGTCTGGTGGAGTTGTCCCACGCAGAGTGTGCTCACCATTGGCACGTGGCATTTTCACCACGAGGCCACGTGTTTTCGGATGAGCCGAACACAATCTTAATCTGAACGTGTGGAAAAATGGTATCGTACGTTATAGAAGCATTGATGCGATGAGTCACTGACGCACCTGTTTGTTTATTTTGTATTGTCGTATGCATGAAGATAAGAAAGATCAATCATTCTTCTCCGAAGGAAAAGAGCAGTCCGAAGACAGCTCGCTTTCCGATGCCGCCATCCTTGAAGATTCCGGTCAGTAATAACGTTGACACATTGCGATGAGGGAAAAAACAAAAAAACAACTCTAAAGGTTAGGAACAACAACACTAAAATCAATTCCATGTCTTGTTTACATGGCCACCACCGTGGGGAGATGTTCACTATCTCGCCTGGTGTACAGGAGGTCGTGGGTTCGATCCCGACCCTGACTCCTGTATATTTGGAGTTTGCACGTTCTCCCCGTAGTCGTGTGGATTTTTCTCCAGGTCTTCCAGTTTTCCCCTCCACGTTTTAGAATTACGCATTCAGATTATTTAGCTGCTATAAACTTCCGCATGATAAGCCACTTTGTTGAGCTGTAATTTGTCGCCAGGTCGCTAATGAAAAATAGCTGCATAGCTCAGTGGGCCTTAGTGTTTCATAGTTTTATATATGAATATGAGTATTACACAGTCCAGTGACATTCCACTTATCTGCTCAACGACCATCACTCGATTACCTACACCACCGAATCAATCTGCGGATCTTATTATTCGTGGAACGGTTCGTTCTATTGCCAGTACGAACCCATGAAAAAGAGGAGTAACCTAGAATTTAAATTGGAAATTCTTCGTATAATTTCCACAATCCCATGCATATTCTTGCATGAAAAATAAAATGCACAGATAAGACTGGACGGTAAGATCCAGCAATAGACTTGAGGATCCACCAGCACAGATGTGAGGAGTTTCACTATATTTGCATATTAATACTTGTCAATTAAATAACCTTGAATTGAACTGTGACCTCATGAATTGTATTACTAGAATAAATAAGCCTCCCCAAGCCACTCCACTTATTACTATCCTGTACTATGTATGCTAAACTTCTTTCGCACCGTACACATACCTGTCAGCCCCTTATCAGTGCCTACCTTATTACGGACCAATTCAGATCTTATTGGTCACCCCGTGCCTTTATAAACCTCAACGTTCATCCTACAAAGTCCCATCACAAGGGAGAAACACAAGCAAATAGACATTTATTTTTGAAACAGATGTAGGCCGCATGAACCTGAAAACGTAATTTGCCTGTACAAGAATACGACGTATAAACCGTATGGGTTGACAGGTATGCGTATATAGCCAACCGTGCTATTCGCAGGGGCGTAGCCAACCGTGCCTATCCTATGTTGTGATGATTTACCGAGCACCTGTACGCAAATTACTTCATCATCGCTGCGTCTCTTCAGTGGGCATCCCCTTGAACGTGTTTAATTCCAAGAACAATAATGGAACGGCAGCCAACGAGGGAATGGCGTTTTACACTCGGTGACATATTCATCCATTTAATTATATCTATCTCTACCTGTTTGTTGATTTTAATTTATACAGACTGTGTCCCGGACACCAGCCTGCCCTCTCCGCCCCCATCGCCGCAAGCGTACGAACCTCCGGCCCCGACGCCCTTCGCCCACCCTCTTCCTCACCAGCACCCTCACCCTCTTCCTCACCAGCACCCTCACCCGCACCCGCACCAGCACCCTCACCAGCACGCGCACCCTCACGCCGGCGTGGCGTACGCCCGCCCGCCGCCCCCGCACTCGCTGGACGGGCTGGCGCTGCGGCGCATCCAGTCGTTCCGCACGGACACTCCGGACTACGACAAGTCGCCCATCAAGCCTCGCGCCTGGAAGGAGTCGTCCCTGGACGAGCCCTACCAGAAGACCAAGAAGCAGAGCAAGGACGGCAACCAGACGAGGTGAGGCTCGCGGCGACGGGACGACGACCGAGGGCCCCTGGGTTCTTGAGACTCGCCGAGCCGCTGAGACCCCTGGTAGAGCTCGCTCCTCTGGGTGTACCGTGGGAAATTAAAGGAACGTACGGTGAACGAATCTGGGGATTTCTGCTCCGGGCCTTCCATTGCAGAGTGGTTCGCACGTAGTGCACTACGAACCTAGCAATCTCGGTTTGATTCGCAGCCACGGCTAACGTCAGTGGCGAGTGATATTTTCGCCGGCCCTGGCTACCGATAAAATAAGCTTATTAATGATCACGCCAGGGTCTGTAGGATGGACTACCGCTTTCTCAAAATCAACAGCAGTTGCCCTGCAGAGACCCTGCCATCGGAATGTGAAACGTCCACCGCGCCCAGTTTGCCTTCGGACAGCGGGGACGGCGTTTGCGTCGTCAGCGACGGTGCGTGTTCGGCCCGCTGACTCCGCTGGCGCGCCGTTGACGCTGTGCCCCCGCCCCCTCGCCTCAGCGCCACGGCCAGCAGCTGCAGCTCGCCGGTGTGCGGCGGCAGCGCCCCGCCGGGCTCCCTGCAGGCGAGCCCCGTGCACGGCCCCAGCGCCGTCGGCGGCGTCGGCTGCGCCGGGCTGCCCGACTCCCTGCAGGGCAGCCCCGTCCACGCGCCCGCCTACTTCTGCAGCGTCCCCTCCACGCCCGACTTGCGCAGCCGCGGCATCCTCCGGCACAAGCAGCAGCAGCAGCAGTCCAGGTGCGCGCAATGGCTGCGACGCTTTTTGCGGGCATGCGGTTGAGGTTACGTTGGGGAAGCGGTTTTTGTTTTTCCCCCTCCACCCAGTTTTATTATCCGGTCGGGCGGTTAGCGCGGCGACGCGAGTTCGGTTCCCGCTCGGGGCCAGCTGTCGCTGACGGATGTCTCAAACGGTCTCGGGCCTCACCGATATCAACTCGGCTTCAGACGGGGACCCGGATCGTTGTGTAAACATCGGCACGGAGGAGACGAATGTGGCCGTGTGTGGTGCTGGCCACACCACCCCCTCTCGTGTGCCTAGCCGACCTTAATAGGTGCCTGCTAACAGCGTTTTCCCTAACAGGTTGTTAAAGGCTATACAAGGTGTCTTTGTATATGTTGTGAGGCGGTTTCTGTTTTATTCCTAACTATTTACTATTTTTATTTTACCAGGTAAGGCCCACTGAGCTATATAGTTATTTTTCAGAAGCAACCTGGCCACAAAGAATAGTTCAACAAAGTAGTTTATCCTAGTGTGGACATGTATAGCAGCCAAATACTCTAAACGCATGTTTATAAATGCGGAGGGAAAAACCGGAGGACCCGGAGAAAAATCCACGCGACCACGGGAAAAACAAGCGTCCGGGTCGGCATCGGACCCACGACCTCCTGTATACCAGGCAAGGTCATTAACATCTCGCCACCGCGGCACCCCTAACCCCCCCCCCACACCCCGTCCCCCTCCGTTGCCTCCGTGTCTCCAACCTCCAGCTCGGTGGACGTGAGCCCGGCGCACAGCTGCCCCCCGCCGGAGACGTTCCGCAATCGCAGCGGCAGCCTCGAGTGCGGCCCCTCGCTGCCGCCCTCCGCCGGGGACCCCTACGGCACCGCCACGTCGCACAGCAGCGCCAGCTCCGACGTGCCGGACGACCGGCTCTCGTGCGCCAGCCAGTGCAGCTCGGAGCGCGAGCCCTGCTGCGGGAGCGGCTGCGGCTGCGGCTGCGGCTACGGCTACGGCACGCTGGGCGAGGAGTCTCTGCAGCAGGCGCGCCAGCGCCACCGCTCCGCCGGCAGCCTCGGCTCGGCGAGCTCGGGCAGCCTGCCCAACTTGGCGCCCAACGCGGGCCCGTCGGGCGCCGCCCGGTCCGGTGTGTCGTACCACAACCACCACCACCACAACAACAACATCCACAACCACCACTCGCATCAGCACCAGTCGCAGCAGCAGCACCAGCAGCAGCACCAGCAGCAGCACCAGCAGCACCAGCAGCATCACCGCTCGGTTCCGAACTCGGCCTCGCAGTACCGCATCAAGGAGTACCCGCTGTACACGGACGGGGCGGCGTGGCCCACGACGGTGGTACGCAGCTTGGAGAGCGACCGCGAGGGACACTACAGCGTCAAGGCGCAGCTGCGCGTCTCCAACTCGTACACGGCGGGCGGGCTGTACCGCGACAGCGCCCACTACCGTGGCGGCGGCGGCGGCAGCGGCAGTAACGGCGGGGGCGGCGTGGGCGAAGGCGCCGGATATTACGGCGGCAGAGACGCGGGCGGGACGCACGGCGGGGTGCCGCACTCGCGATCACAGCTGGTGCGGACGCCCGTCAGTTCGCCCGGGCAGCACGCGAACAGCCAGTGGGGCTCTCAGGCCTTGATAGAGGAGGAACCTCATCATTTAAATAATCTACAGCAGCAGCAGACGACGACGACAGCGAGGGGTTCTGGGACGTTACCTGCGCAGGGTTCGTCTCCTTCATCGTCCCCACTCCACCACCACTACCACACGCAGCAGCAGCAGCAGCAGCAGCCACAGACGGCCGATTCGATAGACCACCTCCGTTCGTGGTACGAGCGCAACGTTCACCGCGACCCGCGGAGGCTGTCGCACGCCAGCTCCGGCTCGGACAGGAGCTCGCAGTCGGACCGCAGCTCACGGCCCTACACGCCGTCGCCCGCCAACGTGCGCCTGGTGAAGGGGCAGCCCCAGCCGGGACAGTGCCACGCCTCGGGTAAGCCGAAGCTTGGGAAGGGAGTCGTCCGTAACGTAGCGTCCCTTCGTTCGGCCTCTCGCGAGTCTTTGCGATCGCATCGGCACATTTGCTCCTGGTGCTGCCTCCAGGTTCTGCTTCTTCCCTTATTTTTGCTCTGCTCTTGATTACTCCATGATTTAATGTTATTTGCCCAGCTGATATGCAGTTCTAAACTAAAACTAATTTTATTTCACCAGGTGTAAGGCCAACTGAGCTATGTAGCTCTTTTTTAGAAGCGACCTGGCCACAAATGATGGCTCAACGAAGTGGCTTATCACGTGGAAATTTATCGTAGCCATATACTCCAAACGCCTGTTTATAAATGTGGACGTAAAAACGGGAGGACCCAGAGAAAAATCTATGCTACCGCGGAGAGAGAAAGACATTCAAACTCGAAATGTATAGACGTCAGGGTCAGGATCGAACGCACGACCTCCACCATACCAGGCGAGGTAGTTAACGTCTCTCCAGCGTTGTACCCATCCTCTTGCTCCTTCTACTCGTGCATCAATGTGCACGGTAGTAGCCTGCACCACTCATACTTTATATACTTGTCCATAATATGTGGGCTAGCTCTTGTGCCTTGATTGTTTCCAAGAGTGCTTTCACCGCCTACATTTATTCTGGCCAGAACTTTCTTGCTTGTAACGCGATGTTTGTGCCGTATCTTTAAAATCCTTCTGAAAGCTTTCATCTCCAATGCTATGGTCCTCCTTTTGTGATTATGAATTAATTTCAATTCATTATGAAGGGTGTAATGATTCGATTCAAGAATCCAATTTTGTTTTACTTTGCGATGAATGTAGCAGCCTCTAGAGTCTTCAGGGGTAATGTGAACTCAATTTTGCATCTACTTGTCTGAATAAAAAAATATTAATGTTTCACACACGCGATATGACGCTAGTATCGCAAGCTTAAAAATGGAAATTAATCAATGTCGATATACGCATCCATGACCGTGCCCATTGTCTCGATTTCACACATTGTTAACATGGCCATCTTTATTATCGTCATCTACTCCAGGCTGATGATCAGTCGTTCGTCCAGCAATTACCATTCTGATTTATTATAAAGAGCCTCAATACAATGACATTTCACGATGCTGTTTAATATCGGGAGGGAAATTGGGTTCGTGGTGGAGGGAGGTCTGTGCAGATGGAGGATACACAATAGCCTTGAAAGAAAGCATTTATTCCTCTGGTCAATTTCCAGTGCCACATAAAACCCAGAGAAATTTGCACCTGGAGAAATATTCTAGGACGAGTGGGAGAGGACAGATACTACCATGTGATTTACATCGGGTCCAATACATGCAGCCAAGGAGGAGCTAACACGTGCGAGAGGTGGCTAAGCGGTTCAGGGGTCAGAGCATTTAACTGGCACAATTGCGATCCTGGATTTGGGTCTGTGCAGCTTCCCACGATTCAACTCGATTCTCACGTGCAGAGCCGGCCCTAGACCTTTGGGGGCCCTAAGCAAAATTTGGTTGGAGGCCCCTTTGATGTATGATTTTTTTCACCCACTAGCTAGCAGTGACTCTAGGGGGCCCTCTGCTGGCCACGGGGCCCTTTGCAATTGCAAGGGTCGCTTAGTGGCTGGGCCGGCTCTGCTCACGTGTAGTGAGTTGATGGTTTCATCCCAGTCACCAGCAACTGCATTAACAAAAGCCACCAATTTTTGTTCGTGTTTTTTATTTATTCATAAGGATAGATGCTTTCCGCCTTGAGAAATGTACATTTTGCATCGACTGCTATATGACGAACATTACCGTGGGAAAGAGTGTCCCCTAGTGTGTGGATAGAGAAGGCCACTCGAAGCGATCTAGAAGCATTTCTGTGGCAACGACTTCTGCAAGTCTCCGCTCTCTTAGACTGAGTCACGCACGGCACCCTGTGACAGACCACCCAACTGCACCACTGAAACTACATCAGGAGAAAAGACCTCAATTAAATGAGCCTACGGGTGGGTCAATTGGCGTCTCTGATTATCATCTCGTACAAATCAGGTCGAGTACAACCTCTGGAGACATCCATGACCCAGCACCTTACACCTGCTATCGCTCACTGCCTCTAGCAGTCAAACCTTTCATCATCATTACCTCATCCAGCCACCTCACCTAAACTAAACTTATAAAATATTTTCATTTGTTCTTTTTTTACCAGGTAAAGCCCACTTGAGCTATATAGCTCTTTTTCAGAAGTGACCTGGCCACAAATGATAACTTTCATCATCATTACCTCATCCAGCCACCTCACATAAACTAAACTTATAAAATATTTTAATTTGTTTTTCTTTTTTACCAGGTAAGGCCCACTTGAGCTATATAGCTCTTTTTCAGAAGCGACCTGGCCACATATTATAACTCATCGAAGTGGCTTATCACGTGGTAATTTATCGCAGCTAAATACTGTAAACGTAGGTTGATTCTCAATGTGGAGGTAAAAACCGGAGGTCTCGGAAAAAAATCCGCGCGACCATGGGGAGAACATGCAAACTCCAAATATACAGGCGTCAGGGTTGGGATCGAACCAACCACCTCCTGTATACTTGGCGAGGTAGTTAACATCTCGCCACTTGTGGGCATCATCCGCTGTGTGCCCCCTTCTTCGGATGCCCTTGGGTCTAATGCCTATGCGACGTGGTGCCTTGCTCTCTCTATTTTCTCGGCCGCAGTGTCCCCCACGAGCAGCACGAGCAGCAAAAGGCATTTTGCGCTTCCCACGCCGCAGTCGTGCGATCCCATCGCGCACGCCGTTCTCTCGGGCCAGCCGCACGGCCTGACGCCGCCGCCGCAGCAACAGCAGCAGCAGCAGCCCCAAGCGGCGCCGTACGGCCAATCCCACGGCATCCCGATGCCGGTGGCTCAGCACACGGTGGTGCAGTGGCCGGCGGCAGCGAGCGACGGCGGCGGGCAGCGGGAGCAGCAGCAGCAGCAGCTGCTGCTGCACTGCGACGCGACCCACGTGCATCGCTACCACACGCCGCCGCCGCCACTGCAGCAGCAGCAGCAGCAGCAGCACACGAGCAGGCGAGTTGTGCGTGCCGCGGTGTTTTTCAAGATGAGTGCGGTTTGTTCTCACGTGTAGCAACGTGTGCTGTTTTCATGACGCGAATTGGATGTACAACGCGGCGAATGTTTTAGGGAACGCATTTTTCATAACGCGGATATGGATTGGAAATGTAACGTGATTGAGTGAAAATAACTAAGTCACGCGAGTAGGAATAACCGTTTGTTACGGCTGCCTCGGTGGAGCATCGCACAAGGCGGGATGCTACTGGATGCTTCTAGATCCTACCCACACGCCTCGGTCTTTGTTCAGCGAGCGTACGCATCTCACGTGTTATCACGGACTGTGCTTTACCCTATTATATATCATTTATAACAATGCGATGTTTCCGTAACACGGTATTCTTCAGGAATGCAACCACTGAATTATAGGAGAACAGACTATATATATAGATTCGCGTAGCTATAGAATGAAGTTGCTAGTTTACTGTCCATTGGGTAGATTCACACCACTACAGTATAAACACTCCGAATGAACATACACACTACTACACGTGTTCTGGGAAGGCCTTCACCCAGCAGAGAATTGACAAAGCTCTCTAAATTCGAAATTGCTTTCGGTTGTTTATTATTGTGCTTCCCTTTTGTTCCCCAACCTTTTGTGTTGAATGCTTCCTAATGCACCGTGATGCTGCTCCACAGGGCCTACCAAGAGGGCATTTTCTATCAAGCGGGTCCAGCCGGTCAACCGAGTTCTCTGCTGCCACAGCCTGAAAGTCACCAGCAGTGGAGGAAGGAAGACGAAACCAGGACTGAGACGCTGGTCTGAAACCAACTGCTACATCCTCCCGACGGCTGTGTCTCTTTCTAATTGAAGCGTGAAAACCGAGCTTGTTTCCTCCGACAAACTCAACAAGAAGGGGGTGGGGGGGGTGCGAGGGGGGGGGGTGGGGGAGACTCGGGGGAAGAATAATCACTTTAAATGATGCGACCCCCCCCCCCGTACATCCATTTTCACTGGCAGAAAGTGACCTTTGACCTACGTCACGGGGAACATCTTGAAGGGCTGTGGTATTTGTACGACAAGATGCAGGGGGGGTCTCCAGATTATAATACCTGATTGGCACTTTTTAAATTGGTGTCCTTGTTTTGTGTTGGGTTTTCTTTTTTTTAGACACATGAAACGGACAAATCGTGATTTATTTAGCTTCCGTATCTTGGCAATACACGTGACTACAGTAGTGTAATGTCTCTAAGGGTTAGATAATTTAATTGTCACTAACCCATTTGTTAATATTGTTGAATACTTGAGAACTTGCAACATTTCCACACCGACATTAAAAAATAATTTTTACAAAAAAAATCAATGAGAAATATCGTTCAGCACATGCGGTTGTTTTTACAAAACCATCCTTTTTTTGTTGGTGACCACAAAATGTGCTTTTGTAAACGCCTTTTATATAGCCTGTCATATCATCATCGTCATCATCCTGAAGAAATGAATCGTGCTTTGTGGTGTAACCACTTGGTAGGGTGTGAACATTTCCAGCCTGCCCCCCCCCCCCGAAAAAGCCTCCCATTAAACTTGAAGGCTGCTTCGAAGCAAACGCTCGCGGCTCGCGAACAAATTCTGCGTTTCCTCGATTTTGCAAAAAAGCATTCCACTATGGACCAAAGCTGTGACGGCGACCCCCCCCCCCCCCAGCACCGCCCATTGCTAGCGGTCACGAGCAGACGTGGACAAACGTGTTCAACCATTTCAGTGGCCTCTATGTGACTTGAGAGGCCTCTTCTCCAGCCTTGACTTCAACAACACAGCACCCGGTGCTGCACCAACAGTCCTGTCGAAGACCAAGAGGTGGCCCGTCGTGACGCTGGTCGCGTACCCCTTGATATATCGAGCAATGAAACGAGTGCTGACAAGTGGCACATGCCTCCGAAATCCTTGAAGATGGTTGTTAAATTCAGGGCTTCATCTCTCACTGAATGCGTGCCGGGTCACTGATAGATTTGGTGGAGGCACTTGACGATTTGCCACAGTTAAAGCAAGGTGTATACTGGATGTGGTGTTGTGCCAGGCGTGGACATATTCTATGGATCATTGGCCGGGACAAACGTGGCTGAAATTAAGCGTCAATTGTAAAAGTCTGCCCTAAGTGTAGTGGTTCTTGTGACAATATATAGGGATTCCCTTTTACTGAGGGGTATTGATAGTGCTGTATTGTAATGTTAGCTTGCCTATTGTCAGCATTGCATTAACAGGTCCTAGTAACTATTGTTTTCTGTTAACACTGAAGGTTGGGTGAAGATGTGCATTGCAAAGTTGAACCGCGTTTTTCCTTTCTTCACTGAAGCATTTTGAGTAATAAAAGCTTGAATGCGCCTGAAAAAGCATGTGTACTACCGTGCCGTATGGTCAAAAAAACCCACCACAATGTTTCTGAAAGGGGCATACTTATTTTGTTAACTTAAATTATAAACTCAGGTGATTATGTTAAAATTTTAAGTGTGACCAACCATCTCCACCAATGCCTTGCTCTTCTCAAGTGTGCTCAGCAACTGTCACACAAAGATCACCAAAAAAATATATACAACACAGATTGCTAGGACTGCACCTGATATGACCACTTTCACATTCCTTGTCCAAATAACGGTGCTATCCAAACGAGTGAACATATGATATTAGCCAAGAGAATACATTGGCTTCGAAATTTTGGATGAGGGAATTACCCCCCCACCATCCCCCCACCATCCTGCAGCTAAAATTGTTGTCAGCCACAAACTTTCACATCAACACACTCCCATCTCGACAGCTGCAGCCATAGAGCGTAGACCTCCACAAGAGACTGGAAGATCGAATCAGATGTGAGCAGATTCATAATTATCAATACATGTGGGACTCGTACCGATGAAGGGTTTTCTTGGTTGTTCATTTTTTGTTTAAGCCTACAGTAGAAATCATTCAAGCAAGACAGAATTGTTAGGATGTTTAAGAAATTATTTTCCTTGCTGATACACTTGTGCAAACACACCAATGCGCTGTTGATTTTGTCATTCGCTGTGGTTTTTTCAGTTTGAAAATCCATATTTGAAAAGCTGTCCTATCCACTGGGTTTCCAATAAGAGGTGGGCAAAACAAGCCATCTAATTTTAATAAGCGTATTCATATAAATTAAGTGAGTTGCCCTTTTTCTAATTAATACTTGTTGCTCTATAACAGCTACCACTGCCGTTATGTGGTGTGATTTTAGTCATTTCCTGTATTTTTCTGTTCTAAAAATATCTCAGTTAAATTCAATGTCAATAAGATATATGCTGGAAATTGCACGTGCGTAAACGTGTCTGATGAGGGACAAAGTAATGTTTGTGCAGTGGGTCGATTACTGGAGACAATACAAAAAAAAACATTTCATATGGAGAGTGAAAACAATTCGAATCTTTTACCATCACCCAGAACTAATTGTACACAACTGCTCCGCCTTGTATGACGGACTCGGAGCTGTTTGAGAGCTGATTTGCAAATGGATTTTAATTTAGCTTAACACTGAAGGCAGCTGCACATCTTGTGTATTAGTTATGACATTAAGAAGACACTTTCGGTGACATTGTCAATGCCATTTGAGACCCTGAATAACCTTTCAAAATTTACTGCACGATAACCATTTATTCTCAGACAAAATACAAATACAATGCCGACTTTATTTGTTGTAGGCCAAAATTAATTGTCTTATAAATAATTATTTAAAAAAGGCATCAACATTAAACTTTACGGTTTACAAGGTCACACTAGGTCTTCACAGTGGTGCTGTATAGGTCACCGATGTGTTTTTTGGGTTGTACCATATTCGGCATGGTGCCCGACGTTTCGCTGCACGTGCTGGAGGCTTATGCAGGAACTGAAACTTCCAGTATGTGGAGCAAAACTTTGCTCCACGTCATTGCCAAACGACATGCTGTACACAATTTGAAAAGATGTTTGAGTTTATACATTAATATTGTCATTCAGTGGGCAAATGTAATTTGTACCAAGCTCCACCAGCGTTAGCATCACAACTCAAATAATATTCAATATATTAACTCAGTTTCATCAGTTGCGAAAAAGCTGCCATCTGTAAAGTGAAGCGATTGGCAGCAATCAATAATTTACTTCCACGTTTTAGGTCCGACACTTAACAAAATGCAGCTCGCCAAATGTATCAACAAAAGTATCTGGTTTAATCAGATGGATTAATGTCACAATTTACTTTTCTGTGGCCTATTTAAAGGGAGGGGGACAGATATTTACAATTTAAGCACAACCTGGGTTGAAATAAAAAAAAATGTACACGCATTAAATAACTCGATCAATTGCAGTATATTTTTCTTGCCAAGTTACATATGAAACACATGGCGCTGGCCGCCGAGGTGGCAACATTTTTTAATAACATCCCTGGCACAAGTCGATGATGTCCTGCTGCAGCCTGGCTTCGTGTGGAAACGAGTGAATCAGTGTTATATTTTTTGTTTTGTAAATGCAAACCGTTACTACTGAATTAACTGTTTTTTAATGTTATATTTTTCACGCGTCCGTTGTTTCCTTTTGTATTTTTTTTATTAACGATTAAAACAATTTTAACGAGCTGTTTGGATATGTTTATATTAAAGCAATGCCATCTTTATACGTAGATATTTTACACTTTTTTTTAAAATTAGTACTGTATTTTTATACAGCACACATTTTTTTTCAAGTTGAGAAATGGCAATTTAAAACGTTAACATCAGTAGGTTTTTTTTTTTAAACATAGGTGTTGCATAAAACTAGCACTGATGTGTAAAATAAATTAAAGTAGTTTCTTTTCTACATAAAACAACTAATAACTGTGAGACAGTTGGATATTTTGCCTTCGATTTTGACGCTGGCCTTTTAAACTGTAATAGGTAGGTTGTGATTGATGTAAATTATCGTTTTATAGTGAAATTGTTGGGTTTATTTTCTCTGTGGCTCAATACTGAAGCCTCAAGCTCTGTGCGGTGCAGTAATGTCTGTGGTTAATGTGTATCTTTTGTGCATGCAGTGACATTAGTTTAAAAAAGCAAATATAAAAAATAAACATAATAGACGTACTGCTTGTCCTCTTCGTGCTGAATTCCTGAAAGCTATAATCTCATTCCACACGCTTACACACCTGCCCGCTGACATCCTACATGAGTTTATGTTGAACTTCTTTCGCACCGTACGTAGCCAACAGTGCGAATCGGAGGTGCGGGGGAATGACGACAAACTAAATACAAAAATCATTT
>CM025655.2:8426139-8442412 GCA_014621495.2 Entosphenus tridentatus
GGGGGGGGTCAAAAATCGTCCAAAATCGCGTGACGTCATTTATGGACGGCCCCTCAAATGAAAAGTAATTGATTAATGAGCCTCGTTGGTAGAGTCATCAGCAAGTCAAATCAGTTCCAAACCCTTTTATTCCACAGCCCTTATGTTCTATAGCCCGTGTAGTACCCATGAGGTGGCTGGGCATGTGAGTGACATGACCCAGCAAACGCAGCCTCGCCTCCCCTCGAACCTCTCGATCGCTCGGAGTCTGGTCGTAGGAACATTTCTGACGAATTCGAACCATCGGATGCCAAGCAGGCGTCTTGAGCATTGCGTGTGGACGGTCTGCAGCCAATTAAAATCAGGCCTCCACACCATACAACAAAACTGACACACAAAAAATTAACCCGTAAAAACAAAGTTTTTCACTATAAATCCTTTATATGCGTGACGGCTAGAGTCCTCTCGTCCTCTGGCTTGAGATGGCTGCCACCTATGGGTCAGATGATTGCATGGCAGCATTAAGCAATTGGTAATTAAATATAATATTTTTGTCCTAAAGTGTACATTTTTTGAATTTTTTTTCACGAAAATAAATTGTCACGCACAACGAGTCTGTGTGGAAAATGTCAGCTCGATTGGATCACGGGAAGTGGGTTAAAAAACGACCGAAAGATTTGCACGGCCGTAAGCAAGCAAGTGAACTTAATATAAAGGATTTTTTAAAAAAACATCACTGGTAGAATCTCAATTTGGTGCCCTGACTTAAACGTTTTTGGGACCAAATAAACTTATTTTCTTTGGAGCAGTGCCCTTCAGCGCAAAGCAGAGGTCGCAAACGGGTTTTGATTCCTTACCCGTACCCGGCCACACTAGGGTCGCAAACGGGTACCCATACCCGGCCGTACCTGTACCCTACCCGTACCCAATCGGGTACGGGTAGGGTACGGGTATCGGGTACCTGATTGCGACCTCTGAGATGAAGCCATGTTGCAGGCGCGGGTGGGTTGATTCTAGGAACTTGAATTGTGAGAAGAGACAAGACGTTGGGAAATGAGTGACAAACGGTGACTCACCAGTGACTCACGGTCTACCCGTACCCGTACCCGGCCGCACCAGGGTCGCAAACGGGTACCCGTACCCGACCGGGTACGGGTAGCCGGGTATCGGGTAGGGTACGGGTATCGGGTAGCCGGTTGCGACCTCTGGCGCAAAGCTCACGGGCCACTGGCGCCCCCTAGTGGCCGCATTGCTCTACACATGTGAAAACACCCCCACATCACCATAATCGTGCTGCTGTGAAACCCCAATGGTTTCAAATGTGTGGCGGACCTCACACTGATGTCTTATCGACGAGAGTGGCACATCCCCTGAAAATAAGTGAAGAACCATACTGAGCATAATAAACGCCGTACCCAAATTTTTAATGTTGTAGTGGGTTTACTCTCCAACACACCCGTGTGCTGAAATAGTTACTAATTGGCACGTTTTGTTTACGTGGCATCTTACTAATTGTTTGGGTCTTTCGGTAAAATCACAGATAGGTTCAAAGAAAATAACAAACTACGTCGTTTCGATCGAAACACAAGCGTTCATCAGGAAGAACGCTTGTGTTGCGATCGAAACGTCGTGGTTTATGGTTATTTTTTTTACTTTACCGAAAGACACAATTAGAATATGAATTCCTGCAGTCACGAAAGCTTTAAGTCAAGATTTATCTTACTAATTGGCTGTGTCGGGTGGTTAGCGGCTTCAACGATACATTTATATTTTTTCGCGATCTAACCACCACCACCGCAACAGAAAAAAACTTTATTATTAATAACATTGCTCGCAAATTTTGATTTCGTGACAGCAGGGATTCATATTCTTGCTTCTTTCGGTAAAGTCACGTAGAAGGGAAATAATAAAATAAATAAATATAAAACAATAAAAATTCTCACGACGTTTCGGCCACAACGCAAGCAGCCGTCCTCAGGTGATGATTGCTTGTGTTTCAGTCGAAACTTCGTGAGAATTTTTATTGTTTAATATTTATATTATTTTATTATTTCCCTTCTACGTGACTTTACCGAAAGAACCAAGAATAACATTGCTCGCGTTAAGCCTACTGCCAACGACGACTACCACGCGTTTTAACCACAACACTGGGTATTCATATTCTTAGTTTTTTTCGGTAAAGTCACGTAGGTAAAAAATCAAAATTAATAAAAGTAAAATAAAAAATAAAATAAAAATAAAAACATAACACTGGGCCCGACTGGAACGCCCACGTGTCCAGCCCGCTGGGTCACGTGACGCGCACGCGGTGACGTCAGCCACCCGGAAGTAAACATGGCGACGAGCGGTGTTGTCTACCGGCGCCTCCGCGTCCCCTCGGCCGCCTCGAGCCCGCGGGAGTCGCCGCTGAGCGCAGGGTCCGACTACCGCGAAGGTTAGCAACAACAACAACAACAACAATATCAACAACAACAACAACATGAGCACCTTCGCCCTCTCTCATCTCTCGAGACGCGCCTCGGTGGAGAAGCCGCGGGCGGTGGACTTTGTCTTGTTCGTCGTCGTCTTCGTCGTTTTTCGTGCGGCTGTTGTCAACCAAACTTTGTTCTAGATTTGAAGCTTTCGTGACTGCAGGGATTCATACTCTTTGGTCTTTTCGGTAAAGTCACGTAGGTAAAAATAATAAAATAAAATATTTAAAGTTAAATATTTCAAATAAAAGACTTTAAAAAAAATATTTTACTATATTTTGGTTTATGCTTATTTTTTAATTTTCTTTGAACCTATCTACGTGACTTTACCGAAAGACAATTAGAATATGAATTCCTGCAGTCACGAAAGCTTTAAGTCAAGATTTATCTTACTAATTGGCTGTGTCGGGTGGTGGCGGCTTCAACGATACATTTTAATTGCAAAATATTGTATTATATTTTATTTTTATAATAATAAAATAAAATAAATTCTTACGTGACTTTACCGAAAAATAAATAAATAAATATCGATTGCGATGGATCGATACATACAGCGATTGTTGAGGATTCTGGAATTTCAATCCATTCCAGTGTGGACATTTTGGAACTTTCAAACGATGTGAATATTGGAACTATAAGACTGTGAATAATATTGGTAATATTGACATACCTTTTCAATAATACAACTAACTTATTCACACTGGAGACCCAGTTCCTATCTCACAGTGCTTGATATAATTCGGCGTAAAGCAGTTTGGATTAGTGATGATACAGCACTATCGCTCAAGTCTCTCGCTCTCCGACGGTCAGTCGCCTCCTTACCATTATATTGCCACTACCATAGTTACTGTGAAGTTCACCCATTGATTCTTCCATCTTACCACCTTGGGGACCATGTCTCACAGACCGACGGTTTCACCCCTCCCATGCTCTTCAACCCACCTACACTGCATGTTACAACGCGTCTCTTTATGCTTGTTCACTCACACTGCTCGACTTTGGAATACCCTCCCGTCGTTTATTTTGTCAGTCTCTTCACTTGCTCAATCCAGGAGAACTGTTCATTCTCATTGCAACTTTTTACGGTGCTTTTTGTTGGTCGCTTGGCGTTTTTTTGGGGCTTTGGGCCCATGCTCAGCAACTTTAGCTAAGTTAATTATTAAATGAACAAAAATGTGCAGATGAGATGGAACAAAACGTAAACAATATAATGGATGTACTAATTAGGCTAAAGAAATAATGGATTTTTGGATCAAATCCGTACTTCAAATCATGATAATTCATGACATTACTGAAACAGTGGAAGTGCATCAGTGTATGCCTAGTTACAGCTATATATCGTGCTTGGATGTTTGACCACAAGTGCATGCCATCTCTTGTTAGGCTGCGTATTGCCAGGAGATGGCACTACAACAATGGGCTCCATCCACTTTCAGATGTAATTCACTTGGTCTCTGTAAATCTGTGTGGAGCTTATTCTTGGTTCTTTCGGTAAAGTCACGTAGAAGGAAAATAATAAAAATCAAACAATAAAATTCTCACGACGTTTCGATAAAAATCTAAATGTGTGGAGCTATCTCTTTATATGGGATTCCCCGGGTATTCTAGAGATAAAGTCAACAACGGAGATGTAGTGGTAAAATCAGGTCTCGTACTTGTGCTAGGTGAATTGTCTCATCCAGAATGGCTCGGGGAAGACTTCACCCAGCAGTGGAATGATGATGACACTGGCTTCCTCCCACATGCCGCTCATTCATGGAGTTAATCAAGCATCTCAATGCGGGCGCTGTTGAAGATGAGTCATTTTGAGATTCAGTGAGGCATTCCTGGGTAAACAAATATCCATTGGTACTCTTGCAATGACGTGTGCACGGGACTGCAGATGTAAGACCAGCAGCAGAGGAGCAGGAGAAGCCACTGCCCCGCATCAATGCACACTCCGTCTTCTGGGTGTGCGCCTCGGCTGGAATAACCTACTACACTGACTTCCCGACGGTGCTGCTCAGAGACAGTACCATCCAGAGGTGGGTGTGCAAACGCTGTCTCTATGCTTCAAGTTAAAAGTAGAGGAGTGAACGGTTATGATAATTCTAATGCATGTTCTCTCTGCGGTCACCTGAATTTTTCTCCGGGTCCTCCCAGTTTTTCCCTCCACATTTAGAAACATTCCTTTAGAGTATTTGGCTGATATACCTTTCCACATGATAAGCCACTTCGTTGGACTATCATTTGTGGCCAGGTCGCTTTTGACAAAGATCTATGTAGCTCAGTTTGCCTTACCTGATCAAATAAAATAAATAGTTGAAGAGTGAATATACACAAGATGTGTTTCAGTATGAAAAGGCATTATGAGAATTCCCAGTTTGGTTTTGCATGTCAAGATGACATAGCCCTTCTTGAATGTATTCTAAACAAAGCCTGTTTTATATACAAGAATGGTGATGCCGTATTTTTGTACATAGTGTGCTGGTGGTCCTTGTTGTGCTTTTGCCATCTGACACATTTTTTTCGTGTGTATTTAGCATTTAGTTTTCACCCTGCATGTTTTTTTCTGACTAAATAGTTTTCTCGGTATAGAAAGGGCTTTTATGTGCATTAATTAGTAAGCTGTGAAATGTAAATGGTTTAGTGGGTATTGGGCCATTCAGCAGTCACCGGATTTCCAGGCATCAGGTGTTAGCCTCGATTATTTTTTTTGGCGGACAACTGCAGATTTGTATCAGTAACTTTTTGGCAGCTTCTTTGGTGAAAATAGGATGATAATACTAATCCAGTTGCTGTGAGAAGATATAATTCAGCTCATTCCTAATTACCTTTATTTCTAATGGATCACACACTCGTTGATGGAACAGCAATCAGGGTTTGAGGGGTGGGGTTTCCCGTATACAAATGAAGTTAATAGATTGAGAACCAAAGAATAATGGAGTTTATGGCATTTTGTAATAGCGAAATTCCAAAATGTCTCTTATTTGCCATATTGTTGAGCAAAATCATCAGCCAAGATTAATCCACTGCTGGAGGAAGGCCTCCCCAAGCTGTCAACATTCACCATGTATCTGCAATGCACTTGTATTTACGTCGCTGTGGTCGCTGTGGTCTGCTTTATCGGTGCAGCTGGTGGTTCGTTGCTGCAGTTGCGCTGCTGTGCGTGAGCCTGGCGATCGCCGCCTACTGCATGTTATACTTGGAATGGTACTGCCGCGTGCCCGACTACGAGACCCACAACCCCGTCCTCGTCCCCACTGCCACGGCCACCTTCATCCTGGCCGCGTTGTGGTGAGTGCGATCGAGTGTGCCCCAGGAGACGTTTTCTGAAATGAACACGCCTCGCTCGCCATGTCCTTGTGTACGCAATGCCCAAGGGTTTTTTTTACTGAAGTCACTTCCATCACAGTTGTGTTAATGATTCACCGTCTAAAATCAATTCTGACGCTCACGACAGATGCAAATAATTTTGCCGCAGGGATTGTTTATTGGTGATTTATGTAAATTATATTCCATTATCTTTACGCTAATTAGAATGAACTTGACAATACATAACATGATCACCTTCCACCTGTCCATCTTTTCTGTAAAGGGGGGAGGGGGGGTTACATTGGCTCTTGTATTTGTCGTCGAGGTGGTGGGAGGTGAATCACTGCATGGCTAATTCAAGAATACAAGTTGGCTTTATATAGCATCTGAATGCCACCACACTTATTTATGTTGAACTCCTTTCGCACCGTACGTAGCCAACCCTGCTAATCGGGAGTTTGCAGTGCACATTTACGTTGATGGCAAACAATAGAAAACTGGACTCTAGAGGTGAATGAAGCATGAAGATTGGAAACCCCACAATTTGCAGCTATTGAGAATTTTTATTTTTGAATATACAGACGTTATTGTCATGCAGGAGCGTGAAAAAGTATACCCTCTATTATGTAAAAATCCTGTGTGAAAATTTGCTTCTGTCGGCTGTTAAACAACACATGGGCAGTACTATGAGAATTCCAAATGGATCATATATTCTTCGTCCAATGGCATGCTGCCGATAGCACAATTGGAATACGTACATTTGTAGAAGACAGACCATATGAAGTAAAAAATACAGAGCACGTTATACGTCGTCAAATCATGCGTGTAAATCTCAGTCCGTGTGGCTCTCAGCATGGCAGGTGATGCCACGTCTGCCTCTAACTCAAATTCATCAATCCTTTTGTGCAGCTTGAACATGGCACTGTGGTCCGTGTGGTCTTTCTTCACACCCTTCCTCCTCTTCACTCAATTTATGGGCGTCATCATGGTGATCTCGCTGCTGGGCTGACGACGCACAGGTAAACATCCGGAAGGATTTCAACGCCATTCCTGCTCACAGTGGACTTGGACAGCCCTTTGTCAACCACTGCTATATGAACACCTCGCCCACGCTGGTGCAAGTCATGTGGATTACTTGACCATGCATAAGAGGTTTTTTTTGGGTTAATCGCCTAATTATAAATGTGTCGTTAAACCCGCCACCACTCGACAGCCAATTAGTAAGGTTTGTCACGTAAACAAAACATGCCAATCCATTACTAGTACAGCACACCGGTGTGTTGTAAAGTAAACCCACAATATTTACAATTCGAGTACGTTTTACCAGTAATTACAACTAGCATCATCAGGCAACAGCCAGACATATTTACGTGATCTAACTCAAAAAAAGTCCCGTTATGGATATTGGTCGCAAAAGCCTCATGTTATACTTGACCATGCTTCACACTGGTTGGTACGGGTTGAAGAGAGGGAGCATGAACATAAAAGTACAGTACAACCATAGATTTGACTTAACTGCCCTCTGCTAGCACTCACAGCCTCCACTGCAAGTGTGCAGCGGTAACAATTCAGTATGGTGTTCCAATGCTCAACAGGCATATTAACAAGTGGCTGAAAATTAATGTGAATTATCAGTGACGAAGTATATTTCAAGGACAAAACTGGCATGAGTGCTCAGAAACCCAAGCTCATTGTTCCACGGTGTCGAGTTAAAATTGAACACTGACCCATGATGAATGCAGCATTGTGTGACCGTTGATTAATGTGTTCACGACAAGCTGCAGATGGGAAATTTTTTTTTACTTCTGTATTGGTCGGTGTCTAGCCAGCTGTCACTAATTCGTAATGTCGCCAGTCACTCAAGGTCAGCCGACGGCAATGTTGGCATTGCTCTGGGCAATTCGGTTTTCTATGGAAATATCCATAACGGCTCAATTGCTGGCCCAGATGAACGCCTGCCCAGTCAATTGGATTTCTTGACTCTAAATGAAGTGACAGCTCAGTGGTGAGGTGCAGTATTTTTTTTTTCTAAACAGATATCCTAGGCATAACCATGCAGGGTAATATTAAAACTACTTGTCGCATTATAGCTGTGCCAATTTTGTGTGTTACTGTAAACTTGTCAATGTTAAGTCAATTTGGGTAGTTAACACATTTTCAAAGCAGGGTGGTTGTTTAGATGTTCTGCAGCATTTTATCTAAATTTGAGTAATGTTAACTTAATGCCCAACAGCATGGGCCCATTAAATTATATTAAAACACTCTTGAAATATGAACAGAATGAGCTTAAATGCAAGGAGACATGCCAGTATTCATCTTACCTTTATTATAATGATGAACAACAAAATATAGGCACAGATTTACATTTAATTCCTGATATTTGTTCCTGTAATCATGACATGGCCTATGACCAAATCATCCAGAATGCTCCTGATCTCATCTCGGAAGCTATAAGCAGAGTCGAGCCTCGATAATGCATGGGTGGGTGACCACCATGAAAATTAGTGTTATAGGGTATGGGGCTACATGGTAGGCAGCAGAGGGGAGTCCAGCAAAATAAATTGTCGGACTATTCTTTATGATCCATCTATGCTGCCCCCTTCAACAACCCTCACTATTAAGCACGCTGAAGTACTGTATGGTGAAATATCCCCTACGACTCACATAGCATAGTGGTGTTCTCATCCAGCAATGGATTGAGAAAGGGCTGTACATGTACAATCATACTTGTATAAATGTGAATGTCGTAACAGCACACAGTTTGTGTTTAGACGTCAAAGACTTTTTAAACTCTTACTGTAGTTTTACAACGGACAAAGTGCAAAAAAAATTCTATGTGCACGTTGATATTTTGTTTACGTATATCCAAACGACAAATACAATTCGATTGGCATGTGATGAAAAATAAATGCCAGATTATGACCGAGTGCTTTTGAAAACACAATATTGGCAATTGAGATCATTGGTCAGTGAAGGTAGCTTTCCTCTTCTCCACGAATGCACTCATTCCTTCTTTGCGGTCATCCTGTTCGAAAACGTTCACAGCAGAAGCAGCAATCAAACCAATTTGACAAAGAAGTGCACATTCCCAAACTGTGTTCATTAAACAATTACTCTTGTTTTGAACATTCCTTGGACGTTTATAATTTGCAGAGCCATGTTTCCCCCCCCCCCACCAATGCTAATATAAAGGGCATGTTGCGTCAAGTGCTTTCTGAGGTCTATACCATGTTCTAGTCATCACACGAGTCTGGTGCCACCGTGCTCGCACGACATAGTAAAAATGTGGAAGGAATGAGTGAATGTCGAAACAGTAGATGCATTATGCCTAAAAAGTTCCCTACGTATTCAGAAATACACGACATGCATGTGATCCACCACTCTGGTGACAAATGTTGGTGTATTATTTAAAACTAGAAAACTCCCAAACCCACTGGTGCTGCTGCAAGGTGACTGGTGAGATGGCAGGATTGCAAGTCGATGCTTTAATCGATTTGTGCAGAGATCCCAATCTACCAGGTGCCCCACTTTCTTCTCACACTGAACACCCTTTATGGAATTGGCTCACCGTCCTATTTACAAGACACCAGAAGATGGGCCTTTAAACTCGGTGAGGGATTCCTGGGTACATTACACTTCAGTGATCTATTTGACAAATCCTATTTTGGAACGGAAATTTCTGTACTAAAATTTAAGCACGGTAATTAATCGTGCAAAACTTACGGTTGCAAAGGTGGCATGGAAGAATCTCTTCTCAAGACGGTTTCCTTCGGCCAGTGAGAGCTCAAATGCTGCAAACAACAATATCTAGAATCAGAATCTTTATTTATCATGGAGAAAATCCGATGAGCTATGAAGCTCTTTTTCACAGATGTCCAGTAGAGGCGGGTCAGAAGGTTACCACAACAAACGGTACAAAAAGCAAACGGAGTGCAAAGGATAGGAAAGGTAAGCAAATCACAAAAAATAAATACTTCAATACATCGTAGATTCAATCTTAAATTTGTGCGTACAAAGCACACGATGTACTACTGATTGTGCCGTTGCGTTTGCTGTGTGCCATAACGTTGGCTGCGAGATGTGAGCAGCAATGCCAGTCTGCGTGCTGTTATAATGCAGATTGTATCTGCGTGGCAGCTGTACCAGCATTGACGGCCTCCTTAGCCATGGAGATGACGAGCTTGGAGTGGCGCGAGATCTTCTCTCCCAGCTTCACGGCCTCCCCCAGCAGCTGATCGGGTGGGCACACCTTGCTGACGAGCCCTGCACAAGCAAGAGCAAGTTAAATTTCGATTTAAAGCTTTTGTGACTGCAGGGATTCATCTTCTTGGTTCTTTCAGTAAAGTCACGTAGAAGGGAAGTAATAAAATAATAAAAAAAAATTCTCACGACGTTTCGATAAAAGAATCTAAATGTGTGGATGCATGCCAGGTCTTCACCTGAGGACGGCTGCTTGCGTTGTGGCCGAAACGTCGTGAGAATTATTTTATTATGTTTTATTTTTATTATTTTATTACTTCCCTTCTACGTGACTTTACCGAAAGAACCAAGAAGACAATAGCAAGTTAATACATTCAATGTACATGTACTGGCCCTTTTGTTAATCCACTGCTGAATGAGCACGTCCCCACACCGTGGGGATCGTGGGGGTTATTTGGCCATACACTTCACAACGCTGGTCAGTGCGGATTGGTGAAGGCAGATAGCATCGACATGGGGACATAGAAGCGCAGTACAACCATTGATTTTGCGACACGAACCATATCTAATAATTAATTCAGTTTATTAGACGTGGCATTTCCAATATTTTACTAGATTGTAGGCAAAACAAAGAGCTGTAAATATCATTATTTACATTTAATAAAAATGTCTATTAAAAAAAGTGACGAGTATTTTTTTTGTGCTATTAAAAAGGATGTTTAATAGTCGCGTATAATAAACAGATGCTTCTCTACTTCATTACAAATGATGCACAAAGGTATTGCTTATACTGAGACACCAAGTGGCATTTTCAACCATGATCACATACAACTCCAAAGTATCAAACTGGGGAGCAGTTTTGCTTGTATTTTCCTTATATTTTATTCTTCATATTGTTATATGAACCTTATGGCGGGACCCCAGCTCTGGCATAAACTGCGTTGCGACGTCATTTTATGTCTGTTGAAGGCAAACGATACGGCAATCTATTCCTCTTGATGAGCTCTACACAATACGCTAATCAAAGTTTCAAAGTTTTGTTTGTTCTGCGCTTGGACGACATCACAACAGAATGATCCGCACCAGGTGGGTCGCGGCGTTTATGTGCGCGGTGGGACATTCGCCAAACATAAATTAATTACGATTTTGACTTCCATTTATTCGGGACCCCCGGGGTCCCGCAATAAGGTTCCTATGTACAATCGATTCTGATAATGTGACGTGACTGGCAGGCTTGCGTGGGCAACAGAAAGTGAAGCTAGCGTAGGGTGTCTGACCTGCTTCTTTGGCTTGCTGGGCTGAGATCCGGTCTCCGGTGAGCACCATCTCCATGGCCAACGATTTGCCGACCGCTCTAGTGAGCCTCTGCGTGCCGCCCGCCCCTGTAACACGCACGCATTTAAAGGTGAATCCATGGATGGATCTTATTGATGCCCACCTGAGCTGTCGCAATAAGAGTTTGAAGCTTTCTTATGAAAAGAAAGACAAAACAATGTGGGTCATACGGTGCAAGTGATGCAACTGCAAGGAAAGACATCACAACTGTCAATCCCTTATCAGTGCCTATCTTATTACAGACCAATTCAGACCTTATTGGTCACCCCGTGCTCTTATAAATCTCAAAGCTAATCCCACAAAGTCCCATCACATGGGAGAAACACAAACAAACAGAATATTTTTTGTTGGCTAGTATTAAAATGGCTGCATGCCATATGGACCTGAAAACTTGATTTCCCTGTACAAGAATGGGGGTAAACCGTTTGGGTTGACAGGTATGAGATCAAGAGAAGGCAGAAGAAGTGGGGTGATGTGGTTGCGATCGGACATGGTGGCCCGAAGAGCGGAAAGAGAGACGGCGCAGGAGAAGGCGGCATGGAGAAATTTCTCAAGTACAGTGGACCCCACAATTGGGACTAACGTCTGGAAGAAGAAGATTATAATTTAAAGTTATGGTCAAGCATGTCATTATAGCATTATAATGTAATCATATTTTTATACTTCAAGGCTGTGATGTCATGCATGCACTGCAACAAAGCATTGGACTGATTTAAAAAATGCTCAGCAAGGAAGCTTCAAACTCATGTTTGGATAGCCTGTGTTTAAACAATAAGAGCTATTGGGTTGTTTTGCTTCCTTCTGTAATGTGTTGCCAAGTGTGCAGTACGCAGTACACCCGATGTGTGTCGCGCATTTTATGCTGTCAACGTTTGATACGGCAGCCCTCGCAAAATCTACCTTGGTACCATGTGCTGACTGCAACAACAAAAAACCCCACCGTACATGTGAATAAACATTTGTGAAAGGTGATGTTTAAGCAAGAAGCATTCAGGAAGATTTTTTTTTATCAAAAAGCATGTGGAAATAGCCCCTTGTGCTGCACTGTTAGGAGTTAGGGGGCCCCACTGAGCATGACGTTTGCTCATGTTAATTTAAATTAGGATTTAACTGCTCAACTATTTTTTATTTTACCAGGTAAGGCCCACTGAGCTATATAGCTCATTTTCAGAAGTGACCTGGCCACAAATGATAGCTGAACGAAGTGGCTTATCACGTGGAAATTTACAGCAGCCAAATACTCTTAAACAAATGGTTCTAAATGTGGAGGGAAAAATCTAAGGACCTGGAGAAAAATCCACGTGACCATGGGGAAACATGCAAACTCCAAATATACAGGCGTCGGGGTCGAACCCACAATCTCCTGTATACCATATATGCATGTGGGCATCATGCGTGTGGTATGAAGACAGCTGATAACCAGCTGACAACCAGGCGAGCTTCATCTGATGAACTTGAGAAATAACAAAAATTCTGAGCATTCTACATATTTGTCATTTTAACATGGGCACTATAGTGTGTGCAATTTTGAAGTGGGTTTTGTACGAGTTTGGTACACTGTATCAATGCATATTTGGCATACCGGGTATGGTGCCAAGAGCAATCTCAGGCTGCCCAAACTGGGCCTTTTCCCCAGCGTAGATGATGTCACACATCATGGCCAGCTCGCAGCCTCCTCCCAACTGCAAAACCATTAAGTCACAGCTTTCAGTGGACTCTTCAAAACTGTTATGACGGGTATTGTGGCATACTACCGGCAATGCCGCGACCATTATCACACGAGATATATATTCTGCATGTGACACAACAGAAACCAGAAATTAAGTTCTCTGACAAGTGATGAAAGCAGTGGATGGGAGAAAATAAACGTTAGGGAAAAATGTCATTTAATTGCTGAAAAAGTGAGAAGTCTGCTTTCTGTTACCGTCAAAACGGGGACATTTCATCATTCCCCTGGCCCCGATTAACCTGGTTTACCCTGCATGGTTTTGCAACCAGATTCCTCCTGCGAGAAGACACACAAACCTAGAAGAGACCAGATGCTGCATCATTTTTTTTGCTAATCGGAAGCAGAATAAACGAGTTTCTGTTGTCCACCTATTGCCAAACAGGATTTTCTTTTTCCAGCAGCACAGTGATGATCCGAGAGCCAGTGAGCAGCCCGAGTGCAGGCCAGTGTGTGCGCTTACCGCGAATCCATTCACGGCTGCGATGACTGGCTTTTTGGTCTGGGCGACGCGATTCCAGTGCGACAGAAAGTTCCCACCGAAGCACTCGGCGAATGTTCGGTTCTGCATCTCCTTTATGTCGGCCCCCGCTGACGAAAAGAGCAACATGACCCAGCGAAGTGGGCTATTACGCGTGTAAAATTGAACAACAAAATACACCTTCAGCGAGCAAGAATGTGACTGTCCTAAAGAGAGTGGTAGGTTAAGTGGCCAATTACAGCTCTCGAGACTTGATATGTTTCGATTGAAGGTCTTGATGTACAATGCAGAGATGGCTCAGGGGTCAGCACTGAGCCATTATCGCTGAGATTCTGGGTTTGATTCCACATTTCAGACAATCATTAAACTGGGTTTCTTGTGTGAGCAAGCACGATATGGGGGGGGGGGGGATTTTTTCACGTTATATTTGTCTTTTCACTTTGGATAAATTCCAGCTCTCAAAATCTTATACGGAAATTGGTTTTACTACAATGCAATGAATACTTCTCTGTAGCAGACAGGGCATGTGGAAAATAACACCGACTAGTGTGGCAACCTTTACAGGATATCAGAATCAGTTATGTAATATCTTCTTTCAAGGCTATCCTCAAATACAATCAAGGACACACTGCCCCGTGACATTTTCGAATCGATACATCGTCTCGTGATAAGGCGCGAATGGCACAAATAATAACATTTGTGGGAAATATAAGATGCATGTTACAATGCGAGTACGCATATGCAATTAATTAATGCGTCTACAGCCTGTGTGTGTGCGCGCGGCTCTTACCGGCGAAGGCACGTTCATTGCCAGTGATCACGATGGCCCCAATGCCCGAGTCCACTTCGAACAAGTCCAGGGCTTGATTGAGCTCCAACATGAGGCCATCGCACAGTGCGTTGAGGGCCTTAGGCCGGTTGAGCTGTATTAAGCCCACGCTGTTGCCCTCTCCTTTCCTCTCCACCAGAATGTACTCGTACTTTGCGCCTGTGAACACATTGCAGCATACATACTGCTGCTTGTAAATAGTACACATACATTTCAATGGGTTATCCGCATTACCAAGTGGGGTGCCAGTTGAATGCAATTGTATAAGATGTATTCTTGCAGTGTTTGCTTGAGTAGGTGAATCTAAGCAAGCATATATGATGATGTTTGCTGTCAAGAATGGCTATTGTCCAAAACGTCACCTATTATAAAAAAAATATATTCCTTTTAGAGCAGTGTTATTGACCAATTTGTTCAGTTTTGCTAACGTGTCCTTGTGCACCACTGCCAATGCTATATCACAACAATTTTTTTTCAACAGTGAAGTGCATTGTCTCTGCAAATTGTACCTCCAGCTTAAATGTTGTTTTACCACCTAACAAAGTTTACAACTGGATGTCTTCAACCACATGTACATTGTCTTCATTAATAAATACATTATTAAATGTGTGATGAAATGTTACCGGAGTCTCTGGTGTTCCTTTTTTCATTCATTATTCGACTGGATTGTCAAGTTTTGTGCCCAGGCACAAATATACAAATTGCTTCTGGGCACAACAGTTTTGGTCTAGCCAGCTGAGCTGTGGATAATGTACAATTTAGCACAAGCTCAAGCATTTTTTAAAATAATCTCACTGTTTAAGTCCTTTTGAGTAACACAGAATAACTGAATATCCGAGAGCTCAACAGGGGATTATGACCAACTGAATCAGCACAATGCAGCAGGTTGAAAAACACGATGTGTACATTACATCTGTATGCGCGTGTCTCCATCTCAAGCGTCTTATAGTGATTGTTACACCACGTGAAATGCATGTTTTCGTATGTACCCTAATTAACCAGGATGCTCTAAAAAGCAGGTATGGTTATTTTAAAGGGGGTGATGAAAACTGGTTTGTTGCCTAGAATACAGACGAGAAGTCTCCTCGTGAACTTTCAAGGTTTGGTGACGCTGTATCTCCATTGCCCAGAGCCCGTGGTTACTAATTCACGTTTTACTATGAACTAACTTTCCACCTGTTGATCTAAAAAAACACACTTCAATTAATAAGAACGTCTATTTGATGCGCTGCTCAGCCACAACCTCAGGAATCAAATATAAAAGTAAATTGCGCAAAGGTGGAAGAATTGCAAATGGCAAAACTGGAGTGAGAATAATTAAGGGAATTTCTCTGGATGTGCAACGATGGTGGTGCAATGGAGAAAAGTTCAATTGAATTTTTTTTCTCGAGCAAAGAACACCACTGGTTCATAGCCATACATCTGCAATCGTTTATCGGGAGGCTGGTACGAGATCGAGACGTGAAACAGATTGGGAGCCTTATAAAGAACCACGGCAATGATGAAGGGGGGTTATAGGGAGTTGCGTTGGGGGTTGGAATGGCTAGTCTTGTTCGTGGAATTGTGTTATTAAATAAAGCGGTGGGAGAGAGATATCTGAAGACTAATCACTGTTTGCTGGGGTTAGGGTGTTTAGATCAGTGTTAGGGCAGCGTTTGTAGGATTGTTAGTATTATAGGGAGTGTTAGTTTACGGCTATTAGTAGTGTTGTGGCTATGGGTAGAGTATTGTAGCAGCAGTTTCGCACTCAGCCACACTGTAGAGGTACTATTAGCAGTGTGTCTTGCAATAAAAATATCCGTGGTATTATTACCGTGTTAGTGTTGTGAGAATGTGTGTTATTGGTGTGATTAGTAGTGTCGTGTCTGGCATTGAGCCGATCTCGCCCGTGCAGTGGAGGTAGTGGTATTAGCAGTTGTTTATTACAGTGTTATGTGTTAACGTGGTGTTGATAGTGT
>CM025655.2:8447412-8477542 GCA_014621495.2 Entosphenus tridentatus
GAGGGGCGGGGCGAGGGGCGGGGCCTATCGCGACAGGCGACTGGGGGCGACGGGAGCGGCGCTCGCGCGGGCCTCGCGCGCTTCTTCAGTCGTCACCGTCACCACCACCAACAGCAGCACGAAGCTGCCACAAGCAACAAGACGTGGTGGGTGGTGGTGGTGTTTGTGGTGGTGGTGGTTGTGGTGTTGTTCTAAGTCAGGGCGGCCGAGCAGTCTTGCGACGAGGTGGACGGGGGGAGGGTCTTCTCGTATGGGGTTCGTCACCCATCGCCGCCACCATCCGGTCGACTCGTGAGTTGAAGGAGGCGGAGGGGGAGGAGGTGAGAAAGAGAGAAAGTAGCCGCTGCTGCTGATGTTGGTCATGATGTTGATGTTGTTGCTGATGATGTTGCTGATGATGTTGCTGCTGATGATGTATATGATGTTGTTGCTGATGTTGTTGATGATGATGATGTTGATGATGGTGTTGATGCTGCTGCTGATGATGTTGATGATGGTGTTGATGATGGTGTTGATGATGTTGATGTTATTTATGATGTTGATGTTGTTGATGATGTTGGGGTTCGCCGACGTGCGATGCAAAATGGCAAAATCCGCTCGCCCAACTCGGGGGCGAGAATTGTTCATTAGCTCCCGTCGCCTCGTCTCAAGTGTTCATTACAGCTGCTGCTGGTACTAGTGGTGGTGCTGGTGGTGATGGGCTAAAGCAAAGCTTGGTCTATTCACAATGTGTCCACCGTGTTTGTTGTAGCGACGTTGGTGGGAGCGGTCGTAAGTTTCGGAATTGTTGAGATCCAACATTGATGGATGGATGGATGATGCCGGTTTTGAAATCATTGATGTGGCGTCATTCAATACACGTCGCAGTATCATCGATGTGCACCCTTTATCAGTGCCCCTGCCTTATTACGGACCAATTCAGACCATTATTGATCACCCCGTGGGCCTCATAAACCTCAACGTTCAACCTACAAAGTCCCATCACAAGGGAGACACACAAACACATGGACACATATTGAAACGGATGTAGGCCGCGTTTATCTGGAAACTCAATTGTCCTGTACAAGAATACAGGGTATAAGCCGTAATGGATTTACAACTAAGCAGTATACAGTCGATGACTGTGCGAGGATTTGAAACATTCGAATAGCTTATAGAGTGAGAGATTGTAACACTTTCACTGCACCGACTCCTTAAGTTTTGGTGAGCATTGTACAGTCAACATCATTGGCATATTTCGTTGCACTGCACTTCAATGCCAATACGGTCGACAGCAAAGCGTGGATATTGAAAGTAAAAGTTCTTGCTAGTAACATTGTTTATAATACATTCTTCACATTGATCGTTCGAATTCATGACATTGATACCATTCATGACAGCGCCTCAATAGCATTAAAGAACAGCGTGTTTATATTAATATTATTAACTAACTAACGTTAATGAGTATACGTATAAGCAACCATACGAATATAACATTAACAACAATTGCACTAATTAACATCGCTGTCATTCATAACAACACGTTAATGACAAAAATGTAATTATTATAACAGATCATTTGTTGAAAACAAAAATCACACGGTTGATGTGTCTTATCAGTTGTTTATAACGGTTTACACTGTGTTCTGCACCAATAGACCTGATGAATATTAACACAAATGTATACATACTGCACACAAGTGTATCTTATTCGGGGGGGTTGAAGTTTTGCTGCGTGATGACCCATCTGCGTTTCTTCCCCAGCCACTGAAACTGCTGAGCATGCACCACGGCCATGCAAACTGGGTGCACTCATTTCGGTTGCGTCCCCATTCGCCAAATGTCCACCTTTCCGATCCGCACGTCACGGCAGGTAAATTGTGCACCGAATGAATAGAAAACAAAACTCAACCCCTGTCCATTCCTTGTCCTTGGCACAGCCGCATCTCTCCATCGTCGTTGCCTGCCCAGTGGTTCGTTGCCGTGGCGATTGGAGGCCGAGCGTCCTAGCGTCCCACGAGGTGAGGGGGGTGGACAGGCAACCGAGCGAGCTGCCACCATGGGATCGGACTTGGGCTGTGGGTGGTTGTTGGGCTGGGAGGCCCTGGGGCTGCAGGGTGCCCTGGTGGCAGCGCTGGGGCTGTCCCTGAGCGTATGGCTCACCATCCTGCTCGTCTTCATCATTGTGCCCGCCACCTTCGGCATCTCCTTCGGCATCCGGACGATCTACATGCGCAGCCTGCTCAAGATATTCGAGGTGAGGGTGAACGGTCTGCGGAAAAACAGATATCGCGGACCTACGTCTGAGTCCGCAGTAGCAGGCAGCAATGTTCCCCCTGGCTATGCCACTGAGTGTTCATCATGTGACGGTTAAAACTTAAATTGTAGATCCTAATTAAACCATAGGCCAAACTGCACACCAATCAAATACCATGCTACATAGCATACTATGGCATGCACCACAACACTACCCCATCACATCACACACCGGCTACACACCATACAGCAATACTACAAAACAAAGATCCCCCGTTTAACCTGTAACAGACTGTTGGGGCAAGTACTGTTAGCGAGTAGCACCTATGAAGGCCGGTAAGGCGCACCTCAGGGGTAGGTGACCAGAACCACGCCCGGCCACCTTTGTCTCCCTAGTGGCGATGTTAACCTACTGCACTCGGTACTCATTTGAGTCTGAGTCGATGGAGGGGAGGCCCGGGACCGGTTCATATAATCGTCACTGGTGTTGGCCGCGAGCGGGAATCGAACTCGGTTCGCTGGGTTCGTAGCGCAGCGTAGCGCAGCGTAGCGCTAACCGCAACACCACTGCTCTCTAATACTACAGAACACTCAAGTACACACGATTTTCCACAGTGCATCTCACCCCATATACCACTCGCACAATTGCCCACACTGCACAGTCACATGGCCTTTATCCACAATGATTACAGTGTGGGATCCAATCTCTGCAACGTTGGTTTAAAAAATGATGGTGGAAAAACTGCTGGCAGAAAGAATGAACGATTAAGATGGTTGCAGTTAATGTATTTTGCTTTTATGGATACATTTCTGTAAATTAGTATTTGGAATGTGGAATGATTAAACATTTTCAGAGCTATTATGTGTAGTCTTATAATTGTGCAAGACATTACAAACACCATCCCAGGAGGTGACTGTTATTACAGACTAGTACAGTAGCTTCAGTCTAACAAGTCTCTTGACGCATACAATAATTTCACTTATAACGAGTGCAGGATAAGTACAGTTCCTATCTGCACACTCCCTCCCGATTCCTCTTCCCCTGTTTAAGCAACAAGTACTCTTATGGGAAGAGAGCGAATTCCCTTCAGAGCAAAGGGTGGTGGGGTCTTGGTAGGGGGATTCCTTTTTCCTTGACGATCCCTTTTTAAAAGGAGCGCCTTCCAGCAGCGACTCCGTGAACTGTTTTGTTTGGGCCAGCGAATGCCACTTGACAAGTCATCCCCGTTTATCCAATCGTCATCGCATTCTTTATGTGCAATGTTTATCCTAACGCCTCCGCCTGCAGGCTTTGCTTTACTCATGGGATGGCTCGTAAGCGTATTGCCAGCCACCAAACTCACCCAAATCTTCATTTAAGAAAGTTTTTTTTGCCGTTTTTCCGATTTACAAAACCCTGGCACTTAAAGCTAACTGTTAAACATGCCATGGTTAAACAGCACGTGAGAAAATGTGTACATATTTCTACATATGAAGTCGTCCTATTTTGGATGCATTTGAATATTCACCCTGGTTTGCGAATAAAGGGGCCAACTTTGCAAGCTGTTGCTGTCACTTGAATGAGTGCAGCTGCATTGTATACTGGTAATGAATAATGTGCATCAATGAACAGATGTCAAGCCTCAGTGCATGTGTTGTGTCTGCTAGAGCAGTAATGCAACAGTTAGCCCCCTGCGATATGAGCCCGGCGACCCGAGTTCAATTCCCACTCATAGCCAACACCAGTGACGATTATCTGAGTCGGTCCTAGGCCTCCCCTAGGTCGACTCGGCCTCAATTGAGTACTTGGTGTTGTGTGTAAACATTGGCGCTCGGGAGTAGAAAGGCAGCTCTCGTCATGGTGCTGGCCACCCACCCCCTCGTGCGCCATGCCGGCTTTCATAGGTGCTTGCACACAACACTTGCCTCAAGAGTCTGTTACAGGCTATAAAAGAGATATTTGCATTTGTTAGACCCCCGTCCAACCTCGAGCAGCTTCACAGGCATGCGTTACGGTCTAACAACAATGTCTGAACTATGGAATCAGTTCCCTGTTGATTGAATAACCCTGTCATTGAAGCCGAACATGTTTTTGTGAATCATGCAGACAATTTGGCAAACATGTGTACAGTATAACTATATACATTTTATGTATATGAATGATATATCGTAACATCTACAGAAAATTGTAAACACTCGGCAACTGTTTTTTGGCTGCCATTCAGGAGTAAAAGATCAGCCTATTCAGCTGTTGAAGTATTTTTCCAAGGCGTTGTCACTTTTGTTCCTTTAAAACATTGCATAATTGCCATGTGTCAGATGCTGTTAAAGCTCTTTACAGTAGGTTGTGCCCTGTAGGCGAGGATGACGAGGTCGACGTTTGCATCTGTAAAGCAATTGTGAGCCCGGATTGCATCTTTATTGGTCCTACGAAAAAAATCCTGTGTGTGTCGCAAGGCAGACGCAAGGCAGACGCACAGGCGATGGGCACACCCCATAGCACCGAGCGACACGTGGATCAGGTTTTTGTCGGAAGTGCGGGAGTGGCGGAGTCACCGTTTGGTCCGCCACGACTCACCGTTGCCCCACGCGCAGTTCCTCCCGAGCGTGCGTACGGATCTTGCGTGTGAATCACCGTGGCGCAATGGGCTTTGCGTGCTTTGCCATGGCGTAACCTCGTGACGTGTGTGTGCTTGCAGTGGGCCACCTTGAGGATAGAGCGTGGCATCAAGGAATCGAAGCACAAGGCGTACAATACCAACTCCAATGGTGAGTGGGTGCCCACTGCTTACCAAACACCCCCCCCCCCTCCCCCCGATGTTTTCCAATTGAAAGAGTTTCCTATGCACGTGTCCAATGCGTTAATAGTGATAAAAACGCCCTTTGTTTAAGCCAATAAAAGTCACGGTGAGTCTCAAGCCTCATTTTCAGGAGTTTCCTGCTTTGGGATGTTAGGTCAGTGCCATTGATAAGTGTTTTGATACTCATCGAGTTATTCTTGGTGATGAAACTCAACTTTTGTGCTTGTGTTCAATGCAATATAGGTTAAGAATTATAATCTGACAGCCGGTAACTTTTTTGCTATAGAATTAAGAACAGGGAGACGTTTCACAGGCGTCTGCGCGCGTCCAACCATTCGGTGACTTGCAGAAGGGACTCGACAAGTGCGAGAAGAGTTGTAACCAAAACTAAACTCGGAATAATGTTCTTGTTGGTCGTGCTTGTGGTGTTATTTTCGCTTTCACACGGTGTCGTGTTTTACTTGTGTATTATACACATTGTAATTGAGTTAACTTGAGTTCTATTAAACTAATTGGTGTAAACGTGATCTTGCATAAGCATTTGGTCCGTAGCACAGACTGTTGTTGTTGTATTTTCACACTCTTACGATCATCTGGGAAATGTATTTTGGGGAAAATAACACCAGACTTCCTTTCACGAGCAGATCTGTGGCCTTTAATGAGGTGTACAATGAATAACCGCCTAAGTAAGGCACAAACTAAATTATTGCAGTACAATCATTTAAACTGTGGGCACAGCTGCTAGTTCTCTTATGGCGGTTGCTTCTGAAGTGCTTGATAAATGATGCAGCCGTCACCGACTTGTTTTAACATTTGTACAGTCATTCAAATGTGAATATCGTGGCATGCTTTGTATAGCTTGTGAAATAATAATACCTCGTTGTTGAAACTGCTGTAGACCTAGGTAGGATTAACGTTCTTTAAATTCGTTGTTTCTCACCCGCCAATGGCATGTCTCTTCTGCTTTCCTCACACATCTGATTCATCTGAGTTAATAATTGATGATAAACAATAAATTCAAGATTGTAAATATGTATGGCTGTGATGGTGACACCAAGTAATTGTTTTATTATGATTGTGTACCATTAAAATAAACGTTTATGTAACATCACTGTAATAACTGTTCACAGGTCGGTAATATTTAATGCTTTTTATGGCTTGCTAACTTCTCATTTAGAGTCGGCTATAAAAAATACTTACTTAAAAAGACTTAACACATTCTCCTTTTAGCAGGTGGCTTCTGAAATGCCATCATTGCAATTCTTAACACTTTGTGTTGAACGCACAAGCACTTCTTTAAGTCAACATACATACAGGGTGATTCGGGATAGAGGTGGCGTAGAAGGAACCGGTGACCGTATCTCTCGAAAAATTGCAGACATACCTGCCGTCCTCTTAATGCAAGTCAGAATCAGAATATTCTAATTTTGGCTATAAAGTTCTTTCACAGATGTCCAGTAGTTTCACAGATGTCAGTCGTGCTTTTGGGATGCCAGAAAAGTCGTCGTCGTCGTTTGTCGCAGGAATCCTCGTCAAGGTGGAGGAGAGCAGCCTGGAGGAGGAGATTGCCAAGGGCCGGCTGGCGGTGGGCGGGGAGCCGGCGCCCGAGTTCGGCCTCGCCGACACGTTCTACTTCTGCCGCAAGGGCCTGGAGGCCATCGTTGAGGACGACGTGACCAAGCGCTTCACGGCCGAGGAGATCGAGTCGTGGAACCTGCTCACTCGCACCAACAACTACTTCCAGTACATTAGCGTGCGTCTCACCGTCCTGTGGGGCCTCGGCGTCGCCGTGAGATACGGCTTCCTGCTGCCACTACGGTCAGTGCCCCCCCCTCCACCTACCCCCTCCCCCCACGCCTCCCTGGGGCCTCGGGAATCTGAAGGGCCATCAAAAATACAAAAGATTTATAATGTTTGAGTACCTCCGATTAGCACAGTTGGGCTACGTACGGTGTGAACGAAGTTCAAGGGTAAGGAATGGAATGTGGCCGAGAGGAGGTCCACCAAGGAGATGGATGTGCAGGTGCTGGGTTGATTGTTGGAGGTGGCGGCCTCTTGGTGAGACATTCTTCCAGGAGTGCATTAACCATGGCTGATGCTGATCATGTTTGAGAATGCACGATAAAATTATATAGGTAATTTGGGAAATAAAGCCATAGTATCACAATTAAGTTGTGCCAAAATGTGAAAATCTCTGTTTACGTAAACTTTAAATTAGCTGTGAAATTTGTATTGAACATTGAAAAACCGGATCTGAATTAATCAAGGTAAATAGCAATGGAGTGTTTGACATCGGGCATAGGTGGTTGTAAAACAGCCAGGGGAAGGAATTGAAGAAACAGAGGGGCCTCCAAACTCACAGACCTGGATCCTCCATTAAATGTAAATCTGGCCCTGCCTGTATATGTTGCGATGTGCACTCTCTCCTTTTTTTTATTGTAGCTTGGAGCACAATGTGTTTTTACACGTAGTACACACCGATTAAACACGTTCTTCTTTCGGTACTTTACCATGTTCATTTTTCACCACTAATTTCAGCTTCTTGAATGCGCCCCAATATCTTCTCATCCACTTATTTCATCATTGTGATCTCAGTCCACCTTCAATAATTATCGTAGATCCACGTATTCTGCTGTGCCTTATGGATCAGAAGCAGAAAACGTTAAGGAAATGGAAGTAGAGCTGAAAGGGGTGTGCACAGTAGCATAGAGTGGTGCATGCTTTGAATTACATTGAGAGAGACAGAGGAACGCATGGATTTGAGAATGAATGCAGATTAAAAACATCTTCTTTACTTTTTGTGAAAGTAAATGGTCTTTTGTAGGACATCGTTAGAAGAGATGATTGCCGGTGGTTGAGAATAATGATGGAGTCACAGCCAAGGAAGGGAATGCGCCAGAAAATACTTCCATTCCAAAGATGGAGCAATGAAATAAGATCATATGCAGATGCTTGGTGGATTGGATCATGGCACGACCATGAGTGATGGTGATGGATTTGGGAGGTCTTCATTCAGCAGTGGATTAATTGTGGATATTGATGATGAAGAATTTTAAATTTCAGCCAATTTGTGGATTCAACTGGCCATGTGATGCAATCGTTATAATTTCCATTCCGCAATAGTTTAACTCCTGGTGGAACGTTATCCCTTTGATTTGTTTTCTTTGTCTGATTTATTAAGTCAATAAATGTGGTTCTATGGATCGACTTGCCCCACCATAGGAATGTGGAATTTTAACCACTATCTTGGTGCTGTCAATAGGATATGTGCGCCACCACATGCTCATGAATAAATGGGAAACCACTCTTGACTATTTTCCTTTTAAGTGGGCAGCCACTAATATCCCCCTTCCACTGGCACATATCAGCCGAGCCCTCACAGGGTCTCACCGTTCAGGTTGTTTTACACTGGTGATATGCCATGCCGTGAACAGACCATTGAATCTAAAGTAGAACCCCTCTTAACGACGGTAATTGTTTCCACGAAACTGGTCGTTGAGTGATTTGGTCCTCAAGCGAGTATCGGAAATGCATGTTAAAAGCTTAATTTGTTCCGATGGCATCGAATGTTACCCATTTTCACCCAAGAAACGTATATTATAGATTTTAAACAATGGATATTAATATATAAAGATACTAACAAAATTATAAACACACTATTAAAAGAAACCTGGTTAATCAATGCATTCATTGATATTTACTGTACCTACAACACCCTGTCGTTACCAAGGGAATAGTTGGTAAGAGAACACATTGGGCTCTACGGAAGCCCGTCGTTATTTGTTAACAGGGGTGGTCGTTAAGATAATCTACTGTACCTCAGGACCCAGTAAGGCCAAGGGCAGAGTTTAATGACAAAGTTCAGCGTGCGTGACATCAGTACACCGTGAGGAAAGATGGAACTGCAACATTGTATCACCACTCCACACCATGCAGAGGATGCGATGTCAGCAGCACAAACTTGGCTTTCTGCAGTGGAAAAACAACCTGTGGCTCCTGACCCGTGAAGGGCCTGCCTGGGAACGGTCCTGGCATGGCTTGAATGTGGCAGTGGAAAAGGGGTATATACGAAGGCACCGAGCTATGGTCTTTGTCAGGTTAAGGTCCCAGTGCCCATCGGTGGGCAGTGTCAACATGACTGACCATTCGCTCGGTCTGCTTTAAATTTTCTCATCTGTTTGTGTAAATCCTCATAGATGGGTATTGCTAAAGATATTCGTGTTTGTGTGGTAATTGCTTTTCCCCATAATCGGACCATCAGACGTTTTGCGTGCAATGGTGACTTTGGAAAAATATATAATCCGTGGTGTTTTTTTCTCTTTGTTTAATGTGGCTTTTTGCTCCCCAGGACAGAAAACCACAGGAGAGAGATGCATAACTTTCTCGTTGAGCATTACTCCCCAATTCTGACCACCAACTACATTAATTGTATTCAATTCTTGCCCTAATGTGCGGTTTGGCAAACTGTTGTTTTAAGATTGCTGGTCCGGGCATGTTATTGAAGGAATGCAAAACCCACGTCTAGTGCTGCGCACTGCCACCTGCCACAGCAAACAGGTGGTCTGTGGTGGGTGCATGGCTTTTGGCAAGATTAGGTAATAAACTAAATAATAGTGTTTCACTGAAATTAGTGGCCACGATGGTCTGGGAGATTCTTAACACACATGGTCATGAGAAGCGTTTTTGCTGAACATTCCAACTCGCACCTATCCTCAAACTCGCCGGGTTAACGCTGCTTTTATTGGTGCTGTTCCGTCAACTCGTGCTCATTTTTATTTCCCTTCAGGGTGACTTTGGCATTTATCGGCATTGGCTGGCTGGTGGTCAGCACTACGGTTCTCGGCTATTTCCCCGAGGGCAAGTGAGTACCCACACTTGTGTACGGTTGACTTCGCACCCTGGTCCAATTAACATTAACAGCACCTGTATGTTTGTATGTTCAACTTCTTTCTCACTATACGTAGCCAACCGTGCTAATCGGAGGTGTAGGGTAAGGACAACAAACTAAACACAAATCATAAAAAAAAATAGTTTAAAAAAGCATTGCTTCCGTGGCTTCCTAATGTTAGAAGGAAGAGCGTTCGAATCGGCCGCATAAGTACATCTGGAAGCATGCGATGTAGTGATCGTCTTTGTTCAATGGTTTACCAAAAGCTGTTGCGAGTATAACCGGAATTTGCTTAATGGTTTATGCCCTCTTGTCTGTGGAGGCTGTGTACAGCCGCTGTTAACGATGAAAGTAGAATTGCACCCAAACCAGACCCATGTTTAACTTGCTTCTCACTTTACGGTTGTCAACGAGTAGGGGAGCTTATAATGTAGGAGGAAGCCGCACATTTTTTTACCTTTAAAACTTATAAGCAAGCTGTCTGCTTGGAAATTAATGGGGTAATAATGCAACAATGCGTTGATATAAGCTGATAAAAGTTTGTTTTCACGCTTCCTTCTTGCTTGCATCCAACTGTGCATGTAATATAAGATGTATTCATAATCAACGTCTTTGGGTTAGATTGCGTTATTTATAAATGTGTTGTAACCCTCCACCACCCGACATGGCCAATCAGCAAAAAAGTCTCACGTTGACAAAAGACAAATAGTTCACTACTTTAGCCCACCGGTGTGTTGAAGAGTGAATCCAGGTATATGCCTGAATCACTGGTGGGGTGAGTGAATCTGTATATGCCATTGCCTGCTGTGGAGTGTGAATCTCTGGTGATACTCTTCGAGAAAAGGTAAAAACCGAAACAATTTGAGGCAAATGCAAGTGGGCTCAAGCAAAAAGCTTGACTCCCCCTCCTCCACCACCTTCAATCCCGCTTCTGTTGCTGTAACGTGAGTCTGTGAGTGTGCGTGTGGCACCGGATGTCTAAATTCTCTCTACCCGCCTGTCTCGCAGGATGAAGGAATGGCTGAGCGACCAAGTCCATCTCATGAGCATGAGGATCTGTGCCCGCGCCCTCACTGCAATCATCTCCTACCACAATCGGTGACCGCCGCAGCTCGACTCGCCAAATGTTTCTCGTTTGGGATTCTGTCGGTTGTCATTGGCATGACCAGATTATTATATAAAAAAAATGTTTTACAATGATCAATTCAGAAATGTTAAAATTGAGAGGGAACCTGCAAAAACTTGGTAACCCATATTTATATTCTTGGTTCTTTCGGTAAAGTCACGTAGAAGGGAAATAATAAAAATAAAACATAATCAAATTTTCACGACGTTTCGGCCACAACGCAAGCAGCCATCCACAGGTGACAGCTGTCTTTCCAACAGCTCTGTTTCTTCACCTGGGGACGGCTGCTTGTGTTGTGGCCGAAATGTCGTGAGAATTTCTATTTTATTATGTTTAATTTTTTTTATTTTATTATTTCCCTTCTACGTGACTTTACGGAAAGAAACAAGAATATGAATCCCTGCAGTCACGAAAGCTTTAAATCGAAATCTATATCTATGTTAGATACGCCATTTTGTCTTCATTAAGATAAAATTCTGATGTCTATTGTACCATCTCCCCACATATAGCTGCACAATTAACATGATAATTCATCCACTTTGTCAACTTGTATGTATGTTGAACTTCTTTTGCATCCTACATAGCCAACCGTGCTTATTGCAGGTGCGGGGAAAGGACAACAAACTCAACTTAAACTGCTCACATTCAACACAATCCTACTTTTCTGGACTTGAAGTTTTTGTGAGGTTTAAAAAATATATATTTCAGCACATGCCCCTTAATTATCATATATATTTCCTCGTAGGACGTGGATGTAATATATATACTTCTGAGTAAATCGTCTTGCGTTTATATTTCTAGTCACTGTAATGTTAGTCTTGTTGCTATATTAATCACTCGGTTACAGTTTTAGATTCCTAATCCAGTGACATCATAAGACGCCTATTTTAGTCACGGTGTCGTCAAGTGAGCTGGTTCTGCGTTCACGAGGCACCTGCGGTACATCTCGACAAACCATACTTTTAATCCTCTTTGGGGAGTGAGTTTTTGACTTGAAGTAATCATTTAAACAGCTCCCATGAACTACATTTTACAGTGGTTTCGGTACAGCCAACACATAGTTGGACATGAAGCCAGAGAACAAATGGTAACGCTGAATACAGGAAACGACTTTTTTAAATTAAATGTAGAAACCAACCCACACCATTGTACTGCAGCAGGATGAGGACTAGTGTACATTCCTCTTTATTTTAAAAGTTTTGTGCGCGATGCTTGTGGTACATGTTTGCTCGTGGTGTTTGTTTTTTTGTGCTTTGCACGATTGTGTGCGCACATCTCCTTCGTCATGGGGGAAACGTGTCAAAGTTTTACAGTCGTATTGGCACAGCCGACATGTAGCCGTACGTGAAACCTGAGCACAAATGGTGACAATGAACACAGGAAACGACTTTAAAAATATATATATGGACTGACTTACGTACCATAAGAGTATGAAGGTCGGTGTTCGTTTGCTTTAGAAGATGCTTGCGTGTGATGCTAATGGTATGCGTTTTCTTGGGGGTGCTTTGTCTGTGCTTGTTTGTGCGATTGTGTCCGCTTCATTAGGGAGAACATGCCAAAGAAAGGTGGAATCTGTGTTGCCAACCACACATCACCGATCGACGTCATTATCTTGGCCAATGACCGTTGTTACGCCATGGTATGAAATTCGCACTGCTGCAATTCTTACCAACAGCAACCACTTTCTCGCTTGAATCTGGTGGACATAGTCCACGCTCTTTTTTTTTACCAGAAGCTGCATTGATACAGCTGTTGTTTACATTGTAGCATGATCTGCTGGCCACTTCTGGGAAGTTAAGATGAGATGAAACGTTCGTGTCAGCTCTTGCTAATGGGAATGTTTGTTTCAAAGAAAGCAGTTCTTGGATGTATTTAACAAATGCAAGTGTCATTGGATTGATTGGCAAACCTGCATCATCCAAATTCAGCTGTGGGAATGCAACTGAAATAACGATTAGCATGGTTGGCTTCGTACGGTGCGAAAGAAGTTCAACATACATAGTGTGCCTCATTTCCCTTGGTGTAATTTGAACCCGATACGCGATGGTTGTGTAACTTATTGAATGTGTTGGTGGCAGGTGGGGCAGAAACATGGTGGCCTCATGGGGGTCATACAGAGGGCCATCGTGAAGGCCTGCCCCCATGTCTTTTTTGAGCGTTCTGAGATCAAGGACCGGAATCTGGTCACAAAAAGGTACCTTTCATTTGATCGTTTGTTGTCAGTAATAGATGTTTTTTTTTTATTACAAGACCGGCGCTCTAAAGTGTAAACAGCTTACCTGGACATATTATTGATGCGCCTGCAATTAATAAATTTAAGCGGATGTTAAATAGGTTATTTTCAGATTCCACATGATTAACTCAAATGAAGTGGGAAAAAAAACACGTTTTAACTTTTCAGTTTTTGCTCTTTCCTTCGTTATATATATTATTTATATCGTGGCTTTTTTTTTACATTGGTCCGCAACCACTTCCTTAACGAGTAATATTTTCAAATAAACCCTGTGCTCTGGCACGTCAATGTGTACTGCAAGAGAGGTGTGGTATTACATGTTATTAAATGATGATGAAAAGTATAAAGTGAATTATCTTTTTGTTCGACATTGGGTATAGTGTTTGTTTACCTTGCAACATGGTTAGGCATTTAAGTGAATATATTTTTAATCTTAGGTTTAGTTAACACTATTCATACAATTGTACTTGAATCTGTGATAAAACCAGACCTTTATTTGAGAATAGTTTCTTGCTTTAAACAACAACAAAATCATCATGGTGCCCCTAAAGTTACATTTTAAACATTTGATGGAAATATCTGAGATTGTATGATATAGAAAAAACAATCTCCACACATTCCAGAGGTTATTCTCACACTTAAGTCCACATAAGAGACAATCATTATTTCCAACCATTGCAACTTAGGTAATCGTTATTTGGGTACAACATGTGTATTCGCCATTGCCTATAACTTCTGGTTGTGTGTTCTTATTTCAGGCTAAGTGAACATGTGGCCGACAAGAATAAGCTCCCAATACTCATCTTCCCTGAAGGTGCTTGTTTCACCACAATATAATATTGTTTTTTTAATTACTTTTTGAAATAGACATTTATTTTATTCCATTCAATGCTTTTTTGTCAGTGTGCACATTTTTCTCCTAACTAAATACCATTTAATTATACTCTTTGGCTTTTTCGGTAAAGTCACATAGGTAAAAAATCAAATAAATTAAAACAACTAAATTAAATCACGACGTTTCGGGTGTAACACAAGCGTCCTTCCTCAGGTTTGGACAACGTAGCGAAAGCACAACCACTTAAGCACAACCGCTGAAGTGTGTCTCAGAGATGGCTTTCGCTACGTTGTCCCCAGCTGAAGAAGGACGCTTGTGTTGCGCCCGAAACGTCGTCATTTAATTTAGTTGTTTTCATTTATTTTATTTTTTAACCTACGTGACTTTCCCGAAAAAAACAAAGAGTATGAATTCTTGCAGTCACGAAAACTTCAAACCATTTAATTCTGCAGCTATGCCTCTGGCTCAAGAGAGCCAACATTAAACATCTTGATCCAATTAAATTATTGTGTTGCATAACGTATTCATGTTAAGTAAATAAATCGAGCAGCAGGAAACTAATTTTCTCTCATAATTTGAATCCTCTTAAATTAGTCATATATATTGTTTATCACAGAAGTTCACGTTACTTTTTATAAGTAAAAGCACACTATTATCGAATATATTATCCAGACATAGCCCATCAACAGATGTGCCCAGTGACAGAGATGGTGGTGGGGTCCCATTGACTGGCAGAGTGAATTTCCTGCCTCGATACATTTGGCTGATGGAGTTGCGTGTTCGTGTGTGTGTGAACCAGGAACCTGCATCAACAACACATCGGTCATGATGTTCAAGAAGGGAAGCTTTGAAATTCAAGGGACAATCTACCCAGTGGCCATCAAAGTATGAATCATCAATAACTTTTTTCCTATGACACAAATCACTTGGAATGTACAAGATCTCGCCAAATCTCGAAAGCTAAGCAGAGTTGAGCCTGAATAGTGCTTGGACCACGTTGTGGTTAGCAGCGGGCAGAGTAGAACAATCCATCGTTGTCAGGTACTTCTATCCTCCCACATCTGTTCTTCGTCTTCACTAGCCCACACTGACGAGCGTAAGTAAGTCCGGTCAAATAACTGCCATGATCCGCATGGCGATCAAACATCCTATTCCAGCAGTAAAATTTAAAAAAGGGCTTTACATGGATATATGTTCAAGTCCAGTCTCATGTCATTCATGGATATGCCACAGCGACACTATCAGATATGTTAATGTGTGGTCATGAATGTGTCTTTAGTATATCCATGGTCATATGTATGTATGCATGTTGAACTTCTTTCGCACCGTACGTAGCCAACCGTGCTAATCAGAGGTGCGGGGGAAGTACAACAAATTAAAGACGAATAGGAGTTTGGCATATTTAGCAATTGTGTGTAGACCTCTGCAAATTAGGTTTTCAATTCTTCGGCTAATCGGATAACACAAAAATTGTAGGTAACGAAGTCTCACCTCTGTTCCCAATGGACGGAAGGTGATGGGTGGCGCTTGCTCACGTTATCGGCATCATCGGTCATGTCACGGTAGACGTGGCTTCATGGGGGATTCCCCACCTCCCAGAAGCAGCGGTCGGCCGCCAAAAATACAGGGGGCTCGAGTAATCATCCACGAAAAGACGTAAGATGACTACAATTTGAGTCTATTAATCGCCGCAGCTGTAATCATGTATGTGTGTGCACATGTGTGTTCGTCTGTGCCGCTTGACAGTACGACCCGCAGTTTGGAGATGCCTTCTGGAACAGCAGCAAGTACGGCATGGTGAACTACCTTCTGAGGATGATGAGCAGCTGGGCCATAGTGTGCAACGTCTGGTACCTTCCCCCCATGACGCGCAGGGTAAATTTGTTTTGACTTGTTTCTTTGATCGAGCTTGCGTTTGTGCATTTATAATTCGCCATGGGGTGAGCCTTGGCAAAATAGCTGACAAATTATCGCAATTGAAATAAGGGGAGCAATGTGTTGTTTTACCACCCAAAAAAGATCTGGTGTACAGTTTGGTCCACCAGCCTCCGGATAAGTGTTTTCCAACGGCATTTGTTGAGCACTTAACACTCTTCTCAACATTGCAGGTGTTAAGATGTTCAAACACTAAATTGATGCAATTGCAAGGCATCATGTCTGCATTAACCACACATACTTGTGGTAAAACATTCAAACAAACATGCTGTAATAATATATGCATTTTAAAGCTTTTTCTTGTTTTTTTCATTGTTTTGATACTGGCAAAAAGGTCCCATAGATATGACATGTTGATATACACATTGACAAATATTGTTTATATATGTTGAAACTCGCTGATGAAAAGAGAAATGATTTGCACACGATGATGATGATGATGACGATGTATCGCCATTTGCTCTGTGCATTGCCCGGCGTGCGTGCCCTGCAGGAGGATGAGGACGCGGTGCAGTTTGCCAATCGCGTTAAGGCCGAGATCGCCAGCCAGGGCGGCCTCGTCGACTTGCTGTGGTAAACGGCACTCGACAACTCGCACGTTGCAATCCCATTTCATTACTTTTCCCGTGGTAAGCCTGGCCAACTGGTAAATTACCATCTTGCCATGGTGGCGAGATGTTATCTGCATCCCCTGACATGCATCAGTTCGTGGGTTCGATCCCGACTCTGATGCTTGTATATTTGGAGTTTGCATGTTCTCCCCGTGGTTGCGTGGAATTTTCCCCAGGTCCTACGGTTTTTCCCTCCACATTTAGAAACAGGCGCTTGGAGTATTTGACTGTTGTACATTTCTACATGATAAACCACTTTGTTGACCTATCATTTGTGGCCAGGTCACTTCTGAAAAAGAGCTGTATAGCTAAGTGGGCCTTACCTGGTTAAAATAAAAAATCGTTTAATCGTTCTTTGTGATGTACGTGTTTAGCCCTTTGTAACCATGTCCATGTCGGCACCACGCTCAACATCCGTGAGCTACAAAGCGGCTGCTCGGGCCATGGCTTGGCGCAATGCTCCGTCACCTTGGTCGCTGAGGGTTCGGTGTCGGTGTGCCTCCGCAGGGACGGTGGCCTCAAGAGGGGCAAAGTCAAAAACACATTCAAGGAAGAGCAGCAGAAGCAGTACAGCAAGACCATCTGTGGGGAGCCCGGCGAGCAGGGCACCTCATGACACCGGTGCCACACGTACCCTCCACACACCAGCACTCTTCCTGCACTGGCCGTGTCCACCTCCATCACATCGGCACCGCCCTCACTCCAGCACACACCGTACGAGGCCCCCCCCACTGACCTCCCACCAGCACTTGCATTCTATGTTACACCTCTGTCTCTGTTATCCCTCGATGCTACATCGCAGTCAGCGATACAGGCTGCCTTTACCCTGTTCACGGTAGATGTGCGTCACCACTTTAATAGCACTCCAAGTATAACAGAATAGCCTTGGCTTTCAAAATGCTTCACCTGCATTCTGTAGCTGGCACTCCACACCAGTACTGCACACGCTGCACCCACTGCACCGGTACCCGCGCACACATACACACGCACATGCCACCACGTGTGAGTGGCATAGCCTGCACTGTGGTCTGCCCTACCTTAACCTTGCGTTGCCTGTACACCATCGGGCCCCTCTGCACTGGGTGTGGTCACTGGCCTTGAAGAGTCATAACACTACATGTTTTCAGTTGTGTAAATTATGTGCGGTGCAACAACACTAGGTGATTACAAGTTCTTAAAGTGCAACTGCGTTTTTTTATATTAATATTTGTCTGGTCACGAGTTTGTGCGTGTGTTTGTTTGCTGGCAAATTTGATCGATTCATGATCATTGTGGGGATATCTTGGTGAGGCACACATGCAGACCTACACCTGCGAACGTACAAGTACACATGTGCACAAAATAAGGCAGGTGCCCTGAAGAGATCACAGCTGCTCCTTAATTGTTACAAACCTGGCAACCTTATAAAAGAAAACGATGAATTTGAAGGTAACAAATACTGTATGGATGTGTGAACTTCTTTCGCACCGTACGTAGCCAACCGTACTTAGCGGAGGCGCGGATATACTGGATAGATATACATACGCACAGTCGCTTAGAACCTGTCGTAGCCATATTTTAACTATTTTGTACCTTTTTGATTATAAAATGGTCCCCAACAGTCGAGAAACTATGATGTATAGTTTTCCCATAATGGTGAGGATTGAAACACAAATATTACGGACCAAGATAAAGTTGAAGCTTTTGATTTGTTTACAAATCGCACCCATAGCTTGCATTCACGCAATTGTGGATATAGCTTAAAATCGATCAGCACTCGTTCATGGGTGCATTTTGGTTCACGCGCGACGATAATCGTACCCATCTTGAGTATCCACAAGTGCGTGCTTGCCATCTCCACACACATGCACAAAAAATATGACATGTATATATACACTCGTAACGCTAGTTCACAAATGACATGAAATCCTACCCATGGACACAGACGATCAGATGTTTGTGGCAACAAAGACGTCTGAATCCTAAGCGTTAGCAGTGCAAATGTTTACAGGAAGACAACCCGTTAATCCACACGTCCGTGAAAGCGTTACAAGCCCACCTGCAGGCTTGCTATTGAAATGCATTAACTGGTGTTAGTCTTTGGCCCTCCCAACCACTTCGTGGTCTTCTCGAGGGCTTAGAGCTTTGGGAAGTAATCGAACGGAAAGATGGGGGGACGGTATGGAAGTCCACGTCAATTTTCGACTTTAATGTTTCCAGTGGGAACATTGTGGAGAGGTTGTTTCGCTCGTATTTTTTTTAAGGGCCATGACTCGTGGTGTGATTTAAATTGAACGGATTCTGGGGTCAGAGCTGGTGGTGGCATGCATCTCAAGCGCATTGGGTTCGTACCGACAAAGACAATAATTTGAAGAGTAATGCAAAGGTCTGAGATGTCAAGCAAATTGAGCATTCCATGGCAGGCCATAACGCATGTAGTGATTTGACTGCAGAGTACTATGGAAGCTTGTGAAAGTTGTGACGTCGGTGAGTAAATCATATGTCAATCGTGACCAATAGCCAACCAGCTCGTGCAGCTGTATTCACCATATTTAGTAGATGACTACTGCACATTTCGGTACATGAGTACAGGGTTCCCTTATGAGCTTTTTAAAATGTGTGGTTTCCACTTTGGTGGTTCGAGTTGTACACCCGCGACTGTGAGTTATCGACGGTGAATAACCTCCCCTACTTCTTTGCCTTGCTTCAAATGGTCTTTTTTTTTGCTCTTTCTAACAAATATTGAGCTTTCACAAAGCAATGTTTAGAGAATGAAAACAGAGCCCAGAGAAAGACCGAGTGTGCGAAGGGCATCAGCTTAGACTGAGATATTTCATACTTGCCATGCGTTGTGTTGCACATAGCGTGCAATCTGAAAACCAAATTGTACGGGAAACAAGCCAGAATGCATTCACGCTCGTCCCAACAATTGCTGCTGTACAACTACAGCCATCAAGAAGGAGTCTCGGTGTCTCAAGGAGTGGAAATCCGTAACGTTATTTTGTTTGTTGCTTTCAATCAGTCGTCTTGTCTCGCTGGCACTGGTGTACTGGCCAGGCCGGGTATTCCACGCAGTCCACTGTGTATTTTCTTTGTCACAACAACCTAATGCTTACCAATAGCGGGGTGACCTTGTACTTTGTGACGTCTATGTTTTGATTAACCTCAATAACCACACCTGTTTTGCATATACATATATATGCATAGCGGATTGCAGTGGGTATCTCAACTGAACTATTGGCATGGTATAGACATAGTTCATTCAACCATCGTGTATGGAGTGTGTGCCCTGCCTGGGGGAGAGCGAGCAACTATCCGCGTTGACTGATTTTTTGTAGGTCTGCGGTGAAGACTATTAAGGGTGGAGCGATTCAATGAATTGTCGCAATTCAACAATCAATTACTTTCACATTGCGTTGAATAGTAGCACCCGTACTGGCTGCAGCAAGTGACGGGATCCCATTGCATACAGCATATATAAATCAAATGTTCCTTTTTGCGCACATGATTTGGTGTTTGTTTCGTAGGTTTAATAATTGATATTCTATGAATCGACGCATCTCTAATGTCTCGTATGTATGTTGAACTTCTTTCGCACCGTACGTAGCTAACCGTGCTAATCGGAGTTGCATACTGGCTGATTCTTGTTCGCTGGTCTCTCGCTGCCCTCTTCTGACCAAACGGACTTAACGTGCATCTGAGCCTGCCTGGATAGAGGCTGACAAATCTTCCTCCCCATTTTCTAAATAATAAAATAATGCCTGAGAAAGCAAGTGATTCTGCCCAAGTCGGATGATGGCATACGTGCTCTTAGAGTATACTCTGATGTCAGAATTGCTTGCTCTAAAGCGGTCAAAGCTATGTAATATATTGTGAATGATGTGGAGTTGAATTTCGATTTAAAGCTTTCGTGACTGCAGGGATTCATCTTCTTGGTTCTTTCGGTAAAGTCACGTAGAAGGCAAATAAAATAATAATAAAATAAATAAAAATAAAAATTCTCACGACGTTTCGGGTCACAACGCAAGTAGCCGTCCTCAGGTGAAGAACAGGTCTGTCGGAAAGACAGCGTCGTGAGAATTTTTTTATTATGTTTTATTTTTATTATTTTATTATTTCCCTTCTACGTGACTTTACTGAAAGAACCAAGAAGATGTGGAGTTGCTAAGAAACCACGAGGCAATTTCCTGATTAAGTGTTTTTTTATCACGATAAAAGTTTTTCATGGGTCTGTTTTTTCAACCATACGTAACAGCACCAAAATTTTAAACACGAAGGTTCTTAAGCTGTTGGGATCACAGCCAATGTCCGTTGCCCACCCCTAGTGCCCATTTTGGCATAGTTGAAATGGAATTCAGTACGCCAAGCTCAGTATTTTACTTAGGCGAGGCACCTGGCGTAGAGATTTAGGCAAATTGATGTCCTTCAACATTGTCACTAGACCGCGTGGTAAACTCAAAATCACATCGACCCTCGTCCGGTTCAAGGTTTGCAATTCATGTCAACTTTACAGCAGCGAGGATGTGAAAGTGTAAGATGTTAGGTCGGCGAGTTTAAACGCACGTTAATCCGATTGGATACGATCCTATGTTGTCTGTGTGGTGCTTTATATAATTGTTCAAGAGAATGTTATTTTTAGATTATTATTTTTTACAACGACCTAGGGGTTTTGTGGCATTTTATGCACTTTATGTTACCTATGATGCGGTCAACATTCAAGGTCATATTGGATTTTTTTGGGCTTCTTTAAGTGAAGTGATGAGTGAATTTGTCCAAAAAGAGTTTGAATATTAAATACTTCCAAGTGGGAATGGGTGGTATGTGTAAAATGTTCATGATATGGAATAGTCATTTGAATTACCTGTTATGGTCCAGGTGATTTTTTTGTTTTTTTAATTAAGGAAATTCCTTCAACCTCCGTCATGTCATGTTTTCTCCAAGATTGTAAAAAAAAAGTCTTACTTCGTGATTTCAGTGCTTGTGTTTATATCATCCCTTCCTGTTTGTGTCCCACAATGTGCATTTTTAGTTAGTCATATCATTTTGAAGCACTCAGTTTGTGGTTAATCCTGTTGTGCTTAATGTATATCAGACGTGTCAAACGATAATGCCTTAGACGTTACCCTGAACTCTTTGCTAAATCAGGTTTTCTCAAACTATAGTCAAAATGTACGTCAAGCGATGTCAAAGTTGAGCTCTCTTTTTCGACTATCAAATACCCGGGTCACGATCACACGACTACACAAGCTAGGGTCAAACACCGCTATCTTGATGGGTAACAGCTATTAACACTGCCTTCCTGTTTAGACTGCCCCCCCCCGCCTGCCCAGCTGAGCGAGGGAAACGATCCCAAGGTTGAGCTGTACTCAGTCGTGTATTGGGTACAAGCCAGTGCAGGGCTCATCCGGCGCTCTGCATTCAGTTATTTTTGGTTTTCATAGAGAACTTCAGAAATGAATGAAGCTGAAATCTTAATCTGGTTGCCTTGCTGGCAGTGATATATGAGGAGCCGTTATAAGAGGAGGTTATCATCGTGCATTGTTAAAGCTGCTCTTCTCGATTAAGCATCTGCTGACGGTTCTGAATTTTTATTTTTGCAACTTTGATGCTCGTGATTGTGAAAATGTTGAATTGTAATATGAGCCCCTGATCCATTTTTACACCCTCAAATTGTATCCGCTACCTCTCTGTGGCCAGGTCCATGCGTGTATACATTCTGTAATATGCAAGTTGTCTTTTAGCACTGTCCCACCCTAAAATGCACCAGGAGCTACGCTCACCGCTTTAGGGAATTGTGAACGGGGCGATGTACACCTACGCACACGAGTAACACTCCAAAATAAAGTCGCCAGCAATTGCGCTCGCGATGATCCAGACAGCTCCATTCCAAATGCGATACATGTACGTTATACACATTTATTTTTGCTTATAAATCAGCCAGCGTTTGCGTTGCAGGTTTCCAAAGCTATAATTTCATTCGCGTGCAGATAGCAGACGCGCACCCTCTTCCGGGTAGATGTCGTGGGTCCTCTAACTCAGTGGTCCCCAACCTTTTTGGCACCAGGGACCGGTTTCGTGGAAGAAATGTTTTTCACGGACCGGGAAGGGGGGGTCATCATTGGGTCTTTTCCCCCTTTTCAAAGAAGCTCTCCAGCGACGTTTGTTTTTTACTCATTTTGGCTAGTAGGGGTTAGCAGCTTGTGGGCTTACCAACACTGTGACTGAGACACAAGTGCGCAGTGCTGGAAAGAGGCGCGGATGGAAGTGTCAAATAATGAAACAATGGGGGCGAGCCACACGCGGACTCACTGCTCTCACCTCCTGCTGTGCGGCCCGGTTCCTAACAGGCCACGGACCGATACCGGTCCGCGGCCCGGGGGTTGGGGACCCCTGCTCTAACTCTCCAAGGTTTAGGGTGGGACAGGGCATTATGGCCGGGAGATGGAGGAGATGAAAGCTGCTATTGCAGCTGTCCTCCGGGCACATCGACAAACGTGACGTTCGCTCTTAGTACCGCGCGTGTGTAAAATTACCTGTGATTCTGCGATATTTCAGTTTGTTTACTTGCATTTCCAGTTCGGTGGATTCCAAATGGTGGTATTCGCACACCTGTAATTGACTTAATGTTTTTCATTTATTTTATTTTGGTGGGGAGGGTGGTGTTTTTCTGCCGAATCTAAAACACATTTTGAAATGGGAGACGAAATTTCAATCTAAAGCAAAATATATACAGTAAATGTGTATATACGTTATTTTGGATTCATAGAAGTAGCCTACCTAGGCATTTATAATGGCTGTCAATTTTTTTCAAAAAATAAAACAAACAGTGCATGCAACCGGTTTTTTCTTTGCTGCGTTTTTATGGGGCTGATTCAATAATAATTAAGGCGCAATGTGTTTATCATATTACGTCTAATTTTCAACAGATGTTCATATCAAGGAGCCATGGCCATTGGCTCACATCAAACAAAATCTCGGAGAGGGGAAGGGGGGGGGGGAAATCACTTTAATTTTTATCGCGTGGTTGAACATCCGCGCTGCTGTCTGACCCGCGCATGCGTTTTGGGATGAATATCCCAGTCGTCATCTATCAATGTGTTTCAATAAAAAAAATTATCGCGAAATCATCGAGGTACATATCGTGTTTCTTTCAGTACACGCCCATAATTGCAACGTTGACTTAATCACATTGCATGAAAACTCCGCAGTAACGGGCGAATCTCCGTGCTAACCCGTGGCATGAGGACGAGTGATATTAGCGTTATTCAATTACCACGACACGGCTGGTGACGTTAAATATCAGAAAGGACTGCTCTAATTTTTATTTTACGGACAGGATATTGGCAGTGTATTTTTTTTAGCAATTATTATGAATATCTTGTTGATGTTTATGTGTTTGACAGTGTGTACCTTTTGGCAGAGCAGACAAAACTGTTTATTTTCGTAGGCTGGCTTCGACATAACACACAGCGCAGAAAATGTTCATTTACATAGAAAAATACATTTGAGGTCTTTATAACACGGCTGTGGTTGTGGACGCTGCCTTGACGGAACCAGTCTTCTAGCGGTTCTTAAGATTCGTCAATAGTCAATAAAAAATATCGCAAATTGCGACCCACCGAGCCGTTTGTTTTGACAAAAATGGCCCCTCGCACAACGGAGCACGCTAGCGCATCATCACCTTGGACATCTGCCTGGGCCATGTGGTTGTTTGCGCTATCGTGGTAACACAATAGCAGCAGTGACGTAGAGAGCCCATCGCATGCAAGATTTGAAATCTGAACAGCAGAAGCTGTAAACTTTGAGCGTAATATTTCAGAAGAGTGGGGGGGGACCACGCCAATATTTATAATCACATAAGCTCGGCTTGAAATGGTTGCAGAAAATCGGCCAAGTGTCAAGTTTCCGCGTTAACATTTTTTAAAAATCTTGTTTTCAAGTACTTCATGCGACGCAAATGATTTTTTTTGGATGCGTGGCTTCGCCCCGTGACATTGCTTCTTCCGCCTGGAGGAAGAAGGGGCATGCCTCTACCTGGTGCATGAACAAACCATGTTGTTTGGGACAGCACATGGTTAGATCAAGCACAAGGCAGGGACGGCCGTCTTTCTGGGATCTTCACAAATCTCGGTGGTGGTGGTGGGGGGGGTGGGAGGAGGTTTTCTGAAGCCCGGAGAAACTTTGAAAACGCACCCCGAAGGGTAGACGATGGCTGGACTTGCTGTACCACCACATCTTTACGAGTAACGCACCAAACCTGAGTGCCGTGCGGTCCCATCGGAGAATCTGTTCGAGAAATACAATTTTAAAAGATCGTGACTGAAGTGTCCAGCGCATCACACCACACCACGGGAGAAAGAAAAACAACACAAGTCGGTTACTATGACAAAACGCATTAGATCTTATAAATGGGATTTAGGTTTTTTTCCGGTACTGATCATCGCTGTCATGGCCATTTGTTTCCATGGTTTGGGGCACACGAGGGAGCAGTGAATCCGTGTAGCCACATCCGGCCACAATTAGACTACCGAAGATAGTTAAATTCATAAGTAAATCGTCTGAAAGAATATGGAAACGTTTTAAAGATTTATATTTTGCATTTTTTTTAAATTAAGACTTACAATTATTCATTAAAACTACAATTCAGCATGGTTACTTCATTTAAACACTTAATAAGCATTTACGTTTCAACAGGACACCTTGCATAAGTGATAACTTAAGCAAGACAGACTACACACAGTGACATTAGTTCAATTACCTGCAAATTGACAGCAAATTCATGATTTATATCGAAAAAAAAATCAATAATACTTGAGCACGTATTTTAATATGTCGAGGCTATTCCCCCCTTTAAATTACACTGCATTTTATTCCCCGCCGCCTAAGACCTCACTCAAAAGACAACACACGAAAATGCAACCCGCAGAAAATAATTCAAAAAAATCGTCGAATATCCCATGTCCCGCTCCATCGCAAACCTCGTGCGCGTCCGTTCCGAGTTGTTTGCCGAAGGGTGCCACGGTCGGTCGGACTTTGCCCGGCGGCCGCGGGCAGCGAGCGTTCACGCCCGCCCGGCTTCCAGAGCGCCCTCCGCGCAATCGAGCCGATCCCACTCCTCCTTGCGCGTCTCCCTGCGTCAGTGCCTGCACGGCGAGTCTGGCGCAGCACTGCCTGTACCCCGCTCGCTCGACGACCACACTGGAGCCCTCACGCACGCGCGCGCGGACACCACCAGCCCCGCCGCCCCGCCACCGCACATATATTAATGGAGTTACGGCAGCGTTTTTGGCCCAAAGACCTAATTTCATTAAGCAAAGTGGCCTATCCATTATGGGCCATTTTTTTGCGGCCCCGTCCAGAGATGCCATTTCATTACAGAGATGGGCAGTAAATCACCCTCCCTTCCATCCCACTATGCACCCCCCCACCCATCCCCCACCACTTACTAGGGTTCCTCCCCAACTCTTCCACTCTTCTCTGCCCTTCCCTCCACCCTTCCACCATATGGCCCCACCCTTACCCCCCCTCCTCCTCTCCATCATTCTGCTTCCCTACCCTTCCCACCGCGCCAGACCAAAATGCGCAAGCTTGACTCGATACGTAACTGCGCAGCATGCGCCTGTTTTTGTACGACGCATAATAATTGTGTACTTTGTTTCATTGGCATTAACATTGGCATTACGCTTTAATAAAATGAAATATTTTTGATTCATTGGAAATTGTGCTATTTATATTGTTTTACTGTTGAAAATTTGTATATTTAAATAGTTAACTTCGGACCTATGCTTTTAGATAACATTTTATTATTTTCCAAGTAACTTATTCAGTTTCACCAAATCTCCGTCTCCACTGCTGGACTTTGGAAGAAATGTGAAAACTCAGTTATGTATTGTAGTGAAGACAAGCTAATGTTTAGCTGGCTGCTGTGGCTTTACAAATCTCTCACCATGGAATCTTCTTGTATCACATTTACTTACAAATCTCACTCATCCGTAACAAATCAAAGGGTGTGCCAACTGTGGTGACCTGCGACTCCGTTTGGCAAATTCATCCTTTTTTTGTTTCCATTTCCGGTAAAGCGCACAGACAGATTAAACAGATACCACAGCGGAGCTCGTTATCGGATGAGCTGAAATGAACACCACGCAGCTTCTCTAAAGAGTCTAGAGGATTCTGCCCGGTGACAGGTTAGCATTGACGCATTGCTATCATACATTGATACCAATTACACACAACCCTTTGGCAACCCACTTCTGGACGAAGGCCTCCCCATGCCGTGTCGTTCATCGGAAATGAATGGCTCCTCCTCTTCACCAGGCGGGTGAACATCCTCGGTATCAGCCATGGCCGGGTTCATTGCGCAGTGCGCTAACCACCGCCTACCGTTCCACTCCATGGTACGTACACATTAGCTCCACATTACAAATGATCAAGGGCCCAGCTGCGTGTAAATTGGAAAACTCTAGGTCAGCTGCGTTACATCCTCAAGCTGCATTCACAGAGTGGACGCTAACACGGGAGTGGCTACGTTTGCATCATAGTGTCTTGAGCTCGAGGTGCAATATCTACAGATTAAAATCCTCCCTGAGTCCCTGTAAAACATTCAAGAGCACAGAAGCGCCGTCCCACTTTGCAAGGTGATAGTGTCCTACCAGTTAGTGGTGCTCTGGTTATTGGTTCAATTACGGATAAGAAGAGTTCTACTACAATACAATGATATTAAAACCACACTAGTGGCTATTGACTCAGCACTGAGCCTACTGTTTGTATGCTTCTGTAAAATGAACGGTCCCCTCGTCCGAATAATTTGCATTTGTCACCCTTTGAGAAGGGAGAAAAACGCGGACTCAAAACGCTGTGGTTTTTGTCGAAAATGTTTGTGGGTGTCTTTCAGCCCGATCTAAAAATGCTAGGGGGCATCAGGAGACCCACTAAATCCACAAGGGTTGTACCCTGCTCTAGAGACATTTTCCACAAGGCACATCTGATGTGTGTGTGTGTGTAAAATAGCCTATCATTAAGGTTAAAAAGTCCATCCACCCTCCCCACCCGCCCCCACCCCCCTCTACAGAGAATGTTCACAAATATCTTATTACCAGGCAGTTTTTTCCAGAATGCCTGCAGGAGTAAATGTACTTGAGATTGAATTAATCCTCAAAGCTAGTCGCTTATTTAATTATTTCCCCCAAAAGTCCACCATCGTATTCTTGGGGGGTTGTATTTTTTTGTTGTGTGTGAGAAATGTTCCCAGAGTAGGGAATTGGGGGCCTTGGAAGAGAGATGGGGAGACATGGGGAGGAAATTATATTGCCAGGAAAGGACCAGTGGGGAGTTAAACAGACAGGGGGAGTTGCAGAGAGCGACCAAAGTAGATCTCTCGAGTGAATGAGATGGTGAGAGAGTGCATAAGGTTTTAACAATGCAAAATGTGCGTGTGTGTGTGTGTATCAAGCCATCAAAACCATGACAACAGCAACCACCATTCTTGACATGTTCAGCCAGCATAACAAGTTACGTAATAAGATACATTTTTCATCACAATGAGTATAGCGTTGTATACACCAACTTGATATTCGCCACAGTCCATGCAACACAACTCCACTGCTGAGCACAAACCACGTCACGGTTGAGAATAGTTACCGAATGCGCACGGTAAATAGAATTGCAATAACCGTGAGCGTCTTTATTCACGAAGGTGGAATTGCAACCATTCAGCATAGTCAATTTTGGAAATAGGAAATTTAATCGGCAATTTCAAAAATGGTTTCACTTCGCCGTTTTTTGAACGCCAAAAAGGTGGGTTGCTCAGTATTCTTGGAAACTCTCTCGTGTTTTTAATGCCCCCCCCCCCAAAAAAAAAAAAATTGTCTGCGTACGTCTGGCCTGAAAATGAAATCTCCCTAACCCTAGCACGGGACCCGCTCTGCCAATAAATCAATACGGCACGGATATATTAGATTATAAAAATCACTAGCAATTCCTGTAAGTGCACTCGTACAAAGGTAAGCGCGCGCAGATTCTGTTTAAGAAAGCATTTCTGGGCCCGCACGCCGACCCACCGCGCGCGGCTCCTTTGTGCCTCTCCTATTAGATTAATGGACGTCGGTGAGTATCAAGAGACCGAATTGTGCATAAACAGCCCCTTTGTCCCGGTATTGATCGCATAATGCTGTCAATTAAACCAGGAGCCTATAAAAAAACTATGCAGTAAATTAGCATTTCGCTAATTGCGCTGTCGAGTTTAATTTTGCGTAATAATTAGTGTGGCGTGGATAATACACTCAAATTTTCATTCATCTCAATTGTTTCGGAGAGTGTTTTACCCTCAGTTTTACATTGCTTTTGCTTTGATAACTAATTAAAAGTTTCTTTATTTTTGCATATTTATTCTAGACAACACAGGGCAATCGAAGCAAGCAATGCTAGAGACTAGGACATTGGGTGTAAAATCCAGCAGTTTCTGCCTTTATGAGAGTTGCATGTTTTTAGAATTGAATGGTGCGACACATAGAAATTGAGACATCTGCTCAACATTTTAGTTATTCATCCGGCAGATTCCATACAACCCACAACTCGGAAATAAACACACAAAGTCTGCCCGAGAGAGTCTCTGCTGATGCTGATGATGATGATGGGATTGTAGCTTTACAATGACGTCTCTGAGCTGTCATTTTGTTTGATTGTCCAAGTGTACCGGATAGCATTTTATTGAAACTATACTTTCATAAAACATGGCATTGCTTGATACTTGATTTTAGTCACGTCACAATTTTTTTTAACTGTAACAACTTTTTGGCGTTGAAGCTGTTAAGTTAACATATTAGCTAAGGATTTGGTGTGACGTAACTGGTATATATAAACTACCTTCAGAGAAAAGTCCCCACACATGTACCTGTAATGATTCAGATAACATGCACGCTATTGAAAGATTTGGTGGTTTCGAAAACTGGTGTGTATGTTAAAGTCTGATATCTCTGAGAAATGTCATATCAGGAGTGTCCTCCTGGCAACCCATGGATTACATGACAAGTCTCGCCGCTTTCAATTTAAACGTGCGGTGTGTTATAAAGGAACTATATTTAGATTTGTTTTCTTACTTTCATAAATAATGGTTGATTAAATGTTTTGCCATTTCAGTCTAAAATTCCTTACTCATTTGATATTGCCCTGATTTTGTTACATTGAGTGCCCATTTAATTTTGATCATGCATATTGTTGTGCTTTCAATATCCATTGTGGAAATAATACATTTGAGCAGTCTGCGCGTTAGTTTAAGGTGAGCTTCAGAAATAGTGGGATACTGGCGGTGTTTAATTGTATGCATTTATAATATGTTTATTCTGCATATTAGACGAGCAAGCACGGACTAGAATATCTCAAATAAAATCGGAGCTACAATTTTATGTGCATCAAACACATTCTAATGTAAACAGTGACGGTAATGTTTAAGCTTTTGCGAAAACCTCACGTACATATAGGTACTAATTTAATTTTCGATTTAAAGCTTT
>CM025655.2:8477942-8505040 GCA_014621495.2 Entosphenus tridentatus
CCCCACCACCACACGTGACCTGTCGAAAGTGTCACCGTGGTGTACACTTTTGTACTGCTGCGTGAATGGATGGAGCGGGGAAATTGAAGAAACTTGCACCTTTGTTTGAACTGCCGCACTGGGAGGCAGAATGGAAGCGCTGGCCTCTGGATGGCAAATCCATCGTGTTAGCCATTGCACCTCAGTAGCCATCCTCGTGGATGGTACTCGTGCTTGAGGGATACTAATTAATGCAGATGCAGTTTCTTGGTTCTTTCGGTAAAGTCACGTAGAAGGGAAATAATAAAATAATAAAAATACAACATAATAAAATACAATTCTCACGACGTTTCGGCCACAACGCAAGCAGCCGTCCTCAGGTGAAGAACAGGTCTGTCGGAAAGACAGCGTCTGAAAGACAGACCTGTTCTTCACCTGAGTTGTAGCCGAAACGTCGTGAGAATTATTTTATTTTATTATGTTTTATGTTTATTATTTTATTATTTCCCTTCTACGTGAATTTACCGAAAGACCCAAGAAGATGAATCCCTGCAGTCACGAAAGCTTTAAATGGAAAAAAAATGCAGATGCAGTTTTACAAAAAGATATGATTTTAATCTCAAGTGCCGGATTTAATTTTTGCGTAATGCAATACACCGGTAAAGATAGAACACGCAACCCTACCAGTAAAACTGGAAACCTCCTGCGCTGAGAATCCAGTGCCATACTTTTATCTCCTATAATGTACATGGTAACAGAGATTAACCCTTTAACCCACAATCTCCTGGAAACTGACACAATTTAATTATATAACCACACACCCCCCCACAAACGCAACTCTAATTAAGAATGCCAAGGACAGACAAAATGATAAATGAAATAGAGCCAAGCTGCATGCATTAACCCTTTCAACTCTCTCTCTCTCCCTCCTGACACAGGCATTAGGGTTATCTGGATATATATTGTGGTAAGCATTTCGAAATCTCTCGACCATATTCAAATATATTATCAACTCTTTATGCTTGAATAATCATTTGAGTTGTACCATATATTTTTTGAACGATGATGATCGTTGAAAAAAACCCTACTTTATAACATAAATTACTGGGTGAGGATTCTATTAGAGAATCGTTTGTTTTTTACTCTGCGGTGAATAGTAGCACCTCCAGTGGCCTGCATGCATTTTGTGAACACATTATGTGAAACATGAAAAAAAATAATATCAGCCCGATATCAATTAGATGCTGGACGACACAGTCTTTCTCCTCACGTCATGTCGTTCATGACGGTTGTTTGACCATACTTCACCACACTGGTCAGTACGGGTTTGTGAAAAGGGGAAGGAGCGAGCAAGCCCTGGCTGGGATATCACTCGCCACCGATGTTAGCCACGGTCAGGAAACAAACTCTGCACATTGGATTTGTAGCGTAGCGCTCTCACCACTGCGCCACCGCTTCATCCCACGTACAACGTATATGTAGTGGATACAAATATTATTCTTAAAAATGTATTTAAATTCATGTATTGTCAATTAAGAATCTATTCATAAATTGATTCATAGTACCATTCTCCATATATATTTTTTGCCAAACAATTACATGCATATGTGTGGGCATGAGCTAAGACAATTACAAAAGTACATTTATTTATTTTTGCATTCGTAAACATGTTTTATTGAGCATGCTTCTTTGCCATCTGCATATAATTTTGCATAATAATTGCTGAATATGTTTTAGATGGGACTGCTCTTTATTTAACCTCATAATAAAGGGACTGTCTCGTCATATGAGCAAAGGGCATGCCTTTGATTCTGACTGCATTTCAATTCCAATGGCTTAGCCTAACAAACAAGGAACAACATTTATTTTTTTAGCTGACATAAACATGAATTACACTCATATTTCTCATCTTGGAAATACCAGTTAGCCACAATATCAATTACTTTTGTGAAACATATATCGGTCATTCTCGGATTCAAGAAAATACAGAAATTGTACCTTTTTTTTCCAGCCAAAGTGAGTGTGCAGGTCAGGGAAAAACAGATGTCAGCCGAGGTCACGCTCTCTAGATTCACCAGCCATACCCCTTTAGGGCTAAACCAGAGTCAGCTGAAAAATCAGCATCGACACTCACTGCGGAGAAACAGAAATCTTATCAGTCGAACCGCACAGACACTACAACAGCCGTTAGCGGTTAAGAACAACAGCGGTAGCGAATGTCGCAGAGATGTTGGCTCTTGCTGTTTGGACGGATCGTCCCTCACTCCGGCTGAATTTGAACAACGATAAGTCCCACGGGGGAGATCTGCACCCAACCATTTGTGAAATCACTTAAGTTCCCGGTGACCGCCTTTACTCCCCGAGATGAAAAAAACCGTACCCCCTTTAATCCATTGCCCTATACCCCGTTTCCTCTCCCCTTTGGTGCCCTTGTCTCTAAGGCCCTCCGCTGTGCGTACCGCCCCTCGGCACTGCTATATGGGAAATCGGGAAAATTGCTTAAATCTGCTGAGTGTCACCTCCAAGAATAGTCCACATTTTTACAGCAACTCACAGCACATAAATCAGACGGAGTAATTGGGTTGAGTGCATTAAGTGTATCCATTTATTCCGGGGACATGAATGATGTATGGTTTGTTGCAATGGTGAGCTGCATTTCCTTTTGTTTAATCTGGACTGTAAATAAGCTCTAAAAGGTGTCTTGACAGTGCCCGTAAAGAGCCATTGAAATATTAAAGTCCGGCAGTCATTGCGCCCTGCTAAAATAAGTACAATTAGGAATACAAAGACCATAAAAGACATAAATGAAAATGGGTATTGCCAAATATGTTGTTATCCTAAATTATATTTAAAAAATTACACTAAATTGTCATCCGGATCTCTCATGCACATATATCTTGAGAGCTCCCTAATTGATAGACTTTGTGAATTATATCCTGAAAGATATGATTAACTTATAAAGATATTAACATTTGAAAAAGGCAACAGCAGTTTTAGCCATGAGTCATTTTGTTCTTAATGTACTATGATGTTTTATTGAATGAAAAGTAATTAAAAATGACAGCAATATTATCATTCTTCTTTCAAAGGGCAGCCGAGATGTCCTTTTAACTTTTTAAATGTTGTGGTGCTAATGGCTCTGTTCCCAGTAAAATTGTTATGTGACTTTTTATGGGGCATTGCTAAAAGTTTTCTGGATGAAATTGGTTTTGAAGCACAACATGGCTCGAAATGCAAATCCCACTCACGCAATGATATCACGTGACTGTTGATCACATGACTGCCGTAAAGTTTCCTTCGCATTATTGGTTACATTGTTCCCCTTCATTGGGCTTCTAGAGGATTATATTGATTTTATATTATGGTTGGTGCAACACTGTACTCTGACATCATATGACGTAAGATTCATGATAACCGAATCGTCCGTTTTGCGAAATATTATTACGTCATTATTATCGTTGCTCATTTCTATGTTTCTGAATTATTATCGTTTCCTGAAAAAATGTTTACGTTGAAACAAAAGACACAAGAATTTACCCTCTAAATATATATTATAAATGTCTTCCTTGTGTAACTGCCAGCATGTGCATTGTTATGGATCCAATCCAAATGCAAGTTGTTACATGATATGAAGCTGCAATGATTAGGAAACTTATGAAAAACTATTATTGAGCACACTCAAGTTGTCAAGTAATTTTTTTTGGTTAACATGTGGCGCCTTTCTAGTTATTTCTACGAAAGTTTACGTCAACAAAAGTTAAAGCAGTCATGTGTTTTTTTTACTGGCAGTATAACAAAGCAAAGGTACAGTAATCTCAAGACGTCTTAATTCGCACCATGTAAAAAAAATACTTTTCAAATTATGAATACTCACTAAGTGCCAATGCAGAGCATTGTGGGTAATTAAATTAATACAATTCCGCTAATTTTTGTCTTAAAACTCGTGCCATATAACATCAGCCTGGGAGATCGTTTAGTGAATGATCTCGAATATATTGTATTTTTAAGGAGAGAAAGATGATCATAAGTACATCAATGTATATTTTTTTACACATTTAGCCAATCACTGACGAAATCAAGCGAAATGCACCCAATATCACCAGAGCTTGAAACTAAGTACAGTTAAGACTGGGATAGTCCTTGGGTAATCACGTGACCACTATGCTAAGCAGATAATTATTAAAGGTTGTGAGACTCCGTCGTGGACAGCAAGGGTTGCCATTTGTCTGACCCATACAGTCTGAGAATTTGCATCTGTGTGTGGGTAACAGGAATAGATTGTTTTTTTACCAAAATCTGGTGGGCTTGTGTTGCACATTATTCCAGCATACTGCACAATTTTGATACACCTAGGCTGTACTGAGAAATATGGCCAGGTTTAGTGTGGAATACTTTGAAACCCAGTGCAACGAAATCCATTGTACTGTATTGTGCTCCTGTGCATATCTTCTTCATCTTCATCGACCCGTACTGACCAGCATGGTGAAGGATGTTCAAATGACCCCGCCATCCAGCAGTGAATTGACAATACATGTACTTAGCCTAGCCTCAAATTGCCAGTGGAAGGGTCTTCAATACCTCCATGCTGGCCACATGTCTTGGAAGAGGTGGGAGTGCCCACAAGAAAAAGATCCCCCATATAGCCTTAACAGACTGTTACGGCAAGTGCTGTTACCGAGCACGTATGAAGGCACACGAGGGGGTGGGTAGCCCAGACCACGCCCGGCCGCCTTTGTCTCCCTGGTGGCGATTTTTACAAATCACACCGGGTAAATATTTGAGGGTGAGTCGACCTAAGGGAGGCCCAGGACCGGTTCGGATAATCGTCACTGGTGTCGGTGGCCGTGAGCGAGAATCGTACTCGAGTCACTGGGTTCGTAGCGCAGCGTGTGGAACCGCTACACTACCGCTCCCCACACTTCACCCCATCACACACAATCTTTCGAGCGATAAACTGTGGTGGAACCATTTATACTACTGGGTGGACAGAGGTGGGGGAGGGATTTAGTAAACTTGCTGATTGTCAACGGAGGGATTGTGCATGGCCTGTCAGAAGATCGATGTACAGCCAAAGTAACTTCCATCAACCACATCCTGTGAAATAATAAACAAAAATCCCTGTTACAGATTGCCATGTACCTGGATACTCGAACACATCACAGACAGCATCGACACAGCCATGTAACAAGGTTTCATTTGGCCTCGGTAGGGTGATCTGTGACCACTTTTAAAAATCACCCACGCCATCTGTGGCCGAGGGAGGTTAACAGAATAATCAAATATGAAGTGCACACGCACGAGCCATTTCTGACCACAGGACGGCTAAAAGCATTAACGCAATTGAAAGAAGAAGAAAAAAATCTATTGCAGATCTGTCGGCCAAGATTAAATGGAGGCTATGGACAGTGCAACCTCCAGCAGCCCTTAGCTATGAGCGAAAAGTGGCAATAAATGTTTTTTTAACACCACAACTCTCCTACCCCTTCAACCCAACGACACTGACTGCTCTCAATCTCTCGGTGACGTACCCAGAGTACAAGCAACTTCAATGTCTACTTCTGTGTCTCCGCTTTGCGGCGTTTTGCCATCTAGTGTATTCTGCAATGGATGTCCATAAACCTCAGGTAGCGTTGAGTTTACTGTTGTAAAATAGGAGGTACAAAACGTGATTACATTATAATTATCATCATTCCAGAGAATATTTTGTGGAGCAATGGCGCACTGGTTAGCGAAGTGTGATATAAAATCAGCCACCTGAGTTTTATTCCAGAATGCGAATGAAATAGTATATGACAGAATGATTGTTTTTATTAAACAATTGAATATATTTGCACAAAGTACGTATTTAGTATGCTTATTAGAGATCATTGTGCCATTTATCCAGGAAAACCTGCATCGCAAAACAGGTTTTTTTTCCAGTAGAGTACCAAAGTGGGAAGTTTGGCCACTTAAGGAGTGTTTTGCGAATGGAAGGAAACCCACAGTACCTGGAGAAAACCTGCACGTAAGAAAAGATAAGACTGAAAGGTCCACAAAAATGGGTTCACAACCCACCCTTCTCTGCCCTGCACATCTCGCACGATCAGTTATCATTTGCCACTGAATATATCCCGGGTAGACTGGAGTAGAGAGAGACACTGCTAATTGCCACAGCCATAACGATGCGTACACTGGATGTGGGTCACCTATCTAGACAGACCCGGCTGATATAAATTAAGTCCTGTGTGTTATCCTCCAACCCTTACCTCCAAAGTGCTGAATCACAGGCATGCATCACCATGCCCTTCATTGTTATACATGGAAACTGGCTCTCTGCTAATTTCTCAGTATGCTTCGTTTGTACCTTTTAAGAGGAGCTCAGCAGGCTGTGAGATTAGTTGCAGATTGCGGTCAGGGACATGGGGTTATGGTAATTGTATTGGCTCACCTCTGGCCAACATTAAAATCGAGTTATCTTTTAGCAAATTTGTATCATAAGTTTACATTAGACATGCAGTGCTGCACTCTGTGTGATAACGAACGAATGTGGTGCAGAAGTTTACGGTTTATAAATAATGCATTTTGCTTACCGCTCTATAGATCATGACGTATAGTTTATGAATTGCCATGAGACCCCCAAGGCCGATGTTTGGGAAAAGAAATGACTGCTACAGCAGAGGGCAAGCCTGTGGAAGGGGGAGGGCAAGTAGGGTCAAAGGAGGCAGGGATGTTTGGGCCATACATTGTGGCTGTGGAACTCAATGAATAAATGTCGACCTCAATTCAGCCAACAAGGTAGTAGGATTAGGAATTGGTGGAGGGACAATGATTCTGAGCTTTGTCTGGATGGGCATTTTCACATGTAGACATCGATCATGACATCACGAGTGACTCACGGCTTCTCATCTGTAACTACACGGCTTCATATTATATTAAGATTTTTTTTTTCTCTTTTTAACAGTATGGAGAAATTGAGTGAAGCAGTGGCAATGGAGGTCAACGCGCTGTACTATGAACCTGGTGACCTGAAGACACCTCCCACCAAGGTGAAGTCTGCCTAAAGAAGCCCCATTAACTGACACGGTGTGGAGAGGCCTTCATCCAATAGTGGATTGACAAAGGGCTGTCCGGTACTTTGTGTGAATATATTTTCACACAATGTTGGCGATATTGTCGTCGACAAAGTTTCCATAATCCTCCCCGGAAAGCCAAAGCAAGCATTTGCGTGCCCAGTAACGTAACACATGTTTATTACCGTGAATTAAACATTGAATAGTCACACTTTTTGGTATGTATGCACGTATGTTGAACTTCTTTCACACCGTACGTAGCCAACCGTGATAATCGGAGTTGCGGGGAAAGGACAATAAACTAAACTCATACAGCTTTTCCTTTTCAGATTACTTCAAACGCGTCAGACGAATGACCAATACTGCAACAATGTGCAAGTTCAGCAATTCATTGTAAAAAAAATAATCTTGACACTCGCTGCATTTGTACAAGCATCAGTCACGTGTGATTTTCTCACAAACCAACCGTCGTTATCTTGTCAACATTAATCATCTAACAACGTGAGAGGCTATTCAAGCAAACTGTGTACAATGTTTCAATGCATAGCGCATGACACGTGTTTTTCACGTTTACATAAAATTAAGACGGTTAAGTCTCCATGTTATATGGTTAATTGTACAGGACTACATTAAGGAACATGCAGCTTTTCTATTAAGAGTTGTATTAATTATTTGGAAGATTATTGTGAGGAAATCCTTTTCTTATGTGGACTTAACAGATCTTATGGGGCACTGACAGGACACTGCTGAAATACGCAACAAGCTAAATTCTCAAACGCACTACGGTGCTTGTAGCTGCATAACATCCATCGATTTCCCTCAAATGTGTCTTCCTTTCGCGACACAATTCGAGTAAAAACGTGTACACGATGAAAAAATATATTAAAAAAAATATATTAAAATAATAACTGCAACAAAAGTAGCATTTATTATTTATTTATTTTTCCCCTACGTGACTTTACCGAAAAAAACCTAAAAGTATGAATCCTTGCAGTCACGAAAGCTTCCAATCTAGATATAGTGTACACGGTGCTCGAAGTTTCCATCGTGAGGACTTTAAAAAAAATAGCAACTAAACTTGATGCGTGACGTCACACCGTCGCTGACCGCGACGACCAATCGCGTGCGAGCAAATTACCGTTGACGTCACAGTATATAACTGCGAGAGCTTTCCCGCCCTTTTTATATTCTGATTACTGTTCGTCGTCTCGTGTTTATCCGTAAGCCTCCGTAGTTATTATCTCTTTACATTTTAATTTTCTTCTCCCGTCACGGTGCCCCCCGCCCCTCTCCGCTCTTGCCCTGCATGGCGGCGATGCGGTGCACGCGGCTTGGAGCGCTGTGCGCGGCTCTGCGACCTCTGCGGCCTTGGGCCTACGGCCGTCACGTGGAGTTGCTGCCGCCTCTGACGCCACCTCCGCCGCAGCAGAAGCAGCAGAGGCAGCTTCACGCTACGGGCTCGGCGGAGAAGAGGGCCCACGCCGCAGGCAACGTGGCCGTGGTGAGAAGCCGAGACGGCCCGAGTTGGATTTCCCCGCTCACGGTCAAACACGTCTAGGTCGACTCGGCCTCAAATGAGTACCTGGTGAGGTGTGTAGAACATCGACACTGGGGAGACAAAGGCGGTCGGGCGTAGTAGTGGCTGGCCAACGACCCACGCCGGTGCCGTGCTAACAGAGCACTTGCCCCAACAGTCTTGTTTAAGGCTATACATGGGGTTTTTTAACTTATCATTGTGGATGTTGAATTTCTTTCGCACCGTACGTAGCCGGCCATGCTAATTGTTCAACAGAAGTTCAACACAGTACATGCTGTATAAGTCGATGCTGATGTTGCAGAACGCATCGGTTGTCCGTGCAGTTACAGTGGACACGGTGCCAGAGGTGTGCAGTAATGTGATGGTATAGTAGTTGTAGTGTCTGTGCAGTTACATTTATAAAGTGCACCGATAGAGTAGAGAATACTATTTACTACGTTATCTTCGTAGTGTCAGTACTGCATGGTACAATAGCGATGATATAGTACAATAGCGATGTTATAGTACAATAGCGATGTACAATACAGTGGAGTTGTTATGTTGGCAGTGTTCACCAGTAACAGTGCATTAATGTTGGGTACAATGGTGCGTTCACGACGCATTGCACATTGCAAGCTTGCTGCAGTTCTAACCCGGGTCTCTCGAAAGGGGGTTATCGTCCTCGTGGGCTTCGCAGCTCGTGATCGAGAAAAAGCTGCAACATCAACGCGTGCAAGGGTCAGGAACCCACTTGGAGGTGGGGTGGGGATATCTTTTGGACATCGCAACACTTGGATAATGTTTTAGAGCTCATTTACGTTTGTCATCTGAAAGGAGAGTCGCCTTGAAGTGACAGAAGAAGTGAGCTGTGTTTATTGATGTTTGGCCCGGGTAAAAGTGAAGTCACCCATGCTCCTCCCAGTAAAGTAAAAGGGTGAATCAATCATTAGATGATTAGACAATGCACACATGTCATCATTTGTTTTCTGGATTTTTCTGAAAAAATAAGACGTTTTTCATAGCCTCTTATCTGGTTATGAGAAAAAAAAGACGAATTGCATTGTGCATTTTGTATTGAGAATTGCAATAACAGCAATTATTGTAGTGCACAATTGCTGTTTAATTTAACGGGGTACTGAATCGACCATGCAATAGTGTGTACATTACAAGTGTGTATATACCTACACTGTAAATAGATAAAATGTAAATTATTTGCCACGTGTGCAATGTCACCCGAGTTCGACACTGTACCCTGTTATTTTTGGTTTGCGCCGCCCGCATATTCTGAAGGTCACTTACAGTACTGCGTTATGGGCGAGGAAAACATTGACTTATCTCATGTGAAAGTGATTAGTAAAGGTTTTACAAGCTTTCTTATGGCTTTGTAAACCTATAGCATGTGCGTTATGCAGCAGACAACGTAATGCATATGACAACTCTTGTGCCTATGGCTTGTTTTTATTGTGGCAGAATGTCGTGCTATTGCTACAGTAGAGTTATTTGTCACTTATATACAGGGTGGTGTATAGAATCCAAATTATTTTAAATGCGTTAGATCTTGGAAGCTGTTTAGCAGTACAGCAATATATTTGTTTGCACCGCGCTCAACAGTATGGTGAAATAACCCAGATGCTGTGGCTAAGCACTCATCCAGCACTGATTTGACAATAGGTCTGTACATTCAAAGAGCTATAAACCTTGCTATGTAGCTCATAATATGGGTTGACATGCATGTACATTCACAGGTGCATATATAGTAATGACAAGTAACACCTGATGTAACTAATATGTTAATATGATCGGTCAGACAATTTTCACACCAGTACAGAGTGTGTTTGCCGCATTGTGTTACATTAACTTGTATTTGCCATTATAACACCTGTAACCAAACATACCATAGGTAAACCAAACACTCACTTTGATAAGAAAGGCGTAACAGGACATTTGCAGCAACCTGCCATCTCACGCGGTCCTGTGATGTGATAATCCACCTCGCACCTGCACACAAGTGGATATCATCTCCTCAATGAAACTACTCTGGGACACGTTTCATTCATTGAGTGCCAACATGTCATTTTTGCCCAACAGACAGCATTCCTTCTCGCCACGTGGCCTGCCCAAGCCTACATAAGTTTTGATGATTAATTAACCTGCTTATGTTGTATAAACAAATTTATTTCTCTCTGTGCTTTTATCTCATTCGAAAGATGCATCCCTCCATGCTTTTTTTGCCCACTTTTCAGTTTGCGTTCCACATACACCGTTTTGAGCAGCTATTGCTGTTTAGGAAACATGGGAGTGGTGGCGCAGTTATTAACACATTGGACGATGAACCTGGTCACCCCAGTTTGATTCCTGGACATGGCTAACACGAGTCGCGAGTGACATCTGAACCTGTGCTTGCCCTCCCAACTCTTGACCAGCCCACATTGACCACCGTGGTGAAGTATGGTAAAACAAACATGCCCAATATGGCATTGGGAGGACTTCAGCAGTGCATTGACATAGGATTGAAATTTAACGAGACGGTACTGTAATTGATTAAATGTAGGTGATAATTTGGTTACAGATTTTAAACCCCCCATTGCTGTATTTATGGAATAAAGTGCAGCAATCATTGTATGCAATGCATGTGTGTTATCTCTTACATCCAGGTACTGTCTGGGGCAGGTGTATATGATGGAACAGAGCTACTTGAAGCAGCCTCGTAAGTATTATTACATAGGATGAATCGTGTTCATTGAAAAGATTAATCGATTAAAATTATTTTTTGCGATACATTATTTCAATCGTGTGTGTAAGAACGCTATTCACACAAACTCTTAAGTCGCTAGAGGTTATACCTGCACCACAATGGCAAAAAATATGTAGATTCTTGGATAAAATTTCTACCTCAAGTTGTGCCAGCTCATCAAATCACTTATGCAAGGCACTAAATCACTTTTGGAGGAACAAACAATGAATGTACAGCAATGTTTACACCTCTTTTTGTTTTAAAGACAGCTGTTCATTTCCATTTCTTACTCTCATGCGCATTGTAATCTAAAACAAAATCTGACATCCATTTCTCCGAGTGTCAATGCACAGCACCACTGCCCAGTTTTTAGCTTGTGTTCAAAGTTGGTTGTCGAACATGTACATTTGTACCTGCCAAGCAATCTATGGAGACCAGTGTTTTCTGTTCCACAGTGTGCTGATCCACCTGAGCCGTGGAGGGGCTAAGGTGGAGATGTTTGCTCCAAATGTCTCTCAGATGCACGTGGTGGATCATAGCAAGGGGGAGCCTGCCATGGGAGAGACAAGGTGTGTAAGGAGTAGTGTTGGTGTGATAATGACGCTAAATGGTTCACCGCTTGCCAGCCCCTTAACAGTACGAGACTTTTCTCAATAATCCCACTGTATGGTAGCAATGCAATGATGCATATAATGATCAGAATTGATTTATTATGCTCATAATACGTGCATCTTTTTGTACATGTAATAATGGTATCTTAAATATCCACCAAATGACATGCAAATGATATACTTATGAAAGTAACGGAACTAGACAATACAATTAGAAAAACTATATAAATGACACTGAACACGAATTCAAATTTGATTCTGCTCACAAAATGTAGACTGGCACTAATTCATGACCACAATGTGTTACTGTACCTGTAATTTCTAAATAGTAAAATGTAAAAATAAATGTTGACATTATTTACGACCTTTCAAAGTGTTTCTTTCTCAGAACATTTTGGCCATTCTTCACTTAATATCCACATATTTTTCAAACCTGAGATTATGATAGGAAATATTGTAAAAGGTATGAATATTAGTTGGGTCCACGAAGAATAATTGTGATGTTTCCCCATGAATTGATTGCATGGTGTGATGAGCGGTAACTGTTTTATGCCTGGCAGGAATGTGCTTGTGGAGTCTGCACGGATTGCTCGTGGAAAAGTCAGTGACCTCGCCAAGCTGAATGCTAGCACCTTTGATGCGATCATCTTTCCCGGAGGCTTTGGAGTGGCCAAAAATCTGTGAGTATTGTTACGTGACAATGTCATATTTTTAGAAGAGGTTTACTGTGACTTTTTCACAGAGGGTCCAGCGACAAGGTGTGTGGTCAATTTCTATTTATGAATTTGATACATTCATCAATAAAAGACACCTTAAAGGGAAATATATATTATAGGCAATATTTCGGGCAATGGCTCTTCTTGCAAACGGTTTGGATTGAGATTTTTACAGCCTTAAGTAGGGCCCCCTGACTGATTCTAAAGTGTGAATGTTTTTTTTTCATGGTCGACTTAGCAGTGAAAGAAAGTGTCACTTGGTTGTCTGAATGCTTCAGTCTATAGAGATATGTCCACCATATAACCACTGAGTCCCCTTTGTCGGTGTTTTATCACAATGTCATTGTTTGCCTTGAGAGTTCTGAGGGCACCTCGGGAGGGTACCTGAGAACTGGTAAGGTTGGATGTGGCCTTATTTTCGCGGTTCTAATTTGCCAGACTGATCGACTGACGTCAAACAGAAATGAATCAATCCAGTGTGACTTTATATTTAAGAGATTTTAATTAATCCATCTGCTGATGGGCTTAGTCTGAGTTTGGGTCGGGTTTGTGGAAATCGGCTCTCAGCTGGAGGCAGTGAAAATAACACCCAGTGTCTTTGAGGACTGTAAATTGATCTGTCACATAAAGTGGTAGGGACAAATCCCAGACTTTTAATGTTCTGCTGGTGACCACTGCAGGTTTAAGTCGGGGATGGTGATTTCTAGATTTCTGCTGTGAGTGCTTGATGGCAACACAGTGGTGTTCCTCTTAAAGGAGTGTTTTCACGTGGAAGGAAACTAGAATAGCCAAGGATAACTGGATCTTTTCAAATACCAGCTTTTTTTCTAAATTTGTCAAATAGATTAATAAAACTGGATCTTTTTACTTTCTAACTCTCAGCCATCACCCCAACACTGCATAACACGTGTATTGGTATACTGTGCTCGCGTAACCTGCATGTGAAATTAAGCCTTGGCCTACATTGGTTAAATGTGCCTGTGTGAGGCTTGCCATGAGTTAGTACTTTGAGATGAAAATGTGATGCGAGATCAAAGTTACTGAGGTCAGAGGGAAGTGAATTAGGTATTCCTGTGTTACACTTTCATATTAACATGATCGTTTGTTCATTTAGTAGGAGCATGAAAATAGTGTACCCTGAAGTAGCAACTTTGCACAATCACTGAGGGCCACCTATGTCCATTTCCTTGCTTTTAAACAACTGTGTTCCTGACTGTTCTAAGTTTGACAATCCTGACCACGTCTTTCCTCAATATCCAGGTCAACGTTTGCTGAAAAGGGTAGCGACTGCAAAGTGAATGCTGATGTGGAGAGGGTGCTGAAGGAGTTCCATGGGTCCAAGAAACCAATTGGGTGAGTGCATTTAAGGCCACTCCATCCACACAAGTTAGACAGCACTTTAGCTGCATCACATTGTCTGCATTCTTGTTGTCTATGTTTGACATCGGCACGTGTGTGTGTGTATGGAAATCAGCGATGTCGTAGTTAGTTCACTACACTACAAACTCAGCAATGTGAGTTTTATTCCTGGCCACAGCTCACATCAGTGACAATTGATCCCAAGACTGGTTATGGACCTCTGCTAGGTCAACTCAACCTTGCACGAGTACCTGGTGTGGTGTATAAACATCAACACTGAGGAGACAAAGGCGACTGGGCGTGGTGCGATCCACAATATTTCCGGCCCTAATCCGTGTTTGCCCACAGCACTTGCCCACGCGTAGGCCTTCAACAGACTAATGGCATCTTTGTTCATCCACCAGGCTCTGCTGCATTGCTCCAGTGCTGGCGGCGCGTGTGCTGCCTGGTGTGGAGGTGAGCGTTGGGCAGGAGTGCGACCAGGGTGGGAAGTGGCCCCACCACGCTGCTGCCGGTGCTGTCAAGGCCATGGGGGCGAAGCATGTGGAAAAAAATGTCACCATATCCTTTTGTTTATTGCAACGCCAAAGAAAAATGGTGTGTCTACTCACTGATAGCTAAATATTTTCCTCTTCAGTACCGAGGTGTGCATCTACTTAACGGGAATTTTTTTCTTTTCTTTTTGCTGCCTTTGACCAATTCACCCAGAATGCATTGGAAGCTAAGCAGGTTTGAGCTTGGATGGGTGAACCGTAATGCACATCAGGTAATCATTGGCTGTTGGGACCGTGGTGGGCAGCATAGGAAAGTGCAGCAAAATACACAGTTGTACTGCTGTGCTCGTACATATGTTCCTTGCCCTCCCCACAACCCACGCTGACCAGCATGGTCATGTATGTTTAAATAGCACCCACAACTTGCATGGGTTGAAGAGGTCCTCATCCAGCAGTGAATTGACAGCGCTGTTCATGTACGTGGCCGTTGGAGCTTCTTGGCTTCAATTGTGGCATTCATTTTTATGCACCAAAGTATTTGTAACCCAGGTCTTGCCTTACAAGATAAACAAATGTCTCAGTGGCCTTATAAGCAAAGTGAATGCATGAACGTGTGAATTTTTTTTACCTTGACTTGCCATCCTCACGAGGTCCACGTGGACACCAAGAACAAGGTGGTGACGACGCCGGCGTTCATGTGCGAGACCGACTACCATCACATCTTCGATGGCATCGGGGCCATGGTGCAGGCAGTGCTGAACCTCGCCAAGAAGTGAAATCTGTCGTAGGCATCGATTCCAAAAGTATTGTTGTGAAACGTAGCTCTTGACATTTTGTAGATGCGTGGAGTACGATTGTACTCCAGCATTGGATGTTTTTGTCGGGGGTTTTTTGCACTACAGCATACCAAGGCTGGATAATGTTGCAAATTGAAAGTTCATTGTTCGTCAACATATCCTGTTTTGCTCTAGCACTGGTTAATGGATATCGATAGTGGTTGTCCAAACACTTGAGAAACTGAAAACAGAGTGGAAGAATGACAAACTACGAGCCTGGCCATTCAGTCTTCCAGTCACTGTTGGGGGTGGGGCAAGTGCATTCTTATCTATTTTACAGGCTGTATGGTACCATGGATGTGATGCCACACACAGCTCTTATAATGACAGACTGCAAGCTGCGATTAAATGAACCATGGGGAACAAGAGTTTGAGATCCATAGCATATGTCATTAGACGAATTGTTGATCATTTTTATCCACATTTGCTATTGGATACGTCACAGCCAGTTAAAGAATGTTTCAAATTATCAGCCGTCTTCATGCTGACTGGTAACAACTAAAGACGTAGCATTTTTCCAAGTGCATTTGCATTACTATAAGCACATGAGCCTATAATAATTGTATCATTAAGTATATTTTACATGTTCCTCCAGATATATAAATGTACTCTGCATCCAGATGTTTAATCTGCAGATGCAGTATTTGAATTTTAAAAAATGTATGAATTTTACTTAAAAGTTATAATATTTAAAATGTACTAAGAACATTTTGTAATGTTAATTTTATTTTACTAAATTAAACTGAAATATTTAAAAATTCTGATGCAATATACACCAATACTAAAATGTTATAGTTACACGTGTTAAACTTGCTGTGAATGTATAATGTATTTAATAAAAGGAAGCAGTTGCACTCTAAATGGCTTCTGTTAATCTTTGCATGACATTACAGATGAGAGCAGAACATAATGCATTTGAAATATTTAAACGTTCCCCAGTAACGGTCTCCTGTAGTGAGTCCTGGCTATTGATTTACAAACTTGGATGGTAGCAAGTTAAATAGGTGCTTTTTAAACACTGAGTAAGTTTTAACCCATCTCCATTTACTTTATAAACTATGATGCGTGAGACCTGAGCATCATTCTCCAGCTGCCATCTGCTAAAATGATGTGAAATCTGAACCACCTGGAGCCCCACTTTACCAACCCGTACTGCCCATGTGGTGAAACGTAAAAAAATAACCCCAAGATTGACAATGAGGGGAGAAAGTTCAGCAGTGGGTTAATGTACATTCGTATAAAAAAGCGGACTGACATGATTAAAGTACGCTGCAAAAAGCCCTGCAACAATGCATCAGCAACATGCCTTCTGGCTAATCTTATACGTCGCTACTTGCACTTCTGTATACAGTATACTATTGCTTTATTTCAAAACACCCATTCTAAAAATGCCTTTTGTGCTCTCAATGCCTTTAAAGAAAGCAATGGCCTTGGCTGAACACTCAGCTTGGCTTCTGCAACAAACCACAAGGAGCATCGATGTCATCATCACTCGCACAAGAGGAGGTGCCCTCATTCCAGGCATCTTCATTGGAAGGCACACGGACAACTCCCCTCCAACACCCATGCCGCCCACCAACACTGCAGCAACTCCAGACACATCCTCCCATCGCATTTATTTTTGTCTACCAGAGAAGGCGCGCTGAGTGAAAGATCTCTCTGATAGCGAAGTGGATGATCACCTGGAGATTTGTAGCGGCCAAATACTCTGAATGCGGTGTTGATTCGAAATGTGGAGGGGGGAAATCTGGAGAAAGTTCCACGCGACGACGGGGAGAGAGAGAGACGCAAACTGCAAAATATTCAGCCGTCGGGGTTGGGATCGAACCCACGACCTCCTGTATACTTGACGAGAGAGTTAACGTCTCGCCACCGTGGTGCCCCAGCAATATACATCACCGACCGTGCACATGCCTGAGAAATATGCACGCGTGGAAAGAGAGACGCGCAGTGCTTATAGAATCCGCGTGTGGCGGGGGGGGGGTCAAAAATCTAACAAAATCGCATTTATGGACGGCCCCAAAGGGCATCTCGCTCACTCGCAACCTGTTACTTGCCCTCGGCGAAACTCGCGGGTTCTAAAGATCCCTGTGGATCCCTAGGTGATCCACGGACTCACCTCCAACCTGAACACCTACGCCAGAGTATTATGGATGATATTTGTTTCGAGAGCCCACGTACGTTCTCTGTCACACGGCAGCATTTCCCTCCGCGGCGGGCTGGATGGGAAAGTGCTGCCCCCTACTGGGGGTTCAAGAGGTCATCCACAATGCAAGTTTTTTTGTTGGGTTATATCGCGTAAATAAATGTGTCGTTTAAACCCGCCACCACCCGACACAGCCAACTCGTAAGGGTTGTCACCTAAACAGAACGTGCAAATGCGTTACTAGTACAGCACATCGGTGTGTTGGAGAGCAAATCCACAACATTTACAATAAAGAGGTCACTAATGTTTGAGAAGCTGTTGTTGTGTCCGTGTTGTTGAACTTCCTTCGCACCGTACGTAGCCCATTGCCAAACATTGAGTTGGTGTACCGCAGTGGGAGGCTTCGGAATGCATTCTGAAAGTTACGGCAACATTTTGATAACATTTTAATAAAATTGGATCGTAATGAAATTACAAAAAAAAATTGCTGACACATTCACGTATTTGTATGCATGCAAACATTAAAAAGAAAATATATCAAAGCAAGAAATCACTGCACCATGTCATTTTAAGCAATCTGTGACATTCCATTTATAGTCACACTGATTTGAACGAGTAGATTTAACAACACTAACGACTGCTCACGAACGGAGAGAAGGCACACGACTCCTAACGTGCCTGACGACGTCCACGTGATGTGACCGTCACATTTTGCATGTACAATGCCCTCAGTTTCGCCTCGACCAACAGCTCTCAAGGGGCTGAACGTATACCCACATTATCAATCTAGATTTGAAGTTTTCGTGACTGCAGGGATCCATACTCTTTGGTTCTTTCGGTAAAGTCACGTGGGTATAAAATAAAATAAATTAAATCACGACGTTTCGATTGCAACACATTGCGGAAACGAAAAGACATATCTCGGACCGTGTTCGCGAACACAAGGCAGATCTGAAACACGGCAGAACCAATACCTCTGCCGTGGCTGACCATTGTTATAACGCCGTGGGCTCGCAAGATATTGTTTTATCCGAGACCAAGCTACTCTGCAAACCTTCAGGCTACTATCAAAGGTTAGTTCATGAAGCCATTCAGATATATAAACATAACTTCAACCGAGAAGATGGATACAAATTGAGCAATCATTGGGAGGATGTTATTAACCAGGTAAAACCCTAACTGCTTGTATTGGTTGTCGTCTATCATATCTGCCAGGTACTACATACTACTACACCACTAAGCACTCTCCCCCCTCCCTATCCCCCCTTGGCCCTCCCCCTTTCTTGCCTATATAACCTCTTACCACGGCAACTCTCTCTCCCACTTCAGCAAAAAATAAAATATTGCCGTGGTTTTCCCACCTGATGATGATTGCTTGTGTTGCAATCGAAACGTCGTGGTTTATTTTATTTGATACCTACGTGACTTTACCGAAAGAACCAAAGAGTAACCACATTATCGTTTAAGGCCACTAACAAACAAGAAAGATTTGTGGCCATCAAATCAATAACAGGCCTCATTGCAGCCTGTGCCGAACACATTTGGTTGTTGCGATTTGTTTTTTTGTTGCCATAACAGAACGTCTCGGTTAAAAATTCTGAACGGATGTAATAATGCCTTGTAACTCGCGTGCATCGACTCTTCCTCACTCCTTTGTCTCGTGGCGAAGAACCTGTGAACCACACACACAGACACACACACAGACACACAAACACAGACACACACACACAGACACACACACACAGACACACACGCACATAAACGAATCATCCATCAACCTGCCCCGACAAAGCGAAATGAACTCTGTAGTAGTGAGAGAAGGGGGTTGTGGAATGATGATGCGTCAATGATTGTTTCTCCCCCCCCCCCCAGCAATATCGCTTCTTAAGCTCATGACACGTGATGCGTTCATTGCGCAATGGGTGTACGTTGACTCTGCGGCCACGAGAGACTCGACCAATGTCGGTTTTGGGTTAGATCGCGTAAATATATAAATGTGTCGGGTGGCGGCGGGTTTTAACGACACGTTTATATATTTACGCGATATAACCCAAAAACCTCTATTATGAAATCACTACATTGTTGAGCTAAAATCTTTCACCCCCGTTAATCGAACCTGTAGAGATGCATTTATTACGAGAAGGGATGATTGGGCAGTGGTCAGGAATAATAAAGGCTTGGCAGCCAAGGAATGGAGCGCGTCCAATAGTGCGTCCACCGAGGGAGATGGAGCAATGAATTTAGTCTGCGTGCAGCCTGGAGAGATGCTGGATGGATTGTTGCATCGCAAGATCATTAAAGGTGGCGGTGGCGGCGGCTTCAGGAGGCCTTCGTCCAGCAGTGGAGTGAGCATGACTGGTGACAATCACTAATGATGGTGATTGATAGCGATAACTGATCATTATTTTTTTTGTGTTTAGTTTTTTGTCTTACCGCCATTTCCGATCAGCACGGTTGGCTACATACGGTGCAAAACAAGTTCAACATACATTATGGTAGTGACTGATTTTTGATGATGATTGTGATGATGATTAATACACGTCGGATGCCACGAGGGAGGGGAGAGTGCGTACAGACTGCAAAGCCTTGTCCCTGAGTTCTGTGTCCGTCAGCAGTTGCTCATCATCGCTGCTCCCCCCCTCGCTGTCGCTGCCGCTCACGAGTCTGGGCACAAGGAGAAACACAGCCGCGTCGTGAGGCGGCAACGAGCAGGCGACCTCCAAGAATGACCTCTAGAAACCGCTCCGATGCACACGGCCAAATACGCTGGAGCTCACGTATCCCGCCGCACGGCAGTCGACCGTTATTTACGCGAATGGTGTTACCGAAGTACGCTTTTATTTAGTTCTCTGGTGTGATTTCAGGTTGTGCCACGTGCTGTTCGGCATGATGTGCTGGGAGCGAAAGGTCGGACATCAGTCGAACACTACGCGGCACAACCTGGAAAGAACACATCAGAGAGATACACAGCACGGCAAGGCCGTGGCCATGGAGTCAACATAGGGGGGGACCAAATCTTCCAGGGGGTCTGTCTGGGGTCTCCCCTTCAGAAAAAAAAAAATCTAAATTTGAAAACTCATTTCCTGCCATTTCCTGTCTAAAATATAAAAAAAATTCACTAACACATGGGATGGATTTCGATTTAAAGCTTTCGTGACTGCAGAGATTCATCTTCTTGGTTCTTTCGGTAAAGTCACGTAGAATGGAAATAATAAAATAATAATAATAAAACAATAAAATAATTCTCACGACGTTTTGGCCACAACGCAAGCAGCCGTCCTCAGGTGAAGACCAGGTCTGTTGGGGAGAGGACGTCTGCTTGCGTTGTGGCCGAAACGTCGTGAGAATTATTTTATTGGTTTATTTTATTATTTCCATTCTACGTGACTTTACCGAAAGAACCAAGAAGATGACATGGGATGGACTTTTAATTTATTTTTTACAATAATGTCTAATAGTGTATTGTATTACATTTATCTGTTTGTTATTTTTTGCCTTTTCTTGTTTAATTGTATGTAATGGCAGATATATAAAGTACAACCATAACCACAATCATATAAACAGAAATCTATGCATTGATTTATACGAAGACAAGTCCAGATATTGTGGCCAAGGGTTAGCAAATAGTTGTTTTTATTTACATAGCATCGCAATTATTATTTTTAAAAAAAAATTTACGGCAATATATTTTTGAGGGGACATTTTTAGCATATTTGATTATATATTGGGGGGGGATGTGTCCCCCCCCAATATATATTCTAATTACGGCCTTGCAGCACGGAAACCTGCGGAGACGTACAATCCTAATTGTCGACGTGCTTAACATTATACCAACAAGTATCAACTTTAGTTTTGGAGAATAAGACTTCCCAACAGCAATCGCGAATGAATGTCAAATGCCAGTGGCTGTCATCAGATTTCACTAAATAGCTGATCGCTGTGCATTGTTTTTGCCGAAATCGGTTCACAAAAAGACAAAGCGCAAGGTTACTGCGACACAATGCTGTCTCCACTTGCCCAGAAGAGTAACAAAAACACGGAAAAGGGCTAAACCCACTGCGACGGAGATGTTTCTGTCTCGATTTAAAGCTTTCGTTACTGCAGGGATTCATCTTCTTGGTTCTTTCGGTAAAGTCACGTAGAAATAAATTAATAAAATAATAAAAATAAAACATAATCAAATAATTCTCACGACGTTTCGGCCACAACGCAAGTAGCCGTCTTCAGGTGAAGAACAGGTCTGTCAAGGAGACAGAATCTGTCTCATTGACGTGACTTTACCGAAAGAACCAATAAGACGTTTCTGTCTGTTAAACCAGACGCACAAACCCCACAGATCCAAAATGCCAAGCAGCCGGCAAGAGATAAGAGTTATAGATCTGGAATTGAGTAAGCTTACAAGAACTTGGGAAAGTAGATTAGGGAGAAAATCCCAAAGTCGTGCAGCACGAGGAAGCGTCTTTGTCGATGCGAGCGCATCCCTTACTTGGTGGATGGAAGCTCAAGGTCAAAGTTCGCAGCCTGGGTCGGTGGGGGGAGGCTGAGCAGTTGCCACGTGGAGCCACCTCGCTCCGACACTGCGTCCGCATCCTGCTGCAGGTACACGTCACGTGACAAGGACAACTCACGTGGCAGGCACTGGGCAGGTAGGCGGCTGGCTGGATGGTTGGTCAGATGTGTGGCTAGTTTAGTAGGCGAATGTTGTGGGTTTACTCTCCAACACACCGGTGTGCTGAAGTAGTGACTAATTGGCACGTTTTGTTTACGTGACAAATCTTGCTAATTCTCTGTGTCCGGTGGTGGGTTAACGACACATTTATATAGACGCAATCTAATCACAAAACTTTATTACGAATGATATTGGTAGCGAGAGCCTATGTGTTAAACTAGTTGAGTAGGTGCCTGACTGAACAGCTGGATGGCTCTGTGGCTGGCTAGGTGGGTAGCAGGTGACTGGGAGACTGGCTGGATAGCTGGGGTAGCTGATTAGAAGATTGTGTGGCTTCCTGACTGAGTAGGAGGCTGAGAGGCTGACTTGATAGGTGGCTAGGTGGTTGACTGGCTGGCTGGTTGGGTGGTTAAGTAGCTGGGTATTTAGTTGGCTGGCTGATTGGAAAGCGGATTGACTGGTTGGCTATGGAGACAGCTGGCTGGTTGGCTGTGTGACTATCTGGGTGGTTGGTTAGCTGATGGGATATAGCTAGGTGGTAGTTTGACTAGGCAGCTGAGTAACTGGCTGTGTAACTGGCTGAGTGGATCTATCATAGCAGTTTGCAAAGCATGGCAACAAGTGGCAGTGATGAGAAACACCAGGTGAAGACCCTCACCTGGTAGTGCTGATAAGCACGAGCTGTCAGTAGCTCGTTCGCTCGTTGCTCCACATGGCCAAGGGTGGTCATCACCACCTGCTCCAATAAGTCCTCGCCATGGCCAAAACATAGCCCAGCTGAGCCTTCAGACCCTCCAATGTGACTCAGAAGAGAACTGATCTCTGGGAAGAGACCGAGAGAGATAGAGGTAGAATGCAACCTAACGAAATCAACGCACGGCTGAGATATTCTGTGGCTTCGTGACGCTTCGAGTCTAAACTAAGTGAAAACATTTGTTTCAACCAGGTAATAATAATAATAATAGTTCAATTTGTAACGCGCGCAAATTTGCAGACGTAGTGGCCGCAACTCAGAGGCGCGGAGCCAAGCTCAGAGTCGCTCAAAAGCGTGGTTGTAGAGGTGAGTTTTTAAGTCTCTCTTGAAGGAGGCGATTGAGGTGATGCTGCGAATGTGCAGAGGGATATCGTTCCAGACTGTTGGGGCTGCCACCGAGGTAAGGCCCACTGAGCTATATAGATTTTTTTCAGAAGCGACCTGGCCACAAATGATAGCTCACCGAAGTGGCTTATCATCACGTGAAGATCTTTCGCAGACAAATACTCTAAAAGCGTGATGCCGAGTCTAAATGTGTTGGGAAAAACCGGAGAAAAATCCACGCGACCACTGGGAGAGAGAGCGAGAAGATGCAAACTCCAAATATACAGCAGGCACCATTGGTACCTCATTTGTCAGCAAAATAATGACAATTGTTTTTTTACCCTTTTATCTGGCAACAAAAATGACACCTTTTTGTTGCCAGATAAAAGGGTAAAAAAACAATTTTCATATTTTTTTTCTGCCAAATGAGGTATCAATGGTGTAAATGTTTATCCCCGAGCTCTCATACTCTGATGGTGCATTGTCTTTGAGTTGTGCGCCTTTTGGAGTCATCTGGTCCAACACCATGTGAGACTAGGCTCTAAGGAAAGCTGTCTCGGGTGTGAACCAATCAACTTCAAGGACAGTGCATACATTATCAGAGTTATGTTTTTTGTTTGCATTATGACTGCAGGTATTGTGGTCTATGCAAACATGATTCCTCGTAAAAAAAGGTGTCAGTTTTGTTGCCAGATAAAAGGGTAACAAAAAACAATTATCTTATTATACAGCAGGCGTCAGAGGTCTGGGATGGGACCCGCCTACCGCTCTGCAACTGGCTGCCCATCCTGCGCCGCCGCCGATTGTCGCCACGCAGCCGCTCCGCCTCGCGGCCGGCGTTCCGCGCCCGCTCCTCCAGCAGGCGCGCCTCGTCCCCGAGCCGCGAGTCGCGCTCCGCATCGCTCCGCCGGCCGTCGCGCAGCTCGGTCGTCAGCTAACGCGCGGGGGGTGGGGGGGAGGGGGCAAAGATCCACCCGCGTAGCCTTTCACAGACTGTTGGGGAAAGTGGCCTTAGTGGGCACCAGAGGTCGCAAACGGGTTTTGATTCCTTACCCGTACCCGGCCGCACCAGGGTCGCAAATGGGTACCCGTTCCCTACCCGTACCCGTACCCTACCCGAAATGAGTGACAAACGGTTACTCACCAGTGACTCACGGCCTACCCGTACCCGGCCGCACCAGGGTCGCAAATGGGTACCCGTACCCGGCCGGGTACGGGTAGCCGGGTATCGGGTAGGGTACGGGTATCGGGTACCCGGTTGTGACCTCTGGTGGGCACCTATAAAAGCCGGAATGGCACACAAGGGGCGCGGGGGTGGACAACGCTACGCCCGGCTGCTGTTGTCCCCGCACTGCTGATGTTTACACACCGCACCGGGTAGAGTACTCATTTAAGGGTGAGTAGACCTAGGGGAGGCCCAGGACTGGTTCAAATATTCACCACAATTATTGATTGTGAGCGGAAATCAAACTCGGGTCAACAAATTTGCAGCGCAATGTGTTGAGCTAACACAAAGATCCCCTTAAAGCATTAAGAGACTGCTGGGGCAAGTGGTGTTAGCGAGCACCTATTGAGGCCAGGCATTGACGCAGAGAAATGGTGTGCCTTCAAAACCAGATGCGGTAGCAACACTTGTAGAAAACACCAGACCAAATATGCAACGCGAGATTCAGTCCACGTCTGTCCAAAGTGCGATATAAACGCTATGCAGCCAGGATTGGTCTCGTCAGTCATAATGCAAAAAACTATTTCACCTTCCGTTCTATCGTTTTGGACTCGCCCCGGCAGGCAGTCGTCATCGTTTCGATAGCCGTCCCTGAGGTCAGAGCAGGACATCAGAGAGCAGTGTGACCAGCATCATGCCTGGCTGCCTTTGCTACACTCACACCGAGGTGTCCGAACTGTGGCAGGTACTAATTTAAAGGCCGATTTGACCTACACCACTCGCCAATTAATTTGTCCGTGGCGAGGAGTGAAATCCCGGTCACCTGAATCGCAAAAAAATTGTGTGGCCCACTGCGCCACCGTTTCCCATACATCCTCAGCCACAGCGGCACCCGCAGTCCCACCTTGTCGATTTCATCGTTGAGCTGCTGGATAGCCGCACTCTGCTCCGAGACGTAGTTGTAGAGGGCGAAGTTGTTTTCTTCCCCTGTGGAAAGAAGCATCCACAATCCTTTGATCCAAGGTTTTCTCCGTGACTGCTTGTCCACGTTTTGTGATCCGTTTGCCATTTCAGGTGATATCCCGCCAATCAACAACCTTTTTTTACCTTAATTCTAGATTTGAAGCTTCACACTCACATCTGACCACATTCTGATAAGCTCCCCGCCTCCTCTCCTCCCCCTTAAATTGTATTTAAGAGCTTGCATCTTGAATCCCTGCCTCACTTGATGCAGCAAATCTGGCTGTGACAGTCCCACCTGATGACGGAGACTTGTGTTGCCTCCGAAACGTCGTGATTTTTATTATTTTATTTTTTATTAATTCTAATTTCATTTTTTACCTACGTGACTTTACCGAAAGAACTAAGAGTATTTTTTTCCCTTCTTCCTCATCGGTGCATTGCTCATCCACGCCGGGAGGCGCTGCACAGGCCCCACGCCCCGTGCCGCAGAGACGTTTGCTGCATGGCAGCGAAAAGTGACATTTTGAATTCTCACAGATGGAATTCAGCCGAATTTAGTGAGGAGAAAACCCCCAACATAACGTGTCGGGGTGTTTTTGTGTGCTGTGATTGGTTGACAAGCTGAGGCCACCAACTCTGTACACTTGAGAATCCGGATGCATAACAGATTCTGAACTTAGGAGGCTGGCTCAGTACAGGGACAGTGAAGCAGATAATTTTGTTGAGCTCCGAGCATGAACAGGTGTGTAAGTGTGCGTGTGTGTCTGTGTGTAGGCCTTCATAGGTGCTCGCTAACAGCACTTGCCCCTACAGTCTGTTAAGGCTATAAGGGGGATCTTTGTCTTTGTGTGTGTGTGGGGAGCGGTGGTGTAGCGGTTAGCACGCTGCGCTACGAACCCTGCGACCCCGAGATTGATTCTCGCTCACGGCCAACAATCAGTGACGATTATCTGAACCGGTCCTGGACCTCGCCTAAGTCGACTCAGCCTCAAACGAGTACCTGGTGCGGTGTGTAAACATCGCCAATGGGGAGACAGAGGCGGTCGGGCGTGGTGCTGGCCACCCACCCCCTCGTTAGCCGTGCCAGCCTTCATAGGTGCTCGCTAACAGCACTTGCCCCTACAGTCTGTTAAGGCTATACGGGGGATCTTTGTGCGCGCGCGTGTGTGTTCACACAGTGCTGGCCTCACGCTCCATAAACTTGGAGTAGAAAAGTTCCCCATCCACCTCCTGCCCGCTCCGGTCGCCAGGGCCGCCGTCTTTCTCCAGGGAGCGCCGGATCTGGGAGATGTGAATACGCGCGCTGGAGCATGGCAGCATCTAGAGAGCCCCACCTCGACTTCCCACTTGGCAGACGCCAGGGACCGCTCGTCATCAACAAGCAGGAGTCGGCGTCGGCTGAGGTTATCAGCAAGGCCGGTAATGCCATCAAGGCGGTCCGTGCACCCTTCTTACTTTGCCTACCGAGTCCTGTGTCCTCAACTCACCTGGAGTTATACGGTACACAACACACACTCACGCGCATATACACAGTCGTCAAGCGCTGGGTGACACGAGCGACCATTAAAGTGCGTACAGGTGTGTGTGTGTGTCTGTGTAGCTGTGTACAGGCGATGTGCAGCCGGTTCAGGTAATCGTCACTGGTGTACAGGTGATGTGCAGCTCTGTACAGGTGATACATACGGGTGTGCACAGGTGATGTGTACGGGTGATGTGTACAGGTAGGTACAGGTAGATACAGGTGGGTACAGGTGTGTGCAGTGTCTATGGGTGTGTACAGGTG
>CM025655.2:8505050-8515406 GCA_014621495.2 Entosphenus tridentatus
CAGGTGTGTGCAGTGTCTATGGGTGTGTACAGGTGATGTGCACAGGTGATGTGTACAGGTGATGTGTACAGGTGATGTGTACAGGTGACGTCTACAGGTGATGTGTACAGGTGCGTGGCGTCTCCCCCCACCGCCTCGCGGATGCCCTCGCCATCGTCGAGCCCGAGCGCGAGGGCGAGGGTTGACATGCGGCGGTGCGTCCGGCGCGACCCCTCCGCCTCCGTGCCCGCCGACGTGTGCAGGAACGCCGGCAGGGCCACCGACCTGCGACGGCTCATCCCTGCGGCACACACCGGTGGGCGGGGCGAGACGTTTCGGGCAACGTGACAGAGGGAGGACTCCCCGGGGCGCAAAGCATATCCCATCCAGTCAGTTTTTTTCGTGTTTTTTCGGTTTTGATTGTTTTTTTTTCGGGTTTCAGCTTTTTTTCGGGTTTTAGCGTTTTTTGGGGTTTTTTTTGGGGACCGGGGGGAGGCGGCAGGGAGGGGGGCCCACGTGCCTGCCAGCTCCTGCAGCCGCCTGACATCGGTGTCGCTCAGCTCGGCGAGGCTGCCCTTGGCCACGCGCCCGGCTCTGGGGCTGCCGGTGCCGCCGCCGCCGCCGCCGGGGGAGCCGTCGCCCTCCAGCAGCGTCGCGATCTGCTGAGACGCCGCATCGTACCTCGCCACCGCCTCCCGCTGCTCCTCCAAGCGCTTCCGTCTCGCCTCGTCTGCCGATGTAAAAGGAGACCGCCGTTCTTGACGATTTCAGGACGAGACAAAACTTGCGTCTCCCCGGTGAATGGGGTGCACGTGCACGGCGCGGCTTGTTTTGTCTGTCAATCCGCTGCTGGATGAGGCCCCCATCCCCCGCCCCGCTCGCTTTGTGTGTCATGGGCAGGGGTCGGCGACCGAAAAACAACAAGAAGAAAAAAAATTGTTCGAATTCGGTCAAATAAAAAACCTCAATATTTCAAGAGCTGCAATGCACGTGGTAAATACGAGACGGTGGTCCTTGATGAGTAACGTGGCGAAGCAGCAGGGTCCTTAAGGAGCCGCGTGTTACCAACCCCTCCTACTCGTGGAGAATTTTTAACATTTAACTGTACATCAGTGGGAGGGGGGGAGGGTAAAGACGGGGAGCATAGACATTGGTCCACGCTGCACTACAACAATTAATTTTGCTGCGCTGCAGCCTACCACAACTATTTTGTGCGTGGTGATGCTGTGGTAACGCTTATGCCTCAAATTGTATGCATGGTGAGCTTCATTCGTGCCGTACGTAGCCAACCGTGCTAATCAGAGGTGTGAGGAAGGGCACCAAACTACACACATTGAGTCGGGGCCTGGGATAGATTCCTGCAGTGTTCGTATGTTCTCCCCCTGTTCTGCAAGAGTTTCCTCCGGGTTTTCCGGTTTCCTCCCATAGCCAAAAACATTCAAACGTGATTAGTACTGTACAGTATTGGCCAAACATCCCAATGCAGGACCCTCCTGAAAATAAAAGTGTTTGGACCCAGTGTGGCTTTGCTGGATAAATAGGTAATTATTATCTCAGCACTATCCAATACAATATAGCGGATCAGTGTTTCATTATCCCGAGGTCTGCGCAAAATGATTCCGAATGTTTTTTTTATTGGAATATTTTAAAACATTGAATCCAGTAAATTAGCAAATGTTGAGGTACCAAAACTGGGGCTTGTAATAAGTCGCAAAATTAGTTAAAATACAAATAGGTATAAATATACATGTACATACATTATTACGCGCGTGTATGCGCATGCACATCGCCGTCCTCAACGAGAGTGCGGAGAATTTCCCAACTCCATCAGCAGTCTTGAGCCAGTGGTTAAAACTCCACGTTCCTATGTCGGGGACCAGCCCATTCATAAAACGACCAATATATTTACTTGATAAAGCGGCTACCGATTTTCACCGACCAATGACAAACGATGGGCCGAGTGGGCCCCCGAGCAACGGGGATTTATCTCAGTGTGCCTGGCGGCTCTGTCACTTTCGCCTGCAGCAGGGTGGCGATTGCGAAGGGGCCGCTGACCCAGCTTGCGTTGGCTTCGCTCCAGCTCGTCTTGCGACACTCGCCGCTTGTCCTTCTCCAGCAGGAAGCGCTGCAGCCCGCCCTCGTGGTCGCTCGCCAGCTGCAGCTCGCGCATCTCCGCGTGGAACATCTCCACCTCCTTCTCGTTCTGCTCCCGCACGCGGCTCAGCTTGGCCTGCGCATCCTCCCTGCGCCGCGCGGTCACGACGAGGCGCTCCGTTAAAGCGCTCGAGGACAACGCCACCACCACTCCCGTACGTTTAAAGCGCTCGAGTAAAAGCAATCCCTCGTTATTCGCGAGGGATACGTCCCGGAGATGCTCGTGTGAATCGCACATTTCGCGTATAACGACAGTGCAAGACTGGAGGCTGTTGAAGAGTTTTCCAGCTCCGTCTCCTTTTAAATAATGTCTGCCCTGTGCCCATCGTGATCCCCACCCAGGTCGTTGTCAAACGGAGCAGGGGGTCGTGACTGATGGCTGCCTCACCTCGATTGGTGAGCTTCGCTGACTGCCTCCATCGATGCTTTCATCTCCTTCTTCAGGTCCTTGAGCTCCTGCAGGTGACAAGACAGCACAACCGTCGGTTGTAGGCACTGTCCGAATTTGACCCTGGACCTGCCCGTACCCCGAATAAGACGAGTTTCCGATCAAAAATATTTTTAAGGGTAATTCCGGGTATTTTTTCAGATATTTGGATCGGTTAGATGATGGAATAATTTAAGGCATTCTCATGCTCACGAAAGTTATATTACCTGACGTAATTTGGTGTCACTTTTGGCCAGAAAATAATATAAGTGGCGGCACTGAAATTCCGTATCTAGGACCGACTTTTTAATATATAAAAATTGGGTCGACATCCCCCTAGCACCTCGATTTGGCTCAGCTTTATGAACGACGGCAAACTGCGCCACCAAGATGGGAAAGACACAGATGGGCGTGAGTGCTGTACGCCCCACTCACTCCACGTGTGGGTGCTGTATGCCACACTCACTCCGCATGTCGGTGTGTTGACCCTAATAGGTGTTCGCTAACAACGGCATCTGTAAAGCAGGAGTGTGAAATATACACGGCCCACGGTGCTGTATTCGGCCCGCGTCTTCACGTCACATGGCCCCTGGCCCCGTGAGAGGCTTTGCGCTTCCAAATGGCTCACACACAGTGTGGTGTCCGTCACTGCATCTTAGCGACGTGTCTGCTGCGGAACTGCGTCCCAAACACCAACGCCTTCGCGAGACCAAGGCACGGGCAGGCGTTTTCGTTCGTGCCCGCGTAAAAGTGAGCCGCGATTTTCTTCCGGGTTCATAATTGTACGCGTGTGCGTGTGCATGTTGAATATATTTTGCTCCATACGTAGCCAACCGTGCTGATCGGAGGTGGACACCGCTGAGGTGTGCGTGTGTTTGCGCGTTCCAGACCAACTCGACCCTCGATAAGGAAAAGGTTCCCACATAGCGTTTATGTTATTCTACTTCCGGTTGTGTTTTGGTTATATTATTCCTCCTCGCTCCTCCCTCCCCCTTCTTCCATTGTTCTACCCCTCCCCCAAAAAGAGCCCGCTCCAGATTGTTAAACTGACCGCGGTACGGCAGTGAGCTCAGATGTTCTCCGGCCGGTCCCTAATTTTGAGGGTGCATCACTCCGGGGTTTGGTACACGCTGGCCATCGAACAAAGACGCTCACTGCATCGCGCGCTTTCAGATGTGCTTCCGCGGCCGTCTGGAACGCTCTTCCCTTCGATATTTGGAAGCCACTGGAGCTATGCACTTTTAAATCCGGATTGAAAATTAATTTCTTTAGAACTCTGATTTTTGTGTTTAGTTTGTTGTCTTTCCCCCCACACCTCCGATTAGCGCGGTTGGCTACGTACGGTGCAAAATAAGCTGAACATACGTACGTACATACAGAAACCCGCAGACACCCAGACACCCAGACCCATAGAGACACCAATAGACCCATAGAGACTCACAGAGACCCACAAATTGGCACGGTTGGCTACGTACGGCGCGAAAGAAGTTCTAAATTCCTCCCCTTTGGAATCTACTTTGTATTCCGGTTTTCTTGAATTACAATAAAAAGTTTTACAACAATTTTTTTTTTTCCCCACCCCCGCTGCAAAGCTATAAACGGGGGGCGTTCGTCGTCGGTGAAGAAGCGGGTGACCTTCTCGAGCTTGCTGTGGACGACGAGGAACTTGTCGCGCTCGCAACGCAGGGTGTCGATGTCCCCTCGCAGTCGCCCGTTCTCCGTCAGCTGCTCACCCAGCTTGGTATTCGTCTGCTCACGCGGACAAAAGATTGCGCCGCCCCACGTGGTCGCACACACCAGAGAGGGAGGGCAAGTGCTGTCAGCGAGCGTCTTCGAAGCCCGGGACGATTGGTCCGCGCCACGCCCCCCGGCCGCCTTTGTCTCCCCAGTGTTGACGTTTACGCACCGCACCAGGTACTCATTTGACGTTAAGTCGACCTAGGGGAGGCTTAGGACCGGTTCAAATAATCGTCAATGGTGTTGGCTGCGAGCGGGAATCGAACTTGGGTCACTGGGTGTACATAATGCAGTGCGTTAACCACTGTGCCGCCGTTCTTTTACTTGCCCGCTCAAGGCTAACACTTAGATATACATGTGCACACATTACGGCTGTGGACAAGCAGGCAGATAAACAAGTCAAAGTGAAAATGTTCCGTACACACGTGGCACCTCTCTTGCACACATCTTCCACCCACCATTACATAAAACTGTTTGTATTTTACCAGGTAAGGCCCACTGAGCTATGTAGCGACCTATCCACAAATGATAACTCAACGAAGTGGCTTATCGTTGCGTGGAGTTTACAGCAGCCAAATACTCTAAACGCGTGATGTTTCTAAATGCGGAGGGGAAAACCGGAGAATTCGGAGAAAAATCCAAACTCCAATTATACAACAGTCGTCAAGGTTGGGATCGAACCCACCACCTAATTAATATTCATGAACGTAAAACTAGAGACTTCTAAACAACGAGAGATAGAGAGAATTATTTTATTTATAGTAGTTTCAAATATAAAATTTGAAAGCAAGTTGTGGCTGTGACTTTAGTTGTTGTATACAAGTGCAAAGAGATGTGATTTCAGTTGTGACTGTGAATGTCGTGATGGAGTCAATTGTATGTGCCATCGCTACTGAGCTCATAATAAAGGGCATTTTTTTGGGGGTTGGATCGCGTAAATATAAACGTGCCGTTAACCCCGCCACCACCCGACACAGCGAGACATCGTAGTCGAATTGTAAATGTTGTGAGTTTACTCTCCAACACACCGGGTGTGCTGAAGTAGTAACCAATTGGCACGTCTTGTTTACTGTGACAAACATTACGAATCGCCTTTGTCGGGTGGTGGCGGCTTTAACGACACCTCGATCATGGATAACACTGCTCGCGAAAGCCTACGAGCTCATGGACGTGTGGTGCTGATGCTGCTGAGTCGCTCACCGTGTCCAGCCGCGTGCTCGCGTTGTGAATCTTGCTCTGCAGGTGGAGCTGCTTCACTGGAGCCGCTCGCTTGCGCTCAAGGGTTTTCTCCATGGCCCCGATCTGAATTGGGCGGGTGGTGGTCACGCGCAGAGAGGAACAACAACGTCGCGCTGCGTGTGATCCGCCGTGGGAACCCCCCCCCCCCCCCCCGGTGTCATCCCCGCAGCAGCTCCTCCTGGCTGGCCATCGAACAAAGGCGGCGGTCACCGCATCGCGCGGCGCTTTCAGATGCGCTTCTGCGGCCGTCTGGAACGCTCATTCGATATGAGCAAGCCACTGGAGCTATGCGCTTTTAAATCATCTAGATTGAAAACCGATTTCTTTACAGCTGCTTCTTGTGCTTAGTTCGGTGTCCTTCACTCGCACCTCCGATTGGCACGGTCGGCGACGTATGGTGCGAAATAAGATCAACATGAATACACACATACACACATTCATATACACATACACACATTCAAACATACACACATACACACATTCATACATATACACACATACATACACATACATACACTCCATTTGTGGTAACCCCCCAAAACTCCTGCACCCGGAATTAATTCGCAGCGTCTGCATCGCCCACGGCCGAATCACCTGCAAATCGCCCAATTCTCATCAGATGACAGAAGCTAAGCAGGTCTGAGCCTGGATAGGACTCGTATGGGCTACCGCCATGGGTAACGCCGGTGTTGTATGCTGCTGTAAGAGCAGAGGGCAGTTCAATACAACTCCTTGTTGAACTGCACTTGTATCATGCGCTCCCATACCGATGCTCCCTCGAATAACCCTCGCGACCTGCACGGCGTCGTGGGCGAGGCCTTTATCCGGCGGTGGATTGACAACAGGCCTGGGCTGTATATGTCTGCACCGCCACGCCGAGATAAACCCAGCTTGCAAATGACACAGTGGATTACACAGTCCAAACAAGCTGGTAATACGGACCCAGTAATGGAGCCTCTATTTTTTTTAGGTGCAACAAAGAGGCGCGTTCAGAAAAAACATGCGAACGCACACTCACACAAGTGCACATTTAGGCATTTGTGCACTTACACCCACGCCCTTGTGTAGAAAATCATCCCACTGCCGAACAGCACATATTTTATTTTTAGTTGTTGTAAAAGTGCTTTTTGAAAGTATTTCAAAGTCAATCTTGCCCTTAAATGGTAGAGATATGGGTACTGATATTTGTAATCTGTGTTGGTAAGTTTCATAGTGATTGGTTGAATGGTTTTGCAATTTCCAAATATAAAACGTGGGCAAGTGTCCTCGGACGAATGAACAAACGGATGGACAGACACACAGCCGACATCATTGACATGCTGCATCCATTTGTCCCCTCAAGGTCCCTAAGATCTGGGGATGCAGATCTCCTCTCCGTATTCCCAGGTCGAGGTTCTGGTCTATGGGTGACCGAGATTTTTCCCGTGTAGCTCCCAGGCTATGGAACACTCTTATTCCACGAGCTATCGGAGCGATCTCAGAGTCTGTGGACATGTTTAAAATGCACCTTAAAATCTATTTACGCGCTTCCGCTAATTAAACTTTTAGTTAATTTAGTAAATGATTTTTTTAAAATGTATTTATTATATTATTTTATGCTGAGTGTCTGCTGCTGTGTCCTGTACAGTGTATTGAAATCATTGATGAAAAGCCGCTGTATAAATTAAATTACTATGATTATTACTTCCCAGAAATATCGATCTGTAGCCTGCAGCCTCTCCCTTGTAGTTTTCACCACACACAAATATGTGCAGCACTGCACGTGCAAAACCTCTCCAGAACATTAGCTCCAAAGAACTGAATGTGTGGTCATTTTGTCGTTTAGACCAACACTCAACGAGCTGAGCGCACGTAGACAACCAAAAAATGGCCACACATTCAGTTCTTTCGAGTTGGTGGTCTGGACAAGGCCGAAGGCTTTTGTACAAGAGACCCGCATATATGTGTTTTGTTAAACCTATTTGTTGTCTGGCCTGCACAAACGCTTCTGTTGTGAATGGTTTTAAAATGATCATTTACAAATTTGAAACTCTCCCCTCTTTTAACAGCAATGTCAAAACAGTTCACGGGTTCAACGACAACTCCAATTTTGCAAGGGTCAGCAATGATTAACGAGCAATCAACGTTTTGTTGGGTGGGACGGGGGGGGGGCGACATGGGCATGGTGATGGAAGTATTTCTCTGTGTCAATACCAGCGTAGGGAGCAAATTGACACAAGTTTAGCATTAACTTGTGGCTTCTCTGCGTGGGTCAACGCTTCTCTGGAAATTAGAAAAGCAGGGCTCTCAACAGCCCCCCCCCCCCCGCAGAGGCTTACGGCCACTCGCGAGCAACGATGCGTAACCACACGGGCCGTTTGGAAACCAGCTGAACGCACAAACACAGCAAAGACAAGGGATGAAGATTTGTATTTATAGGATGCTTAAATCTTCAGCATCCCAATGTACCTCGCACAACAGCTTGGCCCGAATGAATGACGTCCGTTTCGCCAAGATTACGGTATTCGTTGGAGCTGTATTTGAGTTTAGGTGAAAAGACGAAATAACACAAGCGAGGATCACGAAAAGCAAAAGGAGTAATGGCAGGATCCAATAGATTTTGTAGAAGCAAGCGAATAGGCTACAAAATCAAACTGGACATCTTCAGTACAGCTTTGTACGCCTGCGAGACTTTGACATAAAAACAATTCTTACAGAGATAAGATGTCGGCACTAGAAATGCATTGCTACAGAAGGATACTGCATCTAAGCTGTAGTGAGCAAATAAGAAAAAGGCTGCATATAGAAGAAAACCTGATGGTGCAGGCAGCGATGAGAAGGAAACTTGCACTCTTTGGACACACGTGTAGGATGAACAACAGCAGGATCATTAAAAGTATGTTCTTCGGAAAAATGGAAGGAACCGGAAAAAAGAGGAAGACCTCACAGAGGATGGCTTCATGACGACAGAAGAGATTTGTGCCAGAAAGATGTGGCCACTATTTGGGCATATTGGCACAAGACAGAGAGGAAAGTGGAGACAAATTATGAAATGTCCAGTGGACACCCTTGGGGCAATCCGCCCATGGATCGTGACAATGACGATGATGATCAGGTTAAATTTCGATTTAAAGCTTTCGTGAGTGCAGGGATTCATATTTCTTGGTTCTTTCGGTAAAGTCACGTAGAAGGGAAAAAAAACAATAAAAAATAAAAATAAAAATAAAACAATAACATTTTTTTATTATAATAAAATTAAAACAATACAATTGTATTGTTTTATTTTTATTATCGTTTTTTTTTCCCTTCTACGTGCCTTTACCGAAAGAACCAAATAGATGATCAGGTTGGCCATCGTGAGACCGTGAGAAGGCTACCAGAAATATATCAGAGCCGCACAAACGCCCTACTGAATCCACCTCGTGGCCAGCAGACCTCTGCATTGTCATCTAGCTCCTGAACATATTTGCCAAACGTGTGAATAATAACCTTTATCTCATGGCCACCTCTGCCATTCCATTGTTCCGCAGCAGCCTCGCCTAGGGGGATCGTAATGGCGACCGTCCCTAAGTGGCACACAAAGGCATGGGCAGCACCAGTCCGCTGTTGCAATGGGGCGTTTACATCTCACACGACATCTCACACCACATCTCACACGACATCTCACACTACACTCAGAATCAGAGTTATTTTCCGACGGAAGCCCATCCAGCTAAGAAGCTCTTTTCCAAGGGCGACTCATCTCCTCGAGTATGAAAGTGCACGGGCCACACATCCTTGTCTGCGGGTGGCTTCTCATCTAAACATGCTCTCTGAAGCGAAGCAGACAGCACCAGCAGCGGTAACTAAGCATTCATTAACGGAGTTGGCCAAACATCTCGCTGTAGGACCCTAGAGCTTTGGAAATTGTTGGCACCAGTTCCGGCTTGTCTGCAATTTCTGATGCCTTAGAATCGTTCCCTCTCTCTCAGAGAGTGAACAAAAAGACGTGCATTACAAATAATACATCGTTATTATGATTAATAATTGTTCATTTAATCCACAAACTGAACCAGACAGCCTCTGACCTGGTCGTCCAGCATTTGCTGTCTTTGCAGTTCCTGCTCAATCTGCTCATCGAGATGTCCGTTTCTCGCCACGAGTGAGGACACTCTTCCTGCGCTGTATCTCTGTCCTCCTCGATGGCTGGCAGCCACTGCCAGCTTCTGCAGAGTGGTCTTTCTCTCTTCCTCCAGACGAGACAGCTCCTGCCTAGCAATCGCAAACACAACAACATTCATCATCCGTTCTGGGCAGCCTCACCGGGGACTCAAGGGGAAAGAGCCACCCCCCTCTGAGCGGAGGTGGCCGGGTGGCTCATGGGACACAGAAGCTGAGCCTGCACCGCTTAGATTCTGGTTTGAATCCGGGTATCGGCCGGCCCAAGAGTAGCGAGTCACATGCATGCAACTTGAACTTCTTTCGCACAGCGCATAGCCAACCGTGCTAATCGGAGGTGCGGAGGAAGGACAACAAAAATAAAATCGATGGCCTCAGCCGATCACAAATGAATGCATAAAAAAACCCAACTATATTAAATACAATTTCGATTTAAAGCTTTCGTGACTGCAAGGATTCAACTCCTTGGTTCTTTCGGTAAAGTGACTTTACCGAAAGAACCAAGAAGATATATTAAATCAGTTTATCATTGACGTTTCCTACTTTCAGCTGCAAAAATTTCACTCTGACGACATACGATGAACACCGTGCAGGACATACGGAAGGCTGCGCCTCCAATATGGATACCACATTCTGATGGGGGGGGGGGGGGGGGGGGGGGGGGGGGGGGGGGGGGGGGGGGG
>CM025655.2:8537957-8552033 GCA_014621495.2 Entosphenus tridentatus
ACACACAGCGACTTCCACACACACACAAACACTGGCTCCCACACACAAACAGCGGCTCACACACACACACCAGCTCCAACACAGACACGGATTCGCACACACAGAGCGCACCAGGCCTCCTCCACTGCACGCGGACACGTGGCGTGCGCGGCTCCTCCTCCACGTGTTGCTTCGGGTCAGCCCACAGTGGGCGGAGGATCTGTCACCCACGTGGGTCTGGCTGGGTGAGAATCGTGTGAGTGGGATGTTGGGGGTGGGTGTTAGGGTGTACATGTCAGTGGTTCTTATAACCTTTGCTGTAGCCTTACCTTGCAAACACTTTTGGTTCTCAGTCGTATAAAAAAAAGTGAATGTGAATAAATACATAGGGGTTGATGAAACAAAGTAAGGAGCCGTCCATAAATGACGTCACGCGATTTTTGACGATTTTTTACCCCCCCCCCCATCGTCACATGGCGTCACAAAAAATCAGACCCCCCCTCAAATATGATGTCACAAAGCTCTGCCCCCCCAACCATATTTCCATTTAGAAAATAAAAGATGCTTCAAATAGCTTTAAACTATTGTCATTGTAGTGCGTATTTAATGTGGCGCTGCACTCTGATGTTGTTGGAGAAAATATTTATTAAAAAGTATATTTAATTAAGTCGAACGTGTTGTCTATATATTTAAAGTTAAGCATTTTGATGTGACGTCACATTTCTCAACCCCCCCACCCCCATCGTCGCTAATTGTTGTCACAAATGCCTGACCCCTCTAGGTGCGTGACGTCATTTATGAACGGCCCCTTACGTGCCCGTGCTTGATTTGTGTTTCGATGATTTACGTTCTCAAGACATCTGGGCATGCCTCGCACCCCTAGAAAGCGCATCCTGCACCCCAGGTTAAGGACCACTGGTTCACGGATTATGGACGATTCACGCTCACGGCCAACACCAGTTATAATTAATCGAACCGGTGATGGGCCCCCCTAGGTCGACTCAGCCTCAAATGAGTACCTGGTACGGTGTGTACAAAAAAGCATCGCCACCGGAGAGACAAAGGTGGCCGGTGGTGTTTGCTGGCCCCCTACCCCCTCGTGTACCGTTCCGGGCTTCATCGGTGCTCGCTAACAGCACTTGCCCCTACAGTCTGTAAAAGACGGTCTTTGTGCATGGTATAGTGTGGTGTGCGTTGTGGGTGAGGTTTGTATTGCGAGTCCAGGAGTGTATGTATCTGTGCATGATGGTAGAGGGTGTGTGTATTGTAGCTGATGTGTTCAGAGGGCTAAGCATGCGTTTTGCAAGTGGTGGGTGAAGCTGCTGCGATGGACGAATGAGTGGCTGTGGGAGGCGCACGTGAATGCAATGGGCTGGTGTTGCTGCTGCAGTGTTTGTCTGGCATGGGTGTTGGGAGGGGGAGTTGTCCCTGGGTCTCCAATGAGCTGCCTGGAATGAGGGCACCTCCTCTGTGTGAATGATGACACGGAGGCTCTTTTGGGGGTTTTGGCAAAGCCAGTTGATCAAGTGCAATCAAATGAATGATTCCAGATTTGAAGTTTTCGTGACTGCAAGGATGCATACTCTTTGGTTCTTTCGCTAAAGTCACGTAGATGAAAAATAATAAAATGAAAATAACTCAATTAAATCACGTTTCGGAGGCAACACGAGCTTCCGTCATCAGGTGGAACAGTCACAGCACGATAGCTGTATCAAGTGAGAGAAATTCCAAGAAAACCGTACTTCACCACGCTGCTCAAGAGAATGTCTAACGCACGGTCCGGATAACACGTTCCTTCGGAGTGGGCAGGTAGGAACATGGTTGGACAGCGCATTCGTGCACGACAGCCAGACAGCAAAAAAATTACCAGCCCCTCCCCTCCCATTTTTGGATGCACGACGGACGGAGACAATAATCCCCTGTGGGCTGGTGGAACCAGGTGGTTCCTACCAGTAAAATTAAACTAAATTTCATTTTAGCAGGTAAGGCCCACTGAGTTGTATAACTCTTTTTCATAAACGACGTGGCCACAAATGACATCAACGAAGTTATCTTATTACGTGGAGATTGACAGCAGCCAAATACTCCACAAACGCATGTTTATAAAAGTGGAGGGGGGAAATAAGATAACCCGTAAAAACTAAGTTTTTCACTATAAATCCTTTATATGCGTGGCGGCTAGAGTCCTCTCGTCCTCTGGCTTGAGATGGCTGCCACCTATGGGTCAGATGATTGCATGGCAGCATTAAGCAATTGGTAATTAAATATATTTTTGTCCTAAAGTGTAAAATTTTGGAAAAAAAATTTCACGAACATTAATTGTCACGCACAACGAGTCTGTGTGGAAAATGTCAGCTCGATTGGATCACGGGAAGTGGGTTAAAAAACGACCGAAAGATTTGCACGGTCGTAAGCAAGCAAGTGAACTTAATATAAAGGATTTAAAAAACGGAGGACCCCGGGAAAAAAAATCCACGCGACCACGGGGAGAACACAAACTCAAAATAAACAGCAGGCGTCAAGGTCGGGATGGAGCCCACGACCTCCTGTATACCAGACGAGGTAGTGAACATCTCGTGTCACCACGGCGGCACCTTTACGATAGCCGTGGCAGGCAATCGAACTAAGCTGATCAGGTTTATAGTTTGTATAAAAAGAGACGGGTTTAAAGTTAAAAACATTTATACAGTTTTTAAAATGCAACAATATAACGTGTCACAATTCAACTTCTGTAAACCAAAGGCCAGGACCGCTTTAAAAACATTGTCGCGAAATCTATGTACACGGTCACCAAGCGAGTAACACTGGTCTCAAAACGCGGTCATATTATTCAGTGCTATACAGCGACATTATATTTTCATTGACAGAAACTTGTACACATCAAATATGTTTCTTCAAGGTTCAAGGGCTAAAAAAAAAAAATCACAGCGTTTTGCTCTCATCACACTACCCATCGATGCACTTTGCAGTGGTTAATGCAGGTGGGAAAGTAGAAATGCTTTTAAAAGAGCAGATTGTTGGGTTGTTTATGTAAAGGATGTAATGTAGATACGAATCATAACGTTAAAAATCTATGGGGGAAACGATTAAAGCATTATTTTTTTCTCAACCACACCGAGTCGTGTTAAACCTTTAAAAACACGTCAATTTAATCACAAGCAACACAATGAGAAACACCCTTTTTAAATTGTGGAAAGATTCAGGCATTTAAAACAAAACTAAAAATATACCGTGCTTATTGTTTAACTTCACTCCTATCTGCAGCCGCGATATTTTTTTAGATAAAAGGCACTGGTGCAAGAGTGGGAGGAGGCTTGCATAATATTAAATTAGAATATATATAAAAAGTGTGATGTTCTTGCCAAGAATGTTCTCAAAATGATCCATCCATAATTAAAATATATAATTTTACGTAAACAAGTTAAATGATAGGGTGACATGCTTTCGCAAGTGGCCTGAAGACCCAAGTCCAGGTAGCTGACAAAACGGCCAATTAAATAAATTATTTTCACAAGAACCCTGCTGACATTGAGATCATTTTTGGCAGAACACCTTGCCACCTTCAAAGATTCAGATGCAAATAAAAAGCTCCCCTTCATTTGACGAACGTGTGGATCATGGTAGTAAGACGGCTCCTTAAAAACAAATTAAACTAAAGATTTTACGGCACGGTTAAAATTGTACATTTCACAATCTCGACAGGAGTGTGCGTTGCCAAATGATCAATCTTTCAAACTAATAACGAACCCATCGGGTTTCAAGCAGACATCATTTGGTGATGGGCTGTTGGCAGTGGTGCATAGGCACAATTAACAATCAAAAAAGCAATCGTCAATAACACTGCTTCAATATAAAATATATATAAAATCAGAAATGTTTCGGGCCCATCACGTGCTATTAAAGGCCTATTGCAGCATCCCACATTGTAGCAAATCACAACAATGGGTTGTGTGCTCTATATAGCAATATTTGCAAATGTCGAATTTCCTGCCTGGCTGTAGGGCGACTATTTGGTGGAAGTATCGGGAAGGCTGTTACATGCTCTGGTTTCCACCTGGAGGGAAAAGGATGAAATTGCTGTGAAGGAATTTCAGTTCATTTTGGCATCCTCTTTTGGAGCTTCCCAGGAAAGTAGTTTTTATTTGAAAATCAGTGCCATGTTTAAATGGAAGGCCACTCTGATACACTGTTAAAGTTAGACGCGTATTTTGTTTAGCCAGGTGAGCTCAAGAGAGACCAGGATAGTCTCATTTTGCAATAGTGACCTGTTGGAGCACCAACATTACAAAATAAAATTAAGTAGGGTTAAAAAACAAATAGAAGACATTGGATGCCATCTGCAATTTGGTCATCCGCGTTACATCTGATGCAGCTCTGGATTTCTCTGCAAAGGCAACGATGGGGGCAAAAATAATGATGGACATGTGAAAACCATGGTGGTACTCTAAGTTGAGCTACTTTTATTGACCTCATTAGGGATGGTAGTGGACCGAGGTGATCACGACAGAGATTTAATGCCCGTGATTAACCCCCCATTGATGCCACAATTCTCACACCTGCACATTAAATATCTCATCATCACTCATACATACATATTTACATTCATACATCATAATCAATGCCAGAAAGGCTTCTCCATGCCATCCCCATTGGTTCTACATTTATACTGTTCATCTTGCCGTGCACGAACTATCATCCGTGCAAAATCTCCACCGATTGTTCTCTCAGATGCATCACCAGTTGATCATTCCTTCTCGTGATGTGGCTGACGAGTGCTCACTTCTACATGCTGGCACCAATTTGCCTTGTTTGTACTCGTGTGTTTTTTCTACCATCTTGTGCTGTTCGTTTTTTTTTACTCTACAGATAACTCTTGATTCACGAAAGATCGGTAAACTAAATTTCGCGTAAACACAATTGACAAATTATGGACACTTTTCGCGGTTAACAAAATAAAATTTCCGCGTTATCAAAATTTCACGTGGGATGAGACGAGAACCACCAGGAGGCTGTGCCATCCATCCACGACAGCCTCAGTATCCCTGCAGTGGAACTGGAGCGCCTCCATGTCACCTTTGCAGTCATTCCACAGATCTTTTGGTGAATTTCCAAAAAAGGTTAATCATTTTTTTACAATTATTCAATCGTTTTAATATTCCTGTTCTTTATTATTATATTACGAAGAGCGATATCGGGGTATATTTTTAGGTTGGGTGTAGAGAGTTGGAATGACTGTACGAAACATTCCCAATATTTCGTATTAAATTAACGGGAAAAGTCATTCTGATTTGACGAACTTTCGTTTTACGTGTGCCTTTTTCAAGAACGCATCTTCCCTTTTGTAAGTTGAGCGATGCCAGTGTTGCCAGTTTCTCCTGCACAGCCTTCTTCTATGGTCTCGTCTGACCTCTCTACACTTTGTCCATTTAAGCTGATTTTTTTTGTCACGTTTTGTCCATCACGTTCCATCTCTGCACATCTGCCGATCCTCCCTGTGACATGTTGGTCTGTGCAATACTATGAAATAAGCATAGCATTTATATAAAAATACAGTCTAAAATAATGCATCCTCGTGGAGGCGAGTATTGTGGGTATATTACAGGACATCCAGTTGATCAACATCAGCTGTTTCAATGGCGATTTCCACCAAGACGGTCAGGGCCCTACGTCTTCCCCCTTTTCCCCCTGAATGGCACATCCAGGGCTTCATGCAACCCGACCACCCACAATTCTGATAATCCTACAGTCCCTGTTCGGAATTGCATTCAATTCTAAGCGTGGAACTATGAGATAAACGTGCTGTTAATAAAGGAGAGTCACCCCAGATTTGTTTCGCACGCGTTTCCAAGCCGCCGTTATGAATAAACGCGCAACTACGAGACAGTCAAGGACTTAAAAAAGAAACCTCCTTTCCGTCAACTCGGTGGGTGGAGGGGGGGGGGAGACACGAGGAGGCTCGGCCCACTCCTCACGAGCTCGGTGGCCGATGGGAATGCCAGCGCGTCCCGCGCAAAGCGCTCGAGGCGATTGCGTGGCGACACGTGGCGCCTCTGACGGCAGTTCACTCCGTGCAGCATCTTGCCGGCCAGGTAGTGCAGCCACAGCACGTTGGTGTGTGGGGAGTAGGCTGCCCAGTTGTCACTGTAAAAACGAGCATATGGAGAGGTCAAAAAGGAAGGGCAAGAGGGGTCAGTTCAGAATCATCAAGTTTGCTTTGTTTATTTTGTTCACAAATATGGCATTTAAACCAAGCGAGCCAACATTTCTTTCAATTATTTCTACAAGGCAAGCTTTGGCAAGTGCATGAGGATCGAGTAAAAACGTCAGTAGTGTACATTCCATGGGAGTAGTATTACAACTCTACTGTTGAGACTTTTATATCAATCATCTATTTTATCAAAGTGAGTTACTTCAAAAAATGTGCTTTGTAATAATTATATTCTAGAATATTTTCATTTGAATGCTGCAAATCAGTCCATGTTCTTCATGTTCACTTTGCAGTCGAGGGTATGCTTTATAAAACCCCCAAAACCTCCCAAGAGGCTATAGGAAGCAGGCAAATATAACATTTCTGATATTAGGGAGCCACTAGAGCTATGGTTGTCCTTTCCACGCACCTCCAATTAGCGCGGTTGGCTACGTCCGGTGCGAAAGAAAGTTATTTTTATCAAGCTGGACTCTCCAATGTACACACAGACAGACAGTTTTGTCCAAACCTAACCTCAGTGATGCAACCACATCGTCAATCAGGGGAGGGGGTGAGGAGACGGCAGGGGATGAGACTCACTTGTTTTCATTGCGCATCATGCGGTAAATGTCGTACTGATAGTCGCCTTGACCCTGGAAAAGCATCTCGTCCGATGCCATGTTGGTGAACTTTATAATTCCATCTGCACAAGCGACACCACCAACACAACCACCAACGACATTATTATAATAATCATCATCGCCAACAATTATCTAAATACACCACAGCATGAACCCCTGTTGGAAGCAAGCGATTAAATGTTGACACTACACAGTACAGATGTGACGTAACGATCCACCTTCCACGTTAGAGGAACCATCATTCTGTATTAAATTCATGCATTGATCCTTTATTTTACGAATGCTATGCGTTTGAGACCTTGTGGGATGGTGTCGGCTTGCGAAGAACTGGTCACCGGTACAATGCGCATGGTGAAAGGTGGAATGAGTGTCGATTTTTTTTCACGATCATGTAGGGAAATTGCGGAAATAGGGATGTAAATAACTAGACAAAAATTTTATAAGAAATTATCATGTAAAAATCTACTCTATTATTTATTTTATGTACTATCATAAGCATAGAAATCGATTTTAAATCCATGAATTAAAGCATCACTACATTCCTCGTGCTTGGATTCCAAACTCCGTCTGGTCTTGCGATTGGCATTTGTACATGTGATCACATGCACGTGATGGGAAAAAAAGGGGGGGGGGGGAATAAACATCACTTATCGAAAAAGCAATCTAAACAGCACGCACTACATCTCACAAGATAAAGCGTGTTGACGTAGTATATTTTTGCAGGCGACCAAGCAACTCAGGTGGCCCAAAACTACATGAAGCGCAGAAAAGAAATGTCACATCGTGGGTTTTTATTGGTGCAGTCATTGGCGACGAGGGCCCAGAGACAAATCAACTCGCTGCACCCAGCGATTCGTTTCAACAAATGGGCGGCCGCGCACACATTCAAACCCTAAGATCTCGGCTGTGTCAGCTCATTGTGCGGATCTCAGAGCTTGTCCAAATTGCACGTGTGGGAACTCGTTCTGACGACGCGCACACTGACCGTGTTCCATGCGGGATAGCGTGTAATCGATGATTTTCGCCTGCACGCCGTGCGTGGGCATGCTGAACGTTTGGCCGAACAGCCGGTAGCTCAGCTTCTTCTTCTTGGTCTGCTTCACCAGAACGTTGCCCCAGTGCAGGTCCCTTGCACAGCAGGAAAAAACTAATTGACGCACAGGAGGCGAATAAAAGTTCCCAATGGCAACACGCCGAGGAAAGTGATGGTGATATGAAACTAAACAACAAAAACCAACCTGCTCTTTCTCTCCGTCACAGATAAGCTCCCGGCGTTATGTCACGAGAACGATTGCAAAAGATCATGTCATTTCACTCGGCTTCTCCCGTACAATCTACTTTGACATTACTGTATGACAGTTAAACTGACATTAATTTTGAGAGCTGCAATTGATATGAATTAAGTGCAACACCAAATTTACTGTGCTATTTTTTTGTGTGCAGTCATTGGCGATTGGTTTAATACCATTAACCCACTGCACTTGAGAACCCAGTTAAGGATGGGTGGGTGTCAGGATTCAAACCAAGGGTGTTAGTTACCACTGTCTTAGTAGTCCAAGCCAGCACCGGTAGAAGCCACCTGGCAAACCTCCAGACTAAATATGCTACTTGTGTTGAATGGTGCGTAAGAAATAATTATTTGTAATGAACAATGTGTGCAGAATTAAACTAAACTACAGATTTTTTTTTATCTTACCAGGTAAGGCCCACTGAGCTATAAAAAGCTCTTTTTCAGAAGAAACCTGGCCATAAAATGATGATAGCTCAACAAAGTGGCTTATCATCATGCTGAAATGTATAGCAGTCAAAGACTCTAAACACACGTTTGTAAATGGAGGGAAAAACCGGAGGACCTGGAAAATAATCCACACAACCATGGGGAGAACATGCACACTCAAAAATATACAGGGCGTCAGGGTCGGGACCGAAACCACAACCTCCAATATACCAGGCGAGGGAGCTAACATCTTGCCACCATGGCAGCCCTTATCGTAAAACCACGAAAAAAGCATTACAATGGCGAAAGAGGAAACAGACTCGATCACCGCAACCCCACATCGTGTCATTCTATTAGAACGGCAAAAGAGTGGGCGGGTGAATTGCGGCACGCCTAACCCAAGTGGGGTCCCTTCTGCTACGCGAACGAATGGCTGCGCCTGTACCTGTGCTCAAAGCATATGGCCTCCTCAGCCACAGCCAGGGCGACCAGCACCTGTTGCAGCACGGAGACCATCTGCAGCATCGACGAGAACTGCAAAAAAAACCCAGAGGATGATCTGTCACCGCGGTACAAGGACGATGATGGCGGCGCAAGGAGGAACACAGTTTAAAATGTTTAAACACGTAGTAGGCTTCAGCGACTAATATCATCCATAAGAAGCTTTTTGGGTTAGATCGCGTAAATATATGAGTCGTTAAACCCGCCACCACCCGACACAGCCAACTAGTAAGGGTGTTCACGTAAACAGAACGTGCCAAGTCGTTATTAGTACACACTGGTGTTGGATTGGAGACCCAAAAACCTATATTATGAATAATATTGGTCGAGAAAGCCTACGTGTTAAATTGGAGAGCCAAGCCACATTATTTACAATCTGAGTACGATGTTTCGCCAGTAATTACAATTAGCTTCATCAGGCGATAGCCAGATTTGTGGAGAAGTCTAACCGTTTCGTTCCTTATATAGGAGGCGTAGATGTGGTGACCATGTTTCTGCGCTCTTGCGCAAAGTAGGGGGAGGGATTACCGAGTCCAACGTATATTATGCATGTGCATTATGCGAGCCTAATTTACAATTAAGTTTATCTCGGTCACCCCCTCCTCGCCATTAGCCAAGGCAATAGAGTTGACCAAGTACAACGGGGCGGTTCAATGTAGGTCATGGGGCTCGTTGGAAAAGCATCGCATGGAGAAACAGGACCGGAAGGACACTGCAGAACTACTGCCTAGTTCATATCAATGGGGGATTCGTACGAAACGCAAGACTGTGTGGTCCTTCATTATTCAATACCTGATAGGTCTCCAAGCTGGTGCCCCCATCCTCAAACTCAAATACAATAAAGAGTTGGGAATCTGTAAAGAAGTCTGGTGAAGGGCAAAACAAGGCATAAAGCATAGGTGAAGCATCAGACATTTAAAAACACAGTAAATATATTATAAATCCAATGTCTGATCGAAAACATTTTTAAGACAGACATGCAAAGATCCAACCATCCAAAGATCCAACCATCCCATGCAATTTCAGGACTTGTCACGATTCTGGGCCATGATTCCAGTCAGGAATCTACTTGTTCTGGATTCGTTTGTACAGTCTGGTCCGTACGGTTACTAATTTTCTTGTCTCATTTATGCAGTTTTGTTCACCATTTACCCAATATAACCTTAGTATATGCAATGAAAAAAATAAGTCACGTACAAAATCAGATGCATGTATCATGAAAATTACAATAGACTTTTAATTGATGAATGCATCTTTATACATGTCTACCTTGCGTACAAACTTGCTATTTGAAACGAGACGACAGGATTGTCATGAAAAGAATGATGGGTAAGTTAGACATGGCACAAACCAAATATTTACTAAATATTGTAATCCTGAATTCACGGTCTCATACAACAGAATAATAATAATAATGTAAAGCTGTTGAATGGAGGCCTTTCCATGCCACGTCAGTCCTGAGTGTTGTTTGACAATACTCTCCCACAGCAGTCAGTGTGGATTGGTGAAAGGCTTTCCCAGAATCAGTTAAAATATCACTCTCCACCGGTGTTAACCATGATCGGGAATCAAACTCAGGTTTGCCATGTTTGTGGAACACACTGCGCCTCTGATCCAGCCCAGACTAAAACTTGCATCACTACTTTTTTTTTTAATGGGGAGCACCTCTACGTGGGTGCATATAGTTAGAGAAAAAAAATTGGAAAGCGGCAGGGATCGGACACTTTACTCACCAGGGCAGTCGTTGTCGGATATTTTGTTCTCATGGAATTCATTCCAGGCTTCCAACAGACGGTCCGGGTAAGATCCCTGCAGGCAGCGCAGACTAGAGGGGCATGCACACACCGGATGGGTGCTGTCAAACACAGATGGAGGAACCCCAAGCAGCATGGCACTCGAGGGTAGAGAGTTCAGCAATTCAGTTGTAGAAATGGTATGCCGAGTATGTTAGCACACACACACACACACAATACAAATTGGATGCGTGCAGGATACAACCCCGACCGTATCTCAAGACGCTGAAAGTTACGGTTATGGCCATCTTTTTAGAGAAACAGTCATATGCAGAGCATGCAAAGGTACTGAGCCTGGACTTCCAAAGAGGGAAGAAATTGACCAGCATGCATGGCGAGGGAGGGGGGGAAGCTCCAGACCAAATCAGATGAATAACCTGCACGAGGATATAATTATTGTAATCATTCATGCTGTTGACTGAAGCTTTCACATATAACCAAATTACATTGAAAGTGCCCATTCTCACCACATCTCCGCCTTAATCTGGTTAGCGCTTGGGAAGACTGCCAGGAACAGAAGGTATTGCAGACTTGGGCTATGAAATGGCAGTGAAACAATTCATTCTTGAATCCATCTGTGTATAGCTTTTAAGTGTTACTTAACACTAGGATTTTCTCCCGGTAATCCTATTTCCTCCCCCACGTAAAGCCAAACGCTCATCAGTAGAATGGGTCAAACATCTTGCTCACACCAACCCAATAGGCGAGATTCTATACAGGTCCATTTGCTAACTCACGCATTCAGCTTGATGAAGTTTTCAGATTGGTTCTGCTCCCCTTCATGTAGGCTGCTCAATTGCCTGTAAAAAAAGGTTTATGCTCTTCCATAATACAGTTTTTTTTAAATATTGGTTGCGAAAGTCTACGTGTTTTATGCTCTTGTAAGTTACTGCTTATTTTTGCCACTGCTGCCAATACTGTTAGGGTCTTATTCACATGACAAACATTAACTTATCAATACCTTCAAAAATGGCTTCTAAACACCAAAAGCAGCATGCTGACAGTTATCACACGTGCACCAAGACACGTAAATAATTGTGACTTGTCCGCTAATGAAATACAGGTGGTGCGAAAGCGTACTTGCAGATCATGATTTCGGGAAGGATTTCTTGAAAAGATTTCTGGGATTCTTCATTCACCAATGCACTGCCCTCGATAGGAACCACCTGGTCAAGACAAGCAGAGTGAAAAAGCACACACCACCACCACAAAGATGAATAAATGCTTCAGTTTATAAACATGGAGTAATGTGTCCATTCACCAATGAAGTATATTCTTCTTACACCAATGATGCATGTACATAATTGTGTGAAATTCAATTAGGATGCATACAAACTGCACGAAAATAATATTGGCAAATTGAGCGAAAAAAACTGTACAAATGAAAACGGGTTATAGAGTAAATGTGTCATTAACCCACCTCCACCCGACACAGCCAATTATCAAAGGTTCGTCACGGGAACAAAAAGTGCCAATTAGTTACGACTTAATGACATACATGTACGTGATCTAACCTACATACCTTTACGATTAATAGTCTTGGTCACAAAGGCCTACATGTTCGATTGAGAATGGAAATTATATCAACAAGATGAAATGATAAATATATTCTTGAATACCCCACAGTGCCAAATAATCAATTTGTTAGGAGGTTGAATTGTAACATGCCTAGTAGTTGTTTATAATGACAATAGAACTTATATACTTTGATCAATAATAACAATCGTAAACAAAAATGTATATCCCTTTATCCAGTGCTGGATTAAGCCCTCCCCATGCCATGATGGTTATGGATGTTGTTTAACCATTCATCACTATCTAAGATGTTACTTGGTCTGCCAAAATTACAACACAATTTGGGAATGCAATCTAATACAAGTAGTTACTGCTGTACAGCACTAAATTGGGATTGTGTAGCACATGTTTCTATGCAGTGTAGACCCAGCTAAAAAGGCAACGTTGCATTCCTCACCTATTTTTATACGCTTTTATTTAACTCACTTCGTCTGTTGTATCCTCAATTTTTACACACTTCCAAATGTGCTATCGACTGCAAACTTCGTATAGGTATGTCATAATGATGACAATACTATATTCTATCATTGAAAATTAAAATATATTTTTTTTTAACTATCTTTTTTACGGCTCTAATTGTCGACGCTCAACTCACGTTGGCTGTAAATCACCACGTGGTCCTCACTTACGTTACGGCAAGCCACGGGGAGCCACGCCGAGGGGCGGGGGATGTGGAAGGAGGGGTGATGGCGGCAGGGGCAGCTCGGATAGTACATTTCATTAAAGCGTGTTTATAAAAAAAGTATTTTTTATAATTTATTAGAACTCTGATCTTCCAATGTTAGGGATCCAACTCCACAAAAAGCATCATTACTGTACATGTGGGATGCTGTACATCCACCATCCACCTACATTAACTTAAAACCAACTAAACAAATCTGTCAGTAACAAAAAATAACAGGAACACTTTAGGCAATCGCATATACAAGCTGCCTTCTCCGAGCTTCCAGAGTGACTTTGCACTCCAAATAGTTGTTTGTATTGTATGTGTGCTGTTGTGTTAACTTTATAACCCACCCCAACTGGACAAGCGAGATAAAGAGCTTCCATCTAGCTCATCGATATTTCTCCGGGACAAATAAAGATCCCCGATCGCGACTCAAAAAAGGAACTCTTCAGTCGCTACCTTGAAGACGGAGACTTCGTCGCGACCGTTGCACATGCGGAACACCTCTCCGTAAACCCCCTCCCCAACCTTGACGCAGCTGCCCCGCTCAACCGACAGCAGCCACTGCGAGAAGGCCAAAGGGCCCATCTGCTTGCATTCTCGGTAAATGTTCTCCTCCGCCAACCTTGCCTCTGTATCTTGGATGGAATCGTCGTAAAACATCGGGCTCTGTGGGTTGAGAACGAAGAGACCCGTGGGTGTCACATTAAAAAATGCAAGATGATGCATTGTTGCAAATGTAGCATCGGAAATATATAGCACACACCGCCATGTTCATACTTATCCGTTAGTTGCGGGCACAGGTCTATAGGGGGTGCCACCCTGGGTTAGAGAGAGCCGGACCGTTGAGGGGCCGAGTTCTCTCCCCCCCGACCCCAGGTGAGGGGTTGGGGGGTTATTCTAGAGCCCCCTGGAAGGTTCCAGAAAGGGGGCCGTACCGGGGGCGGAGAGTCCCCGAGGTTTGTATAAAAGACGAACCCCAGGACGGCTCGGGGGAGTGCTCTCTGCGTTGCATT
>CM025655.2:8557850-8583906 GCA_014621495.2 Entosphenus tridentatus
TTGTTTTATTATTTTTATTATTGTATTACTTCCCTTCTACGTGACTTTACCGAAAAAACCAAGAAGATGAATTCCTGCAGTCACGAAAGCTTTAAATCGAAATTTTGTACCACATTAGCACATCTCCTCTCCAGCCTGTGCCGCGTCCATTTTGCCCCCTTCTATCGGGTCAGACAGAAGCTGCTTGGGCATAAATGACACTTAAAATATTTTGTGTATTTTACTAAGCAAGGCCCACTGGGCTCTATCGCTCCTTTTCAGAAGCGACCTGGCCACAAAGGATAGCTCAACGAAGTAGCTTATCATATATAAATGTTGAGCATGTTGTTTATAAATGTTGAGAGAAATCCACGCGACCACGGGGAGAGAGTGACACGAAAACTCCAAATATACAGCAGCAGGTGTCAGGGTCGGGACTTAACCCACGAACATCTTGTATACCTAGCGAGGTAGTCAACATCTCCTAGCCACCGTGATGGCGATGAGACACGGAAACTCCAAATATACAGCAGCAGACGTCAAGGTCGGGATCTAACCCCACGACCTCCGATGCATAGCAGGCGAGGGAGTTAACACCTCGCATGCATTTCACACTCACCTGCCGTCAGAGCACTCTTCCCCCATGTCTGAATTGCGGATCTCGGGCGAGAATTCGAACAGATGGTGCGACGCTGAGATCCACAAGGGTTCGGACTCAAAAACATCCCCGCGCCGACGTCCGTACGTCCGCAGCATGCGCCCTCCTCCCTGCATCGTTAACTAAAAGCTGTCCAACGAAGGTGGAGCAGCGTCAATGCGTTAGCTGTCCGTGACCATTTGCTGTATCACGGCGAGAGAGAAGGGGGGTGTGGGGGGTGGTGGAGTTGGTGAGGAGGTGGCGGCTACGATTATCGTCGAAAACCCCGGCGAAATCGACCGCAGGGTCCGTTCCAAAAGCTGAACGAGGTTCACTTTGTTGTGGCAAAAGCCGCGGATGGACGGACTCGCGGCGACGAGTTTGTGTTGTTAACGTTGTCGCGTTGATGACGAGGGGCGCCACTTTGTAAGTTTAACACACGCGAGGCTTTCGCGACATAAGTTTAACATAGTGAGGTTTTCGCGACGTTGTAAGTTTAACACAGGCGAGGCTTTCGCGACATTGTAAGTTTAACACACGCGAGGCTTTCGCGACATAAGTGTAACACAGGTGAAAGCTTTCGCGACCTTCTCTTCGTAACTCACGTGCGGCTTCGCCCACCGCTCGCCCTCGCTTCCGCGTTAAAATTCAAAAAGTAAAACAAAACAGGCGTCGACCAATGGCGTTGAAGGCGCCTGCAAGCCGCCTTTTTATTGGTCACCGTGACCGGAAAACGTTGCCCTCCCCCTCCTCGCCCCCTTTTTGAAGGCCTCAACCAATCAAAATGTAGGGGGGGGGGCGGGGAAACCGCTTCTCCCGTTTTCGACCAATCACAGCGGTCGTTGCTCAGAGATTTGTGGTGGGCGTGGTTGGTGGGGGGTTAACGATTTGCATATTCGTCTCTGATTGGCTCAGCGGTGGCTGGGCGGTTGTTAACTTGGTTCGCCGGGTGTGCAGGAGGTCGTGGGTTCGATCCCGACTTTGACAATGCCTGCTGCTATTTATTTGGAGTTTTAGTGTCTTTCTCTCTCATCATTATGACAGTGGCTAGGAGATGTTAACTCCCTTGCCGGGTGTGCAGGAGGTCGTGGGTTCCATCTGGACCCTGATGACGCCTGCTGCTGTATATTTAGAGTTTGTAGTGTCACGCTCTTGAATACAGAGTACTGTGTTTGGCTACTGCTATCCACTTCCCCGTGACGATAAGCCACTACACTTCGTTGGGCTATCATTTGTGACCCAGGCCTGGTAAAATAACCAACATATATTCTTGGTTCTTTCGGTAAAGTCACGTAGAAGGGAAATAATTAAATTAAATAAATTTAACAATAAAATTCTAACGACGTTTCGATTGCAACACCTGATGATGATTGCTTGTGTTGCAATCGAAACGTTATGAGAAAATTGTATGAATATTATTTTATTATTTCCCTTCTACGTGACTTTACCGAAAGAACCAAGAATATGAATCCCTGCAGTCACGAAAGCATTAAATCAAAATCTAAGTTGTCTTGTTGTTTGACTTGCATCCCACTGGGATTTTTGCACACAGCGTTGGTGTACGGTGCTTTTTTCTGCAATATTTTGCTGTCTTTTCTTGGATTTTCTGTTTGCACTTAGTCACATAGTCACTTTAAGATGTTTTCTTTATGTTTTTTTATTTCAAATTTTCTTGCTGTGCATTTCACACCCGATGATGATTGCTTGTGTTGCAGTCGAAACGTCGTGAGACATTTGTATTGTTTTATATTTACATTATTTATTATTTCCCTTCTACGTGACTTTACCGAAAGAACCAAGAATACGACAACTTAGATTAAGGCCATCACAGCTCATCGGATTCTTCCTCCGTGCTTCCAGCATGGCAGACAGGGTGGCGCTGTGGGCCGTCTTTCTTAACACGGAAATTGAAGAGTCGGTGCACGGTCCACACACACACACGCACCGAGACACATTCAGAAGGGTGGTGGCATTCGAGACACGACTTCACCCAACTGGCGTCGTTTCGTCTCTGTCTCATCCCATTGCCACGTAGATCTCACACGTAAGTACACACTCACTACCCCCCGTCGACTTCGTTTCGCCTTTCGAATTTGTTACAAAAACAACAACAAAGAAAGAATCGAAGTTCGCCGTGGTTCAACGTCGCTCGTACAACGTTTGACGGAGGCCGCACCAAGCGCTCGCCAAATAGCCACCACGTGAATTAACAACAAATTAAAACAAATTAAATCCCTAACGATGTCACGCAACTGCTGCTTCTAACGCAAATAACATCTCGGGAATTAAACATCGGGTGGATGAGGTTTGGTGCGGCAGCGTTGACCTTCACGAGCCTAGGGCTGGGGCAAATCTTGGGCCCGGTTATTAATAAAGGATACGTATGATCAATTGTTACTTTACTCATGCCCGGAATCGTGTGTGTGTGTACGAATCGACTACGGTGGTGGGTTTTTGTTGTTGCTGTAATTTACGATCTCCCGTCGCGGTAAACTCCCCATCTCGTCTTCGTCCACGCAGTCGGGAGTACACCAGCGAAACGTCGTACTCGAATCGTAGACGCCGTGGATTTGACTCTCCAACAACACACCGCTGTGCTGAAGTCGAAGATAATTGACACGTTCTCTGTCGGGTGGTGGAGGGTTTTTAACGACATTTAAGCGATATAACCCATTAAAAAAAACTTTATTATGGACGTAGTGTGTGGTGGGTTGAAAGTGTGGGTACCCTTTTGTTCCAAGACGTCTGACCGGTGTGTTGGAAGAATTAGGCCACCGAAGCTTTTAGTCGTGGTGTTAGCGAGCACTTCCTGTGCTTGGGTTACGTGTTTGACTGTAGGTGCCGGAGCAAACTACACACAGGAAGCTGAAGAATTGAAACGCCAGTATAACAGAGAGCAAAACTCACGACGTAAATAAAACAATTATTGACCTTTTCAAACACGTGGTTGTGTTAATCATTACATGTTAGAATCATAATATTTATTTATACCGGAGGAATCCGATGACCTATAATGCTCCTTTCCACAGATGTCCAATGATTGTCCACCAATCAAAGCTGGCCTGTGATTGACACACGTATGGTGATGGCTATTGTAGAATCAATCACTCATCGTGTCCTGAGCATCCCAAATTATTCATCAGCAATACCTTTTCACCATCGCACCGAGACAACCAAGTGTTTTCGCCAGAGGGGACCGTGTTCCTTTCCTAGGACTGAGTTGTATACGTTATCCAGCCAGGTCTGGTACCAGGACGTTCACTGAATTGTGTCCAATTGAAATGTTCTTAAACCGTGCTGTAGATTGTGTCCTCAGAGCGATTGACATGCATTCAAATACTTGAGGTGGAGAGGTGGCACAATGATTAGAGCATTGTGCTGTGAACGTAGTCACCCGAGTTAGATTCCTTGCGACGGACAGAATCAGTGGTGAGTGATGTATGCTTTCATTCTGCTCCCTCCTTCATCAACCTGGACTGACCAGCGTGGTGAAGTATGGTCAAACAACCTCCACAAACGAATCGGTGTCGGAAGAGCATTATAAAGCAGTGGATTGCAATAAGGCTATTGTCATTCATTATAAAGTATTGCTATATTTTGTACGATTATATGTAATTACCTGCAGTGTGTTTATGAACTAATGCAACGCAAAGAGGTGACTTGCAAAGGTATGTTTTATTTTGAAGGCAGTGTCATTGAAGAACGTGAGATGTTTGTCAAAGGTGTAGGCTTCTTGAAGATTCATCTTATTGGTTCTTTCGGTAAAGTCACGTAGAAGGGAAGTAATAAAATAATAAAAATAAAACATAATAAAATATTTTTTCTTTTTATTATTTTATTACTTCCCTTCTACGTGACTTTACCGAAAGAACCAAGAAGATGAATCCCTGCAGTCACGAAAGCTTTAAATCGAAACATTCTTGGGGATTGTTGTGGTCTCCATTTAAATTACTTTTCAGTTCTTGCAGACAATTACTGTACTGTAATACAATAAACATTTCGACCTTTGCGTCTTTGAATAACTTTTGTAGTGGAAACACCCGATTTGTATCTTGTATTTCCTTGAAGTCGACCTTCAGTCACCTAGCTTACAAGAGGTCAAATCGCAAGTTTATACTTGATGAAAGATTAAGTTTCATTATTCAACCTTCAAAACGTCCACCTCAATGGGTGTTCATATGGGGTCAAGGAAAAAAGCATCCAGTTCTTGAAGCCAGATCACTGACTGCATTTAATTGTACTGTATGTCTTATATTTCACCTTCACCAGACCACGATAACCAAAGTGAAATATGGTAAAATAACCCCCACGACCCTTAAGGTGTGAGGAACCCTTCGATCAATTGGTGGACTGCAAATGTCCATACTTGTACAACAATATACACTACATTATATATAAAAAAAAACTTAATATGTACAATAATATCGTACTGCACACATTTCCAATTAATTCCAAAACAAGGTGTGATTTTACAAATATATTTTCTATTAATATTGCTTAATGTTATTCAATTAAGTTGATAATATACATGAATTTAAATATACATACGCACATAATTGGACAGTGGGCAGTTCCATTCCTCATTGGTTGCGTGGTGATGAAGAACTCGCCAATTTCTGTTGAAAGTCTGTTTTTGGTCAAACTCCACGTTCACGTTTGAGATCTGAATCCACCTCGATGAAGTAAATGTGTAAATGTTCTTCACGTGGGGTAAAGAATACGCTTTGTGATAAGGTGGTTATTCAACCTTTCCGAATCTGAAAAGCTCCACAGGGCAATCTGGGTTCAGAAAACCGACTCTACCTTTCCGAAAAGTGAACACACAAACTTGGGTGAGAGTTGGGAGTTTTGAAAGTAACAGTTTTAAAATGTGTCTTTACCTTTCATCCATGTAAAAAGTTCTTGCCATTACTAAAATACAACATTTGAAGATCACAGACAGCTATATAAAAAAATTCCCTACGTAATCACCAGTCATGTAATCCACTGCCGAATGAAGGCCGCCCCATGCCACGGACGGTCATGGGGATTAATTGGCCATATTTCACCATGCCAGTCAGCGCGGTTTGGGGAAGGGGTTACATTGGTTGCAACAGAAAATACTGTACATTTGAATAGGTTCTCACATTCGCAATTGAGAGACTGAGGCTTAATTTCAGCCGGATCTGGCCACGTCGGTGACCCGGATTTTTTTTCCGCACGCCACATGCATTGGTTGTGGTTACCGCATTCGTGCCATCTTCTATTGTACTGGGGACCTGGACAATATTCAGTTGAGAAATGATATCCTGTCTAACACTGTGTTGATTCTTCGTTTGTGTCATACCAGCAGGAGCCTTCTCTGAATTACAATTCAAGCGATGGATCCCATTCGCCAGGAAATGAAGGACTGGTGCAGGTCCCATTTAGTAGACTTTTACATCGTGCTTGTGGATCATCTCATCCCACATCTTGTGTGCCTCACCGAAAGCGATGTGGTAAGAGGAAAAATCCGTGGTACAAAATACGACAATTTAAATGTATTTGTTCATGACGATTATTACCAGGTGAGTTGCTTTTTCAAGAGAGACACCTCGGTTAAGAAACAACTGCAGCGGTGAACAAAAATCAAATGACATGGGGAGGATAGAGGCTAGTTTTAACAGCCCTTTGTCAGTTGTCTGCTGGATGAGTGCCCTACGCTGTCTAGGTCATGGGAATTAGTTGGGTCGAGAAACAAGACCAAAAGTTCAGGCCCTAAGGATCCAGCATCATCATCTTGTGCCATCCTCTTCCTAGGGACTCCCTGCACTCCTATCTATCCTTCACCAGTCTTACCTCGTTCTTCTGCTGCATCTCCCGTCCATGCACTTGCGTCATCTGCCCATCACCTTCTTGCAACTGCCTGCATACTCATTTGGAATATCACTGTCGTGCAAAGTTGAGTGAGGTACCCATGAGTGTTTAGATCAGTTGAGCCCATGAGTGTTGTCCTGGCAGAGACACGGTAGTTTTAACTAAGTAAGCAAAAGTAAGCAAATATATCCTTCATAACCAGGTGTGATCCCACAACAAGGTTAATCAGAATCATGATTTATATATGTAGAAACAAAACCAACTTTATTTTCGGTTTATAAGGCTTTTGTATGCAAATCGCAACATTAAATGACATTCCAGCACATGGGTTTAGTTTCAAGGAAGATTTTTGATTCATAGATGATTACGATTTCTTCTAACTTACATTGAGCAAGTGTATGAAGGATATGAGGTCCTGTTAAGTATTGTTCAAATTCAATTGCAATTAAGTTTGAACTTCATTTTCAGAAGAACCAGACATTTAAGTATCTTGTCAGCAATTTTGAGCTCACATGTACAGTAGAAGGGCAGGGTATCCTGAGCACTTTTTTAAAGGTGCTTGGTCTTTTTTTATGTAGGGGTAGTTGTGATTCTTGACAGCTTTAAAATAGGTATTTTTTGGACAAGTATTCTATTTTTAACGAGACATGCATAGCAGAGGTTGCGACATGGCGCATTGGTTATCGCATTGCAGTATGAACACGGTGATCTTAGTTGATTCCCTGGCATGGCTAATATCAGTGGTGAGTGATCTCTGAAACGGTCCTGGGGTCCCTCCTCCCATCACCAACCTGTACTGACCAGTTCGGTGATGTAAAGTTAAAGGCGCAGGCCTACAATAGCTTGCTCACGGCACTGCTCGCCGAAGGGCTTCCACGAGATTGAGCTCTAGAGAGAGCCCCTCTAGAGAGGACTCTAACCCGCTATTCCACGCTTGCCAGACATTTCAGTTTCAGTTTTCATTTATTTGGTATAGCCCTGTGAGCCATTCGGCTCTTGAATCGGATATAACCGTAACAAACAAAAAACATGAACAAGAAAACATCTTAAAGTGACTATGTGACTATGTGCAAACAGACATCTTGGACAAAGTGGAAGTACCCACATTCTACCTCACCAAAACGATGACATGGCATGGGGTAGCCTTCATCCAGCAGTTTACTGATGAGGTGTAATTAATAATTGATGTTATTTTTAAAGCAACTGTATTGCTGACAGTGAGGCATTGTATACACCACCGTTGGCAACGTTGTATTTGCACTTCATTGCTTGTTCACATGCAGGAGAAGATCAAATGTGATCTCGACCGGGGTGGCAATAATCGTGGGATGGATACATTGTTGAACCATATGTGGAGGCGTTCCCGTTGGTACGACGAATTCATATCCGCCCTCCGCAAGGAAAAACACGGTGAACTGGCTGACAGAATGCAAGCCGAACTGTCTGCCCGTAAAGGTGAATACAACACCCCACAAACGTCTTAATGATCATTTGTGAGAGAGAGAAAAAAAACGGTTTGTAGATTAGGTTGTTGAAATGTGCTCCAAGCCACCCATGTTTCCTCTTTATCTAGAGAAACAATTGTGTACATTTTTCGATTTAAAGCTTTCGTGACTGCAGGGATTCATCTTCTTGGTTCTTTTGGTAAAGTCACGTAGAAGGGAAATAATAAAATCATATAATGTTTTATTTCTATTATTTTATTATTTCCCTTCTACGTGACTTTACCGAAAGAACCAAGAAGATGAATTGTGTACATTGTACATGAAAAAAAGCATACCACTAATTGTCAGGAGTGCCAATGCACGATTTCGGATGGCAATTTGTAATTTCGCCTGTTCATTGTTAGGGATGGACTGTGTGCACGCCTTGTGAGGTGTGGTTTGTGTGTATTTGGGGTGGCTTTGGCAAATTCCAACCAGAAATCTGTGCTTCTGAAAGTTTCATTAGCATTCATCGTGGGTGAAATATCTTCAGACAGTCCTGCAAATCAGCCTCTTCCAAAGAATATTCCTCTCATGGTTGGGACTATCTTCATTGTGTTTTTTTTTAACTTGGGGTGAGACACAGAGCAAAAACAATCCCGTGATGATATGGATTGTAGATCTGGAGTGTCTTTGTGTGTGTATAGGGGCCTCACATGATCATAAAGCAGCCACTGCTGATTACGCTTATATACATTAACTTTCCCGAGATTCACTGAAGTGGTTCGCATAATTTCACAGCTTATTTTTAATTTAAATGCATTTTTTTTGCTTGCAGTCCCATAAAGCAGCTTGACATGCGATTTTTTTATACGCTGTACAATTTTTAATTGCTGTTATTCTTGTCATTCACTAGCGGCACGACAACCCACCCCTGCTCGCCAGCCCGTGCATCCCCCCATGGATGTGAACGTTCACGGGAGAGTTGGAGGTCCCGCCATGGTGGTGGCCGAGCAGAAATCACTCTCCAGTGAGAATAGTGGTCACCAGGCCAACTTCCCAGTACAGGTCATGCCGGACCCCCCTCCTGCCCCATCTCCAGTGCAACCACCTGTCCAGAATGAGGCGTCCGCCCAGTCCACTCTGGCTGAAATCGCTTGCGGGGAAGGGCTGCCAACGCCCACCGCCGGTGGTGGCGCTGCCGTGGAGTTGCCAAAGGGGCAGGGTACGTGCGCGCCGAGCCTGGAAGGGGGTTCGGCGGACGTGAGCGGTGACGGCTTCCTGGATGGTAAAGACGCAGGGGCACCAGTCCAGGAAAGCGATGCAGCTGTGGAGGAAGAAAAACTCGCACCACGCAAACCGGCTTCTGAAAAGCGGCAAAACAACGCCGACTTGGATGCGGTGGGGGCAGACCGTGAGCGCAATGTTTTGCCCAGTCAAAGTGTGTCTGCCGGGAATCCGCTTGATAATGCCAAAAGTCCGCCCGGGGTACCTGAATGTAATCTATTGCCTCAGCCTTCGCAGCCCGGTCGAGTTAGCATGCGTCGCGAAGATGAAGATGGCATTGGTAAGCCACAGGTGTTGAGCGCAAATCCACCCAGGAGCTTTAATATAACAAGTGCTGATCTGCAGACCAGCGTTGCCGATACCCTGGAAGTTAGTAAGGCGAGTCATAGTGCCTACCAAAATCCACAACTGTTGAATAATGTTTCGCCTATGTTTCTTCAAATTCAGCATGACAACAGAATGGACCATGTGACCAAAGAAAGTGACAAAGGTGACAGCTTGTCTGAAACGAAGGCTCGAGGATCGGCTCCGCAGATGGGAAGCTCCACTGGACTGTCAACAAACGACACCAATGCTCCATGGCTCGGCCAGCTTGCAGCATCTGAAAACGTTGTGCGCAACAACTTGTCACGAAAGGAAGACGCACAGGTCCTGCCAAAACGACCCAACGAGCAACGTGGCGAGCGATACGAGCAACGCTACAAACAACCCCAAGAGCATCTTGACGAGCTGCCCTACAATCCGAATAATGAGCAATCCAACGACCAGCAGCAGCTTGAGCAATCCTCCGTGCAGTCCTACGAGCAACACTACGAACAACCCCAAGAGCATCTCGACGAGCAGCCCTACAAGCGGAATAATGAGAAATCCTCCGAGCATCGCTATCAGCAACCCCAAGAGCAGCGAGATGAGCAGTATAACGCATCCAGAGCAGTGCCCAGAGCGACGGAAGCAACCACACCACTCCCTGGTCAAAGCAAGTGGAGGGAATGGCTGGAGGAGAACCAGCTGGTTTTGGGAGGAGCTGTCTTGGCGGGGATACTGGTAGTTGCTTGGCTAAACGTTCGCCATAGGTATTGACATACGTGTCTAGATGGGAGAGCGATGGTGAGATTTGATGGGCACTATCAATAGGTCGCCGATATATTAGCGCAGGGTTTTACTGGTAGGAACCACCTGGTTCCACCAGCCCACAGGGGATTATTGTGTCCGTCCGTCGTGCATCCAAAAATGGGAGGGGTGGGGCTGGCTGGAGAGGGGAGGGTGGGGAGGGGCTGGGTGGGGTGGGGAGGGTGGGGAGAGGCTGGGTGGGGAGGGGCTGGTCACCCCGTGGTGCCCTTATAAAACTCAACGTTTAACCTACTCACGCCGGCTTGTGCCCACCCTCACAGTCGGCCATATTTGCGTAATACACCACGCCGCCGTTGACCCTGGCCATTGACCGAGCAACCCAACGTTCCTACCAGCTCCCTCCGCAGGAATGTGTTTCAACTATATTTAATATTTTCTGGTGGACCACCATAAATAAATTTAGTGTGTGCCAGTGGGCCACGTGGTATCATACTTCACGTGTACAGATGTTATGAAATCACTTGGCGTGATGTCATGTGACCACTAATCTGTATCTCCCTCTAGTCTCCAGGTTTCTCTCTTGTTTGTCTTGCTTTCATCTCAGTAATCCATCTGTGTCTACACATCTGTCTCGCCTTTATCCCCATGACCCTGGAATCATCAGGTTAATTTAATGGACTGGCATTGGTATAATTAATGAGAATCAGAAGGTATTCATACCGGAGGAATCCAATGAGCGATAAAGCTCTTTTTCACAGATGTCCAGTAGGGGCAGGTAAGAAACGTAACAACAACAAACAGTACAAACACACGACAGTAGTGCAAAGTACAAGAAATGTAAACAAATAAAAAAATGCACACAGATACAACAACTAAACCTACCCATCCTACCAAGCAAAGCCCACTTAGGTATTTACTTATTTTTCAGAAGCGACCTGGCCACATGTGATCGCTCAACAAAGTGGATTATCACGTAGAAATTTCTAAGAGCAAAATCATCTAAATAATCTCAATGCGTGTTTCGAAATGTGGAAGGAAAATTCGAGGATTGCGATGCTTTTTTCACAGGAAAGGCTTAATTTCACCCGGAGCTGGCCAGCTGATATTAAGCCGTCATCCTTCACCCCCCCACCCCCCATTGTCCACTCTGTGGAGGTGAAGCTGCAGCGTGTTGTGGTTGGCATTTGGGAGCTCCCATAAAATATTCCATAACAAATTAAGCCCTGAACATGGGTACTGGGTAAGATTTTCTTAGCCAATACAAAGATCCATGTTTTGTTTTTGTTTGGCCATGTGGTCCTTTCTTGGCCAAATGTTTGTTATTAACCCTGCACCACCCTGACAAGTTCTGTCACATTTATCAAGATTATTTAATCATGCCAATATATTGCCTCGATTAAATAACCAATGAAATCTCTCCGGCGGCTTAAGGCTTGTCATGACTGAATATGAAGTTTCACTCCAACTGCTTTGAGCTTCTTTTCGGAAGTGAACTTGGGAAATTTGTGTGCTCTGCATCAGCTGAATCTTTGCTCTAACGTACCCGCCGTGACATCACCAACCGCCAAAGTATGGGTCATCTCCATGTCTTTGTGTGTTGGGTTTGGCCATCCTTTCAATTAAATATTTGAAACATCTTCATGGAAATGTATTTTAATTGTGCCACTATTACCGCCTTATGTCCCAACACGTGTCTTCTATAGTGCATGTGTAATATGTCCAGATGTGTGGTGTTTTCTACCAACAAGTGCACTTATATCGCCACAATACACATTACTTTCCAAACTGAACGTCTTTATGTTGCGTATATGTTCGCAATGCACGTTACTTTAAAAATAATGCATTTATACATCGGACAGTTACATGCCATATTACGTAACATTATATGCAACAGTGCACATTATAGCTACTCCAGTTCTTTATGTTTTTGTTGTTAATTAGGATTGCCCTTGATGTTAACCATCATCAGCACCCCCCGTACAATATCGCCTCTTGATTCTCGCTACTCGGACGACAACGCGCAAGTGACTCGATTTATTATTGGGATATGAAGGCAACATCAAATAATGTTTTCTAGATTTGAAGCTTTCGTGACTGCAAGGATTCATACTCTTAGTTTTTTCGGTAAAGTTACGTAGGTAAAAAATCAAATAAAAATTAATAAAAATAAAAGAATAATAAATCACGACGTTTCGGAGGCAACACAAGTCACCGTCATCAGGTGGGACCGTCACAGCCAGATTTGCTGTATCAAGTGAGGCAGGGATTCCAAGATGCAAGTTCTTAAATACAAGTTTTTTACCTACGTGACTTTACCGAAAAAACTAAGAGTTTCAAATTATGTGCCAGGTGCTGGCTGGGCTGCCACCAGACTAAGTTTTTCTCGGAGATCGCGTGGTGGGTCGTGTGCTCAAATTGGAGGCAGGCCCTGCAATTGGGGAGAACACGGGTCTGCTGGAGTTTGAGGACATGGTTTTTGCTTGTAGCTGGTGAGATCATTGTAGTTACTGTTTTCTTCCAGTAGATGGGGGTATATGTAAAGTATTCTACACTCCCGCATTTAACAAGGCCTGAGCCATACAAATTGAGCAATTTCCTGGAATAATAATTCACTAATTTAATCCGCCTACTTCCTGGACAATATTTAGTTTATTACCAAATTTTTACCAGGACGCCAGCAAATAGACACATCTGGCGTTGTGGTGCAAATACTATAACTTGATTTTGTTTACATTCAAAAATGCAAATAATGCAGATGTACTGGTGATGTGTATCTGTAAGTCAGCAATGTGGCTTGTGGGTAGTGGTGTAGCTTTGGACAGCGCAGGCGGTGCACGAGGTCCCAAGGGCCAGAGGGGCCCACATGCCAAGCTAAAGAGGAGAAATCGGATAGGGGGGAGGGCCTCATTTCATTCCTTGCACTAGGGCTCATGCCAATCACGCTGCGCCTTCACTTGTGGGGTTGGTGTTGGGTTCATGTGTGAAACGCCCACCTGTAGAGCCCGCTAGGTGCCTATCGTGGAGTAATACAGAAAGTAGGTCACGAACCTATCTGTGGCCAATTTGACTTGATTCTCATGGGGTTTCCATGGGCACTTCGTGTTACACTTGCATGCAAAAATAAACTAAGCATCCTAAATAGGTCGAGCTTTCATTAAAATAAGTGTTGAAAATCTTCTTGGTTCTTTCGGTAAAGTCACGTAGAAGGGAAATAATAAAATAATAAAAATACAACATTATTCCGACAGCCCTGTTCTTCACCTGAGGACGGCTGCTTGCGTTGTGGCCGAAACGTCGTGAGAATTGTATTTTTTTATTTTTTTTATTTTATTATTTCCCTTCTACGTGACTTTACCGAAAGAACTGAGAAGATGAATCCCTGCAGTAACGAAAGCTTTAAATCGAAATTTAAGTGTTGAAAATCATTGTCTTTTCTCATTAAATAAGGATTAGTTTTGGCTGAACTGGCCAATAAATGTATGAAGACGGTAATAATGTTAGACGTGCACCATTAACATTTGTACAGGTGAATGTGTTCAGTGGTGAAATCGAATTGTAGAAAAAGATTTGGTTTTAAAATATACGTTCAAAATGTTTTGATAATTTTCCTCCCAATTCTTTCCTGATTGTGGCCTAACGGCGTCATGCCGTTAGGCAGAGTTTCCATTCGCATCTCTCAGAACAGTGCGATCCTTTGTATGAGAGAACGGGGCACGTATGTGGATATCCCACGAGCTATCTCAAAATCTTACCTCTGAGCCATTGGGTCACCTCAAAGTGTCAAAATAATTCAACTCATTTTTTTGTATATTGTTCACTCATTGGGAGCATGTTGAAATCAGAATGTTTCTCCGTCATTTGCATGCTGCTACCGTTAATTCAACAATGTTCCAATGCGCAAGAATCTCAGATGTAATTATACCAGGTGTATTCCACTATATTTTTCATAATATGGGCAGTCAATTGCTAATCTAGCTATTTTCCTTTTAAATTGTATTTGTGTGATTTGAAGTGAAAATCAGTGGCCATAAACTAACCCTTACTAGCATTAATCGTCCGTCTTGGCTTCTCAAAATTGTTATTATAGGGGGGATTTGTTGGACATTTAGAGACATACTCTTTGGTTCATTCGGTAAAGTCACATATTTTTCTACCTACGTGACTTTACCGAAATAACCAAGGAGTATAGATTCCTGCAGTCACGAAAGCTTCACATCAAGATTTAGAGACAATGAACGTACCAACAAATTGCATAATGTCACATGTGGGAGCTGTGGTGCAATAGCGCAGTCATTTGCACTCTGCGATAAAGACGCAGCAGCCTTCATTCGATTTCCGGCCAAGGCGAGCATCAGTGACGAGTTAAATCTGAACCCGTTCTGGGCACCCCCCCCCCATCACCAATCTGCACCAACCAGCATGGTGAAATATGGTCGAACAGCCCCCATGACTTGAATGGCATGGGGAGGCCCTCATCCAGCAGTGGACGGAAAAATTGCTGTGCATATATAATGTCTTCATGTGTACGTGTAGACTCCAGTCCAGTGGAGCTTAACCTGGGGTACAGGCACTTCCTCGGGGTGCGAGACGTGGCCAGATTTCTTTTGAAAGTAAATCATCGTAACAAATTAAGCACGGGCATGTAAGTACAACTACTTTGTTTCATCAAACCTATGTAATTATTATCATTTGTTTCTGTCTACGTGACTTTACCCAAAGAACCATGTAATAATTATTCTACATTTTGTTTTACGGTTGAGAACCAAAGGGGTGCAAGGCTGCGTTAAAGGTTAAGAACCACTGCTCTAGTGGCTGCAGGGATTCATTTAATTGATTAATTGATGCATCGTTACACCCCAAGTTATCACCAACAGAGGCAGGCATTGTTGAAAACTTTTTTTTAACACTAGCTGTTGTCTTAAAAAAGTCACCCAAGTAACTGTAATGTCGGGTTTATTTTGGAAACACATTTTAATGTTCTAGTCGTTACATTAGTGATGGCAGTTACGCTACTGAAAATAATGTCACGTCTCCGTCGATGGCATTTTAAAGTCTTATTCACAAAAACCTTTTAATTGTTCCTTTTTGACTTAGTGAAAATAATTATAACGTGGAAAATGTACCATCCCCATGAGATATTTTTTTCAAGAACATTTAAAATGGTAAACCAGAACTTGAAAGTACAATTTTTTTTATTAAAATCTTTTTTCAGTTGCTGCATGCACACTTGTTATAAACACACCTGGTTTAATAGTGAAATCAGCAAGTTTGAAGACTTGAATAAAAAATCATTCTTCAAAATGTTACTTATGGTCTCTAATAAAGGATTAGAATGGAAATATCAGGAGTGGTGTGAACTCATTGATACATCTAATTAAAACTTGCATTGCCTATCAAAATGTGAAGACGTATATATTTTTCTTGTACATAAACGTCCTTAAGTGGCAACACAATCGCCATGTAACATCACCACAGAATTATGCCTGATCGCCATAACATTTTATTCCATGGGATTTGAGCGATTATCACTGAAAAACTGGACACCGTGTCCAATTTGAGATTGATAATCAGAAGTGAAAATGCTATCATGGCCAATGCGTTTGCTGCCACCACCACGCCTCACTATCGCATGCTTCCGCCTGCTTAGAGCTCCGTGTTTCTTGCAAAGTTTAAACCTGACCTTCAAGGTCCTCTCTCACGGCGATTAAACGGTGGGTGAAATAGGTTTAATGCCCCCATGTATGCACACATTGAAATACGGCAATACATTTTAATCCGCTTGGGCCCAAAGACATTAAATCAAATTCTGAATGTCCTGCTTGGCAAGCTTACAAAAGCTGTCCCTGACAATTGTCAGCCCTGAAACATTCAATTGTATGAATGTAATCCATGAGTGCCTCTGGCCACCATTTATTTGGCTTCAAATTTCCCCCTTGGCCGCTAAAGCTCTCGGTAACCTGCCCTCTTCCGTCCAGCACAAAGCGTCGCACACATCGCAACCCGCCTTTACCTGATACCATCTATCGCAGCGAAATTTGGAATACATACAGTATTTACAACCATTAATTTTACAAGCAAAGCACAGTGAACCCTTTGGATTGACCAGAAAAAAAAACCCAAAAAACATCTTGACACCTTTTTTTATTTGTGTGTCAGTTTTGATGACGAAGTTACGCTTGGACAGATGGTTTATTCACACGTAAGTTTTGTAACAGAGCTTCTTTCTGCATCAGAGGCACTAATTGATTAAACATTTAAATATTTTGCGCCTTACAAATTGCAGCAACCGTTTGTAAGCTTGCCGTTCTTGTCATTTAGAATTTGATTTCATATATTGGGCCAAGTGGCTTCAAATGTGTTTTTCAATGCCTGCATACATGGGGCAGTACCCTTTTCACCCAACATTTAATCCCAAACTCCAACATCACACACTCTTTTCAGCAAGATAAACAACGGAGCTCTTGGCGTGCCGTCATAGCTCCACAAACAAATATAAACACATTCCTGCGGAGGGAGCTGGTAGGAACGTTGGGTTGCTCGGTCAATGGCCAGGGTCAACGGCGGCGTGGTGTATTCCGCAAATATGGCCGACTGTGAGGGCGGGCACAAGCCGGCGTGAGTAGGTTAAACGTTGAGTTTTATAAGGGCACCACGGGGTGACTAGCCCCTCCCCACCCAGCCCTCACCCAGCCCCTCCCCACCCAGCCCCACCCCACCCTCCCCTCCCCACCCAGCCCCTCCCCACCCAGCCCCTCCCGACCCTCCCCTCTCCACCCAGCCCCACCCCTCTCATTTTTGGATGCACGACGGACGGACGGACACAATAATCCACTGTGGGCTGGTGTAACCAGGAGGTTCCTACCAGTATAACTTCGCTGTGCTGATTGCCACAGCGTCCGTGTTCCTGTTGGGAAAAAAAAACCACTCCCGAATTAGCTTCTCAGACGCTGAAAACCTGCCAATGACCTAAGGCAAAAGAGAGTCGTTTCATTTTAATTCATCGCACTCTTTTTTTTATGGAACGCTTTTCTCATTTAGTCACATTTATAATAAGGTCATGCTGTGATAGTGGAGCAATTAACCCTTGCAATGTCTCTCCGTGACAAAGCCACTCTGCAGAAATAACCGGCACGTGTGAATGTCAGGTAGAAATCCTGAGCCACGCCGTCTCATGGCCAATCAACTCGTGCAGCGTCTATTATGATAGCGCCCAAATCGCTGCCCGCTCAGGCTTGGCATTGAACATTCACACCGCGTCCTTCGGAGATGAATGACGACTGATTAGATGGGCAGAGAACGCAATTTTAGGTCCACCGTGTGTTCAGCTGTTTGTGTAGCGGCCGTATTGCCTCATGCTTCAAACGACCTTGCGTATCTGGGAAGCACACACAGGTCCTGCCATGCTGCGTCCAGGGATTTCAAGCTGACTCCGGTGGTGTGTTTGTGTTTTTTGAGGCGCGCGTGGTAATAATGTTCCAGTGAACTTCACTCGCTGATTTCTCCGCCCGTTTGTTTGAGGACTCGGTCTGCCAGAAACTGTTTCGTCTCAGGGGCCGTCCATAAATGACGTCACGCGATTTTGGACGATTTTTGACCCCCCCACCCCCTTCGTCACACGGCGTCACAAAAAGTCAGACCCCCCCCCCCCTCAAATATGACGTCACAAAGCTCTGCCCCCTCCCCCCATATAAAACATGCTTCAAATCGCTTTAAACTATTGTCATTGTAGTGCGTATTTAATGTGGCGCTGCACTTTATTAAAACGTTTATTTCATTAAGTAGAACGTGTTGTCGATATTTATTTAAAGTTGCGCATTTTGATGTGACGTCACATTTCTCAACTTCCCCCCCCTCGTCACACATCGTTACAAATGTCTGATCCCCCCCCCCCTAGATGCGTGACGTAATTTATGGACGGCCCCTTGTTTGCCAGAAACTGTTTCGTCTCATCCACATCCCTTGTGTTCAATCGCCAAAGACAGAGAAGATCACCCATGTGGCTGTTGGGGCAAGTGCTGTTAGCGAGCAGCACCTATGAAGGCCGGGAACTTCACACGAGGGGGTGGGTGGTCAGCAACCACGCCCGGCCGCCTTTGTCTCCCTAGTGGCGACGTTTACACACCGCACCGAACATGTCGACTATTTACCGAGCTAAAACTACGTTTTATTTGACCAAGTAAGGCCCATTGAGTCAAAATCTCTTTAACAGAAGCTACCTGGCCACGAATGATAGCTCAACGAAGTGGCTTATCGTCACGTGGAAATGTTTAGCAGACAAATGTGCAAAACACATGTTTCTAAAAGGGGGGGGAGGGAAACACCAAAGGACCCCGAGAAAAATCCACGCGACCACAGAACATGCAAGCTTCAAATATACAGCGGGATAGAACCCACGACCCCTCCTGTATACCAGGCGAGGTAGTTAACATCTCCCAGCCACCGTGGCGCGTTAAATATCTCGTGCCTCGGGCTCGCTTCTGTGAAAACGTGGCCCCTCACCTCGTTGCCCACGATTCCCGGAATGCCGACGACTCGCATGACTTCACGCTCGTGCCAAGCTGAGCGTCGTTTTTTTTACTTTTACATTTTAGCGCTACGCGCCTGCGGGAGACCTGGTGCCGATGGACAAAGAGGGTGCTGTTGTTTACTGGGAACCCGGGCGCGGGTTAAAATAGGAACGGGGATAAAGTCGCAGTGCCAGAATCGGGCTCTTGATTTATCTTTTGGAGTTACTTAACATGTATTTTTTTTACACGCCACCCATTCCTCTTGCACCCACATCCCACATGCCCCCTTTTCTCGTGGCGAGGCAGCAGCAGCTAAATGAACACGTTGACCTTGCAGGGGAAAGGTTAATGCTGGTTCATTACCCGTTATTATGCAGTGCTTGGACAGCACGGGCCTATTAGCACCCGGGAATCGCCTTTGTTATGCTAATTGTGACTCCGCTCGCAAACCGGGTCGAAGTGAAAACATTGACCGTCAGCGGAACATGACGTGGCCGTTCCTCCTCAGGGTGAAATCGGGGTAGAATTTGTTTCTGTTTCCCTTGCTGAAGCTCAAACGTCTGCGCCGGAGAACGCCGTTGATTCACAAGTGGTTGAAAATTTAATTTCGATTTAAAGCTTTCGTGACTGCAGGGATTCATCTTCTTGCTTCTTTCGGTAAAGTCACGTAGAATGGAAATAATAAAATAATAATAAAAATAAAGCTTGCGTTGTGGCCGAAACGTCGTGAGAATTATTTTATTATGTTTTATTTTTATTATTTTATTATTTCCATTCTACGTGACTTTACCGAAAGAACCAAGAAGATGGTAGAAAACTGTATTCAAACCCAAGATCTCACTGGTGCCGGCTGGGTCCTCTGACCCTTGAGCTACCCAACGATCTCGCTGTTGACTCATCTCCACGTGGCAATCAATTTTAGGCTGAGTTGACCAACGTAAGGGGGCAGTATTTGATACAAATATGAATAAAGTCTGGGTAGGTGAGAGGGTAGTTGTCAGTGTGTAACTTCCCTCTGCTTGGCAAAGGCCTCCAAAACAAATTCTCCATTCCTTCTTTAATTTAGTTATTCATGTCCAGCAGTTGATTTTGAAATCTTTGATTTCAACTTGTCATCTCTTCATTGAGGGTTCCCTCTGCTTCCTTGGCTTCTCAGTGTCCACCCTATTGTTCATTTGGCCTTTCTCAACAGTTGGATCATTTCAAAATGATTTACTTTGATTAAACAGCATGGGTAACTTCTATTCTTTTGCTTACTTATTAATTCCTTAACCTACCTCTACAATGAATTATTTTCATCGATATTTGGAAAACTTGTAGCTTTTTGTTGCTTGTTTCTTAGTTATTAGGGATGCTAGTACATTCCACGCACACACAACACGATGTCTCACTTAGTGAACTAGGCTGTTGTAGAAAGTGCTGCTTGGGAGCATCCATTAAGGCTGCCTCGGCACACAAGGAGATGCTGTATTCATAACCACTTTCGTTCAACCACTTGCATCACTCCAGTGCTCATCCTGAGCACACCCACAACAACTTTGAGCTGGGTCTGCCTAGGTGAAGTGCATATCAGGTTCGGATACCAAATACTACTGGTTGAGCAGAATGGATACACATCGAACACGAGTCACTGCAGGTCACATCACAGTTACATATTGGCACAAAGGCAAAACATACCCCATATAGCCTTCACAGACTGTTGGAACAATTGCTGTTTGCGAGCACCTATTAAGGCCGACACGGTGCACGAGGGGGTGGTGTGGCCATCTTTGTCTTCCCGGTGGTGATGTTTACACAACTGTACCAGGTACTCATTTAGGGCTGAGTTGACCTAAGTGAGACCCAGCATGGGGGACCAGTTCACCGATTCATCACTGATGCTAGCCGTGGCCAGGAATCGCACCTGGGATTTTCTGGTTTTGTAGTGCAATGCGCTGACCACTACACCACCACTCTACCCACCTATGCACACTCACTCATGTAATCACACGTCAAGCAACGTGTTAATTCATGATGCAATTTATCACGGGCTACTCCACAGTAAACTGATATTGATTTCATTGCAGTAATCAGCTGCCCCCCAATGATTTACAAACACTGTTAAGACAAATTCAGTTTGTCACATAATCTACATATTCCAGGTCACAATGATGATGATGATGGCAGCAATGAAGATGATGACAACGATGATAATGTTGTAAATTCCGTAGATATTTCACAGCCTGTCGTTAAAAGAACCACAGCTTGTGAAAACTTTAAATAAGATGGAAACTTGGAAGATAATTCCACCAAAGGCAGGAAATATTAAAACGTTTAAAAGCCAAGTAAGTGGTGCCACGAGTCAAGGTCTGCCATGTTCAGTAAACTTGGCAGCACACGGAGAGCTTCCAGAATGTATATTTTTCAAATTCCATTTTCTTTTACTTCTTCCCTAGAAAGAGATAAAAAGTAATTCCTACAAATGTCGATGCGCGTTATATGTGTGTGCGGGGTAAATCACGCGCAGAAGAGCTACAATAAAAATTAAAGTTACAATAATAAAAATTATAATAATTCACACAACATAGGTGGGAACCCTACTATGAGCCAGAGTTATAGTAAATAACAATGATTATTTAAAGCCCATTATCAATCTATTATGAGTTGTCAACAACTTTGTGTGCATATGTGTGCATGTGTGGGAACAACTACCCACACGCCCAGAGAGATGGGCAGTATGGGACCTAATTAACATGCAATTTAAATATGTAATGTTATCACATGTGTAATTGTTATCTAAATTGCACACCTCCAAGTAATTGGTAAGCTGTATCTAAGAAACATTACTCCTGTAGAAGGTCATTTTGAATGCATGTTCCCCATCTCTGCAACACACGCGGGCGTTTAAGCACACCTTGAGTGTCTGTGTGCCCGTTTGTGTCTCATTAGTGAGAGTGCACGACATATTCGGCCTTATGGTAGTTTCAACCTCTGGCCACGGTTGCTAATGTGACCCTTATTTGCCCTTTCTGCAATCATTGGGCCAGAATCCCAATACAAGGTGCTTAGGCAAAGCCATTTCTCTTGCATCATTAGGTGTACAGCAGTCACAATTGAGTCAGCGAGCGCATTATTTAATGGACAAGGAGAGAGATTTTTATGAAAAGGTCATGGATCATTAAAATCATTAAAAATATGATACGTGCAATTTATATACCTTCAGAACATTTGCTATGGCATATTGCACCAATAAGCCATGAAATATGCACATTACATATAGACATAAATTAGAGCCCTTTGTTAATCCACTGCTGGATGAAGGCCTCGTTATGCCGTGTCAGTGATGGGAGTTGTTTTACCACACTTCAAGAGTCAGTGTGGTTGGAAGATGACATCCTTTTCACGGCCCACAGTGTTACGTGGAAAGCTGACAACCGAAAGTTGATCGGCGACCACCCCAGTCAACGGAGCAAACAAATCATCATTGGTCAATTCGCGCTCGTGAAGAAGGAGGCCTAGGACCAGTTCAAATATCACTCGCCGTGGATGGGAATAAAGCGTATTGCTGGGTTCGCAGCACAGTGCACAAACCATTGCGTTACGAACGGCCCATTAACATTAACGAACAAATTAATGTAGAGAAAAGTCAGGTCGCCTGGTTCATGGCCCAGTGGTATAACCGCTGTGCCACAATTTTGCCAACAACACGATATATATACATATTCATATTGACGTTAATCACCTAAATGTAGGTAAAAAAAGTTTTTATTCGAGATTAAACTTCCCTTTTAACGGCTAAATTATATTCCACCAACGTTTTCGCATTTGTCTTAAAAAAATAATTGCTTGAAACATTTCTTTTTTTAAAATGATCCGTCAGCCACTCCCCCAGTCAATTTCTCCTTTTCGGCAACACCCAAAATGATCAAATCTCATTGGCCTTTGCTCATAAATGTCATGACATACTCTAACGTGAACTGTTTGATGCTTTTTTGTACATGTTATAAAGTTACACTAAATAAATCTGTTGTCAGACCTGTCATTCTTCAAATGAGCCAACATGAACCAACAACGCTCACGAACGAATGCCGACCAACGTGGCAAGCGCAGAATATTATAACGGCATTACCCTCACGTGACCTTTTCCCATGCTATTAAAGCACCCTAAATAAAGCTGTTGTCAGACCTGTCATTCTTTAAATGAGCCGACATTAGAGGTCGCAAACGGGTTTTGATTTCTTACCCGTACCCGTACCCAGCCGCACCAGGGTCGCAATCGGGTACCCGTACCCTACCCGATACCCGGATACCCGTACCCGGCCGGGTATCGGGTAGGGTACGGGTACGGGTACCCGATTGCGACCTCTGGGATGAAGCCATGTTGCAGGCGCGGGTGGGTTGATTCTAGGAACTTGAATTGTGAGAAGAGACAAGACGTTGGGAAATGAGTGACAAATGGTGACTCGCAAGTGACTCACGGCCTACCCGTACCCGGCCGCACCAGAGTCGCAAACGGGTACCCGTACCCGGCCGGGTACGGGTAGCCGGGTATCGGGTAGGGTACGGGTATCGGGTACCCGGTTGCGACCTCTGGCCGACATGAACCAACAAAAAAGGCTCACGAATGCCGACCGCCCTGGCGTTCCCCGATACAACAGCGGTGGGTGTCTGGATACAACACCATGTGCGTCTAAACAGGAGCGTTGCTTTCCTGAAACGTGTCGCAAACAGGGACAAATAAACGCAACTACCGCACGCGTATTTTTTTTTCGTCAACCAGATATATTCAAAATTAAGCCACATCGCTATCGTTTGTGTGCTATGCCGTGCACAATCTTACCAGGGCCGGATTCAGGTTCTTCGTAGGCCTTAGGTACTTCAGTGATAACGCTTGTTCTCCCTTGCACTGCTGTCTATTGAGAATTCAATTATGCGACAGATACCATTTGAAGATGGTAATGCTAATTTTGCTCTGATAAAATCTCGAAAAGTTCATCTCCGGTGTGAATTTCTCTCATCTTATGAAACAAACCCCATTGACATTGATATGACTCTGCCTCTTTGAATATACATTGTGCATACCCTTGCTAGATACATATATTTATTCAGGAAGATATCTCGGGTTTTTTTTATCATGCAGACAAAAAAAAGACACGGTCACCTTTTTTTGTAGCCCCTTTAGTTTTCTCAGGCCCTAGACACAGTGCCTACTGTGACATATTGGATAATACGGCCCTGATGGGTGGGTGAGTGGGTGAATGAGTGAGTGGGTGGGTGTGTGGGTGAATGAGTGAGTGGGTGGGTGAGAGGGTGAATGAGTGAGTGGTTGGCTGAGTGAGAGGGTGGATGAGTGAGTGGTTGGCTGGGTGAGTGAGTAATCCCTCGGCACAGTATCTACTGTGGCCTATTGGATAACACGGCCCTGGATCTCACCCTCGCAAAAGGGAGCGTTTTGTGAGTGGCGAACAACTGTTGCTCCGCCAATATTACACGTGGACCAACTCAAAGAGCCTTGCGCACAAGCCAGTGTCGTTCAGGGTCTGTAAAATATGCTTGCTGTAGGGAATTTTGTGACGGAATGGCCAACAAAAACCATCTCCACCAAGATGCCTGCTCCAGATAAAACGTCAGTCAATGAAACATCGCTATCATTTAATTGCATAATTTGTCAATCGTTTATGATTTCGTAAATAAAAAACGGCTCAAACAGCTGTCATTTTCGCCGAAGGAATTTGCCCTTTCTCTCTCTCTGAATTGACGTGCAGCCAAAGACCCCCAAGATACTCAGTGCTCGCAGTATAATACACGTGTGTGCATTGTGATAATTAAAGATAACATTCATTTGCAGCTTCCAGCGACTCAAAACCAGCGTGATGAGCAGAGTTCAGGGACGAAGATAAAACCCGCATACACTTCCTAATGTAGCACGGCCAATGCAATATAATAGAGGAGACGCATAGTGCATTTTGTGACATTTGAGATGATTTCAGGGTTGCTGCAGAAATGCAATGCATTTGACTGATGCGCAGACAAAACAGATGATGGATGTGTGGCTGGGTATAAATATGCCATTATATTATTCTTACATCCTCACACCTCAATAAAGGCTTGGTTACAACACCATCAGTCGTCGTATGGCCACAGAAACATCTGAAGTGTATAGAGCCATCTGTTGCTTTAGACTTAAACACGCTATATTTGCGCTGTTACTCAATGCACTAATGTCGCCAAAATTGTTTTTTCAGCTGGTAGTTATTTCCAAATCCAGTTTAAGGAAAAAAAAACCCTCATTTATTGTGCTTTGTACACAGGTGAGATCAATTACAGTGTGTTTTTTTGTTATGCCCGTTTATTTTGTGAAATGGCATCGCCGTGCCTGTCTCTTGGGTGTCGTGATATTTCGGCCGGTCTGACTTGTAAAAAAAAGTGTTCCTCTTTAGCCGTACACACTGCTCTGCCATTCACGGAAGGAATGATAACTCTGCTGGGCTGTGCATTAATTCCCAACCACGGAACATACGCGAAAAACATTTGAACGACTGAGTGCAGAAAAAATGCAATGCTTGACTTGCACAACACAACGCAAATATTCCTCCACCCCACCCCCACTATTGATGAACAATAATGAGATTAAAATCCGTAGTTAAATGGTTAGCACACTGGACTTGCAATTTAGAGATAACCGCTTAGATCTCCTGGCGTGACAGTTTAAATAATGGGAACGGTTATGAAATCTCTCTGGCTTTGTCAACCCAGTCGTATAAATGTGTGCACTGCATTTAGTGCAACGGCAGGTGGAGTGTGGTGGGGTAAGTATGGTAGGTACTCCTACCTCTTCCAAGATACGTTCAATACTTAAAGAGTACCACGAGGTTTTTGTGCAGAAAATGTTTACAGTTATTGTTTTGCTTTTTAATTTTAAAAGAAAGTACAATCTAATATTTCCCGGCCCCTTTTCGCGAGAGTGATATTGCACTTTGTCAGGCCTTCCGCCTGCTTCTTATTAAAGACGTTGACTGATTGATTGTGCGATTGATTTATCTTTGGATTGACCTCTGCTCGTGGCTGTCAGTAATCAACAAATTCCCATTTCTATTTAAAGCTTTCGTGACTGCAGGGATTCATCTTCTTGGTTCTTTTGGTAAAGTCACGTAGAAGGGAAATAATAAAATAATTAAAATAAAACATTATAAAATAAAATACAAATTTAACATAATAAAATAAAATACATTCAACATAATAAAATAATAAATAAAACATAATAAAATTTCGATGTAAAGCTTTCGTGACTGCAGGGATTCACCTTCTTGGTTCTTTCGGTAAAGTCACGTAGAAGG
>CM025655.2:8593394-8625364 GCA_014621495.2 Entosphenus tridentatus
CCGCTCGCACGTCACAGTGCCCGGGCGCCTCTTGTGTCGCCCGTGCCGTGCGCGGCGTGAATGGCCTCCAGCTGCACCCACTCGTGTGCAGTGGCTCGCCGCACAGGGCCGGCGCGGTCTCTGAACACGGCCATCTGAGAGCCACTCCGCAGCCAACTCTTTATTGTGTGCGTGCACGCGCGCGCGTGCGTGTGTTGTCCTTCTCCCCCTTCTTCACACAAATCCATAACTTTGTTCCATTGCGCCAGAGGGGGGAGGGAGGGCCGGGACGGGTGGTGGAAGAAAAAAAGCCACCCTCGCTTTTATGTCATGTAAATCCGTTGAAGAAGTGCTGCGACTCGAGTGAGCAATGTGTCTGGGTCAAGGAATGTCCGTGAGTGACGACGACGATGCACATTGCACCAGAAGTGGCCGGGCAGCACGGGCTAAAGTGCCAAGTCAGCGCCTCTGAATTCCTGGGTCGAAATCCGGGTGTAGCCGGCCTTTCGTGATGAAACCGATGTCTCAAAGTCCTGTGAGAGCTGATGGTCACCAATGACTGTATAAAAACACCCATCGTAATATTACTATTTGTACTCACTGTAATTGAACTGTAACCGAATCCTGCAAATGTCGTTTGATTGGTGCGAGACAAACTCTCGCATCGATCAAGGCGTCACAGTGTGGACAAAAGAGACCCATTGAAGGAATTTCTTCCAGGGCTGTTCACTGAACACCGGGGGATGCCACTGGCAGCTGCGGAGCTCAGAAATTGTGTCAATAGCAACACCTGAACATCCAGCGATGAAAGCGCTTAAAAATCACCCCGGCCGGCCATTCTGGGAGACAGCAGCCAACCTCCAATGTAGCCGTCACCAAGCCACTGTCCTAATCAGCGTTCTTCACCATCGCCGATAAGACATCATCAGTGTGGTTGCCGCCACACATTTGAACCCATTGTGGGTTTGACAGCAGCACGACGACGATGATGATAATGATGGGGGTTGTTGGCACGTGTTGTGTATTGTCGGGGGTCGCGCTAAATGTCACCGGTCGCCACGGGTAGCCCGCGAGCCTTGCAATGAAGAACACCGCTCCAGATGGGACACAATCGTGGGACGCTTGCAACGTGAAGAACCAGCGGCTCACCAGTCGAGCCGACAGCAAAGGGTTCCTGGCTTTGACCTCCTTCGAGGATGGCGGGCGGCACTCAAACTGAACCCGCACGGGACATTATCCACAAGCTTCGCGAGTGGACGGTGCGGGATGACCCCGAGTGCGACTGTGGCCACGAGTCCCAAAACCATGGAACGTCTCGCGTCAACCGGCCCTGCACCGAGATGTGTTGCGGCGGGCACTGCGTTTCACCACTTTGCATCTCGGGAAGAACACATCGACTGGATGCCCTGATCTGGATGTCCCATTGTAAGCTTTCCCCGTTATACGAAAGAATAGCATAATTGGCATATACAACAATTGGTGAAAGAGTAAAATAACATGTTATTTTTTTTTTACAATGAGCATTGTAGTGTATGTCTGGGATACTGGAAGGTTTTCTGATTAAAGTCCTACACAGCCTGAATACTATACTCTTTGGTTCTTTCGGTAAAGTCACGTAGGTAAAGAAAAGAAAAGAAATTAAATCACGACGTTTCGGACACAACACAAGCGTCCGTCATCAGGTGGGACAACCACAGCAACAAGCAGTTGCTGAAATAGGCAAAAGAGCTGCTGGTAACAGGGGATTATTTAGATGAGGGAGGGGGGGGCGAGGGGGGGCAGGGTGGGGGGGAAGGAGGCAGCAAATATGATATATAATCTAGAATAAATATTTACTTGTTAAAGATGATACTTAAAACAAATCCTCCTTCCCATATTTGTCTCTATACGTCAAATATTTTTTTTATACAACCCAACGGCCATACATGAGGCCTTCTGGGAGTGCACCTTATTAGCAGTATTGGTTCAACACAAGGTATACTTTGGGGCAGGTTTTGACATACAGTGTTTCATCAGCAGAGTCAAGCTTGCTTGAACCAATGCTGGTGAGCTGCTTAACACCAAGGACACTTCCTGTAAGAAATGGGTCTCAGTTGATATTGTATTTTTTTTTTGGGGGGGGGGGGGAATGCAATGTAGATCACATTTCGCCTCAACGGGTTCTCACGTTAATGATGGCGATGATGTTGATGAGCCAGTCGTTTTTTTTTATAAGCTTTTACATTCCTTAGTAGGACATGATGATGAAGGAAATTGTTAGGAGGCTTTTTTGCATTCGTATTTCTCCACTTTAAATATATTTTATTACTTGCTAAGCCCTTCCCTTATTTGGAAATTGCATTGCATTCATTGTTTATTGAAGTTTCCCTTTCTCTTTTGAGATCCAATATTTATCTTGATCTATGAAAGAGGAACGTTGTCTCCATGGCCTCGCACCTGTTTACAAAGGTCATCACGTCTAGCTTGTGACAATAATTAACAGCCCTTCGTCAATCCATTGCTGGATGAAGGCCTCTTCATGACGTGCCGGTCAAAGGGAGTTGTTTGACCAAACGTCACGCTGGTCAATGGGGGATTGGCTAAGGGGCTAAAAACAGGTCCGGTTTAGATATCGCTCGCCACTGATGCTCGTACTGGGCTGGGAATGTAATTCAGGTCGCCGTGTTCACGGTGCAGCTCGCTAACCACTGTGTGCACGCTACGCTCTTGTTTACGCAGTACTATATGTACATATTTGCTTAATGTGATTATGATGATGATGATGACGATTTCCATAATGATGGGTTATGATGATGATGATGTAGTATGATACATATTACACAAACAGAAGCCGATGGCCACCCCATTGGATTTCGGAAGCTATACAGGGTTGAGGCTGCGAATGGATACTATTTGGTCGACCACCATGACAACCACAGGATGTGATGGGGCTCAAGGATTACGTGGTGGGCAGCAGAGGGCAGTGCAAAAACATCCATTGTGTACAATATTAATTTAAAGCTTTCGTGACTGCAGGGATTCATATTCTTGGTTCTTTCGGTAAAGTCACGTAGAAGGGAAATAATATTAATATAAAACAATAAAAATTCTCACAATTGTTTTTTTTTATTGTTTTATATAAATATTATTTTATTATTCCCCTTCTACGTGACTTTACCGAAATAACCAAGAATATGAATATCCATTGTGTACTTCAATGCTCCCACAACTATGCTCCTACCTTCCCTAGCCTATAAGTAAAAACAATTTTTTTTTATTCTACCAGGTAAGGCCCACTGAGCTAAGTAGCTTTTTTTCAGAAGCGACCTGGCAATCACAAATGCTAGCTCATTTGTGATTGCCAGGAAATGTATAGCAGTCAATACTCTAAATGCACGTTTTTAAATGTGGAGGGAAAAACCGGAGGACCCGGAGGAAAATCCACGCGACCATGGTGAGAACACAAACTCCAAATATACAGGAATCGTCAGGGTCGTGATCGAACTCACGACCTCTTGCATAAGAGGCAATGAAGTTAACATCTCGCCACCGCGGCACCCCATACATACCTGCACTGACCACACTTTGTGTACGATAGTCAATTACTCCGCGCACAACCTCCACACTCTTCTTGGTTCTTTCGGTAAAGTCACGTAGAATGGAAATAATAAAATAATAAAACATAATAAAATAATTCTCACGACGTTTCGGCCACAACGCAAGCAGCCGTCCTCAGGTGAACGTCGTGAGAATTATTTTATTATGTTTATTTTATTATTTTATAATTTCCATTCTACGTGACTTTACCGAAAGAACCAAGAAGTTGAATCCCTGCAGTCACGAAAGCTTTAAATCGAAATTTAACCTCCACACTGCCGGGAGGCACTCTTCAAGCGGTGGATTGACAAAACGTTTCTGTGTACAAGTGCAGAACAACACCGGTGATGAAAAAAAAGTACCCGTATGAGCGAACATCGCCTGTGGTTGACAACGCATCAATTCGACCAGAGTGCGACAGCACAATGAGCAGCTCTTACACAAAGTGTAGCCCCTCTCTTCGAGACCCACAAGTGGCAGGATTAACGCCGGCTCTAGAGAGGACCAGCTGGTTTTCTTTTTTTTGGCCATTGCTTCTGCGGACTTTAAGGAAACCATTTAAGAACAGTGCCACTGAGAACACCCAGCTGCCTTGAAAAACATTAATCTCACTTCTTTTTTTAATAGGGAGTCAACAGGCTACTTGTTTTTATGCCTAGGAAATACCGTATTGTATCCACGTGTCCGTCAATCAACAGACAGCGCATAATTCCATTAAAAATACCAAAAAAATCGCTCTGAAATGTATCCCACAGCTTACCCCAGGCAATGCCGAGACCCGTGCCGTTTTAGTTTTTAACGAGATTGGAAATGAAATATATACTTTAAAAAAATTAAATGTTTTAATTGAAAACTGAATGCACTCTCATGTTGTCGTGTGAGTGTGATTGACGTGCGAGACAAACGCGCGAGTCTGTTTCTGTGTGTGTGTCTGCGTATTTCAGTGACCAGGATTCTGTGTACAGTCATACATCCAAACAAAACAGAGGCTCCCTTGATGGGGTGGCTTGCCAGCATGTTTTATTTGCCCTGGGGTTATTTTTCCTTTCTACATAAGAGAGTCACTCTGTGAAATTGCCCCCGACATGGATGGGAATCAGTCTTTGAGAACGATCGCCTATATGTATTCGGTATTATACATTGCGAAAACATGTACAGCCCTTTGTCAATTCACTGCTCAATGAGGGCCTCCTCACATCGTGCAGATCGTGGGTGAGGAAGGGGAGGAGTTAAGGGGGTGGGATTGACCATACTTCACCGCGCTGGTCAGTACACGACAGCACAGAAGCCTGGTCGACAATATATTTTGCTGCACAGTCCTCTGCTCCCCACCACGTAGCCGCGCAAGCCTCTAACACCTGTTATGCACAATCATCGTCGATCCACGCACCGTCCAGGCTCAATTCTGCCGCAGCTTCTGAGATCTGACAGGATCAGGCGCACTGCGACTCAAACCTTTGGTATCGGGGGGTAAGTCCCCTGCAGCTCCTTGAGCACACAGTGATGGGGATCATTTAATTCCGAGGGATTCTTGTAATAGGAGCAACTGTTGGATGGACGTCTCTTGGAACGTGCGTAATGTGGGCAAATCGTCCGGTAAAAAAAAAATTGCGTGCGGTCACCTTGCGCTCCTGACGTGGTTGCGTTCCACCGACCGTGTAATTAGACCGGTAAATAAACTGCATCGTCGTTATTGCAGTGTTTGTTTTGAAAGAATTTGAAACCGTGTGTTTGTTTTTTTTTGTTTTCCGCAACCACGGAGGGCGCCAAGGGGGACTCAACGCTCGCTTCGGCCACGATTTTTGGCAACGTTTTCTTTTTGCTGAACATACATCGCATCTCAATTAAGACGCCATCTGCCTCTCGTACGACTAACGCTGTGAATTCATGAATGAGCTCGTTTCATATTAATCCCGTGACTCATCAGAGACGCGCTCTGACATCAGTGACGCATCGACGCACACACCGCAAATAGCGACGACGAAGCTGACCACGGTTGGTATCATTCGTCGCCCGGAGCACACCACGACAACCCGCGTCAACATAGAAATAAATAGTGCGACACTTGAGGAGTCCATGGCGAATCACCGACGAGCGGAATCAAACGATGGCGCGGCAGGAAGTGCAACAGAGGCACGCAGCATCATCCAACACGTGCGAAGTTTACATTCCGCGTCCCTCCGCGCGCATTTTGCGTTGCCCCTCGCGCCGTCGAAGGAACCCCACGGGAGCCACTCGTGCGCCACACACGTGCGGAGCAGCAGTGCGCAAGGAAGGAGACGAAGACGCCGAAGAAGAGCTCGCCCTTGTTGCGTCATTGAGCTCGTCCGGTGAAAGGCGAAGACCCCCGCCCGAACCCGCCGTGGTCGTTGTGGTCGTGATTGTGGTCGAGATTCCTCCTTGCTGCTTGTGTGTGTGTGGGGGGGGGGGTCACAGGAGAACGCTGCCGTGTGGAGTTTGCCCTCTTTGAATGCAGCGCGCGACAATTGGGATTCGTAGCGCGTGCAATTGCAACGTTATTTGCAGTGCGCGTAAGTTGTAATGCATTACGCTGAGAAAGGGGAACACGTGGATTAGAGTACACGGGTTAAAAACAATAATTAAAACTACTAAGAAAAGTTAGTGGGGCTTAGGCAGAAAGCGTTATGGCTAGAATGAATTATGGCCTGGAATAAGAATCAGAATTTTTATTTATACTGAAGAAATCCGATGTCCAGAATAATGACAAAATGGTAGTGGAGTGGATTTTGCTCCACGGCCTCCGGTTTTCCCCTCCACGTTAAGAATCAACGTTGCGTTTAGAGGATTTGGCCGCTATACATTTCCACGTGATAAAAAAAAACACTTCGTTGAGCTGTCATTTGTGGCCCGGTCGCTTCTGAAAAAGAGCTATATAGATCAATGGGCCAAAGCTGGTAAATCAATAAAACACTCTTTAGTTTTAGTTTTATTAGGTTGCATGCATTTGATATGTAATATCAAAGAAAAGTGGGTAATGATGGGGCTGGGGCGGGCGGGGGGGGGGGGTCTGCACCCGCATACATAATGGCCAGCAGTTGTACGGGCAGTTGATGGGTGGATTGGATCATTGGGAATTAACCGAGGGTGGTGGAACTGCTTGGGAATAGATTCGGACGGAGTTCAGCGTGGTCAAGAGGTCTTCTGATGCTGAGGCCGTAGCTGCTGTGGCTGTATATGAGAGTGGTTAAAGTAAATAATATATGTAGTTGACGATCTCAACTTGGTGAAGTCCTTTCACATGTAGGAAAGTGGGCACTCCCATTACTTAAGTCGTCTGGCCAGCCTAGAAGAGTAGGCCAAATCGGCTCTCTAGAACTCCCATCGGTGGCATGAGCAAATCATTTCAGGGCTGTACCTTTACATACTCTTAGGTTGTTTCGGTAAAGTCACGTGACTTTACCGAAACAACCTAAGAGTATGAATCATTGCAGTCACGAAAGCTTAAAATCTAGAGCTGTACCTTTACCTCAACAGCGAATCATGAAAATAATGAACGGTGTACCCCCCGCTAAACTGGATGTGTCGTGGCAATTATCCCGAGTTTCGAAGCCTGATATATTGATGAAACATCCACATTTCCATGATGTTGACTTCATCCACAAAGTGGTACTGGTTTTACTTACCCGAGAAGGATGATAGGTCGAGTCAACAACACGTGACTGAACTTTGAACTCTCAATCTTCCTCGCCACTCTGTCACTGTTCCAAACGGGCAGTCGAAACATTTCAAAATTCTTCGTGAATCCACTGCTGGATGAAGGCAGTTGTAGGTGGATGGTGGAGGAAAGTCCATTAAGTACAGTTGTATGCATGTGCAAACATGTTATGAATGTAAATGCGCTTAATCGTTCACTCTCCCATATGTAGACTGAAGGCAACTTGGAAAATTTGGGGAAATAATTTTAAAATGTTTTTCTAAATAAACAAGTACGTATCTTTTTTTGTTTAAACAGATACACAGAAGCAAATACCCTTGGCAAACCTCGTCCCGCGCCTAATATGTAACATATCGCAACAAATCGTATAAATGCTCACACTTAAATCCTGAGTGGGTGTTTTGTCTTTATGGCATAAGGCTGTGTGCATCCAATTGGTAACGGCAGCAAGATTACACGCATCAGAGATCTGGCAGAGGCGGCATGACAGCTGCGGCAGGCCGAAAGTCGTCAGCACATTGTAAAAGGGTGCGCAATGCCACTACTGGACTTACACGGCATGAAGACGACGCACAATGGGTGGTGGTGGTGGTGGGGCAGGGGGGGAAGATCGCAAAGGTTGCATGGGAAAGAAACATTAGATAAATGAAATGTCAAGGGTGATGGATGCTGCCGTGGTCTAATGATCACACGTGTAAATGATAACGGAATCCCATTGCAGGGCACCCCACATATTTGGTCGTCTCGAGGCAGACTGTGCCGGAGTGAGCATTGGGGGCTATATTGTGCTGATGAGTCCTAACAAGGAGAAACCAGACCACGGACGTCTATCTCTGCATCGCTGCTGCCTCTCTAGTCGGTCACATTTGCTCAAATGTCCACGTGATAAGCCACTTCGTCGGGCTATAGTTTGTGGCCACGTCGCTTCTGAAAAAAAAGCTACATAGCTCAGTGGGGCCTTACCTGGTAACATCAACAATAGTTTCGCTTTAGTTTTATTGTTTTAGTGATTTGTTTACCTTTCCTATACTTTGTACTCCCGTCGTGTTTTGTATCGTTTGTTGTACATTTCTGACCAGCCCCTACTGATTAATCGTGACCTAAGACAGGAAGACAACGGTGCACTTATTCAGGATGATTGTGGATGATGCTCAGAAGCCGTGCGTTTTGTCCACGCGTGTGTGTTGTTTGTACACGCGCGTGTGTGTTGTTTGTACACACGTGTGTCTGTGTGTTGTTTGTGCGCGTGTGTGTTGTTTGTAACCGTGTGTGTGTGTGTGTACACGTGTGTGTGTGTTGCTTGTAACCGTGTGTGTGTGTTGTTCGTACACACGTGTGTGTGTGTGTGTGTTGTTTGAAACCAGTGGTATGTCGGCCAGCGCTCTGGACTTGCAATCCAGAGGTCTCTGGTGCGATATCCCAAGCGCTGCGGTCGAAACAACGGAGGACTTGTCTCGAACTGGCGCGTCTCACACACCGCAGTGAGTCGACGGGCATGGTCGCGTATGGCGGGGTAAAGCGTGGGTACCCCCACCTCTAGCCAAGACATCCGGCCAGCGTAGAAGAGTAGGCCAAACGCCCTCTGGAGGAGCGCTCTAGAACTCCGAGTGGAGGCCCTTCGACCAGCAGTGGCGTGAGCAAGAATTTCGCAGGGCTGCACCTTGGCCTTTGCACGTTGAACTTCTTTCGCACCGCACGTAGCCACACCGTGCGAAATCGAAGTGTCAAAGGAGAGTCTTGATTATGTCCCTGAGAACAGATACACAACGATACTTGCCCGTCTCGCTGCCCACACCACCCCCTAGGCGTGCCACCGTGGCCTTAATAGATGCTCACTAACATCAGCACTGGTGCAAAGTAAACTTCATATAAAGACAAATAATGTACAGGAGTGGATTGCTCTGTGTGTGTGTGCGCGGTAGTGCAGTGGTTATCGCTACGCTGCACTACAAACACGGCCACCCGGGTTCGATTCCCAGCTCACGGCCAACACCAGTGACGATTATATGAACCGGTCCTGGGCCTCTCCCAGGTCGACTCAGCCTCAAAATTACTCCCTAGTGCGGCCGGGCGTGGTGTTGGCCACCCACCCCGTCGTGTGCCGTGCCGGCCTTCACAGGTGCACGCTCGTAGCGCTGTTACAGGCTAGACGGGGGATCTTTGTCTTGTGCGCGCGCGTAAAACTGCACCTCGTAAAAGTCATTTACAATTCTCGTAACATCATTGCAATGGATATCGCTGTACACGAGGCAAGTGAGGGATGGAGCACAACAGGTGCCAACCACCCACACCCATCCCCCCCCCGCCACCGAATGCTGGATATAGCCTCTCGCCGTGCAAACAGCGCGATGGAAAGTTATAAGATACGGACGGCGACAATTCACGAGAGAGAGAGTGAGATCGAGAGAGGGGGGGGGCGAGATGGAAGGGGGAGCGCGCACCTGGGCTGTGTGGCTCACGAACACACTCAGATCGCACCTGCAGAGAGGGTTCACGCTGCGTCACGGCGTGGCCGGCATGCTCCGACATCTCGACGCTCTTTCGTCAGAGGCGGGTCGAGACATTTGTCAGGGGCGGGGGGGGGGGGGGGGGGGGGGGGGGGGGGGGGGGGGCAGTGGGGGGCAGTGGGTGGCGAGGGTGGCGTCTATGTCCCGGAATTCAACTTTTTTTTTAAACTAGGGGCCCGATATTAATCATTTGCAACAACAACACCCAATCAATAAAATACAGATTTAGGGGGTCTCGAATGGGGGGGGGGGGCGCCCCCCCCCCCCCCCCCGTCCCCCGGGACCTGCCACTACTCTTTGTGTATTTTATTGCAACCCCGTAGCGTGACCTTTTAAGGGGCGTATCCAGAGACTCAGGGGAGGGAAGGGCATCCACGTAATCAATGTCAAACAATATTTAAACAAATCTTAATGATAAGCAGAATGAGTCAAGATGCGATCGATTTGTTTTAAACCAGGTAAGGCCCACTGGGCTATATCGCGATCACAAATGGTAACTCAACCAAGTGGATTATCACGTGGCGATGTATAACAGCCAAATACTCTCATGATGTTGATTCTAAATGTGGAGAGAGAAAAAAACCCGAAGAAAAAAAGTCTCTGCGCGAGTCTATTTGGTATCCATACTCTGTTTTTTTCGGTAAAGTCACGTAGGTATAATTTATTTTATATTTTATAATTTATTTTATACCTACGTGACTTTACCGAAAGAACCAAAGCGTATGGATTCCTGCTGTCACGAAAACTTCAAATCTAGATTATATTTGTTATCTGTGTGTGTATGTATGTTGAACTTCTTGAGCGGCGTACACAGCCAACACTGCTAATCGGAGGTGCGGTGTCCGTGCGAGTCTATGCATCTTTAATCTCCAAGCCCCCTGTAATTGCATCTTCATCGTCTCTGCTCAACACGTGCTCAAACCATCTACGTCGGGCCCCATGGTGGCAAGATGTTCCTCTCTTGGTATGCGGGAGGTCGTGGGCCCGATCCCGACCCTGACACCTGCTGTATATTTGGAGCTTGCATGTCACCCATGGTCGTGCGGATTTTCCTCTGGGTCCTCCGGTTTTCCCCTCCACGTTTAGAATCAACGTCACGCGTTTAGAGTATTTGGCTGCTATAAATTCACACGTGATCAGCCACTTCGCTGAGCCATCATGTGTGGCCAGGTCGCTTCTGAAAAAGAGCTACATATCTCAGTGGGCCTTACCTGGTAAAATAAAAAAAATAGTTTACAGTTTAAGTCTCACCTTCCATGCCTTCTTGAAAAGATTAGTAACTCCGCAAAGGCTCTGATCACTGAATTACGCCTCCTCTCCCTTGAGTGACATTCCCAACATCCACCTCGGCATTCTCACCACTGTTCTTTCGAGTGTTCGTCTTCAGTCTCTCTTTCCTTAGTGCCCATGTCACTGCACACAATAACAACACCGGTCGTATCACTCTTCCCATACATTTTCCCTGTCAGTTTTTTGATTGCCATCTTTCTCTCTCATACGGTTGCCACGGCCATGGCCGGACGTGAATATTACCCGCATTGCATCCGTTCTGAGAAAGTGCACGACATTATGAAACTGAAGCGAATGTGGACGCAACATGTGTCTGGGGATGACGGTTTGATACGACCGCACGCCGAACCAAAGAGCAGCACCAAAAGCACCACAGATGGAGCTCTCCCGTAAAACCAAAAATATTTTTCTTACGATGAAGAGAAACACTCCATCGTGTCCACTGACAAAATGAATCGACTAAGAGACTCCACGAGGAAGTGTAACTCAGCAGTCCCATCGCAAACCTGGGCCCGACCACTGCAAACGCGGCGGCACGCTCGGTGATCAGGAAGGCGCACACGGTGACCGACGACATTGAAGCGAAGAACAGCGACACGTGGCTGCGGCAGCTGCTGCTGCTGCTACTGGCGCGGAACAAACAATAATCTGCGACATCACAAAGACTTTTATAGAGAGAGAGAGCGAAAAATAACACCCAAACATGTGGACTTGGGCAGGGCACATCGCAACAAAAAAATACCTAATAAATATTCTTCCTCCTCTAACCCAGCTTAAATATACGCTGCCAAGCTTGGTGGTGTTCATTCAGACGCTGTCTTTCCCACAGACCTGTTCTTCACCCGAGGACCGCTGCTTGCGTTGTGGCCGAAACGTCGTGAGAATTGTATTTTATTATGTTGAATTTTTATTATTTTATTATTTCCCTTCTACGTGACTTTACAGAAAGAACCAAGAAGACCTAATAAATAGTCATACTGACAGATGCAATTGCAGGCATAGAGGACAGCATAGGAGTAGACTTCACCAAGCCAGGTGATGAAATGATGGCACAACAGCCGCTGCCGTTCCGCGAGGGCTTGGGGCCAGTGGCGCTAAGCAGACGAGAGGGAGGGCCTTTATCCATCAGTGCATTGAGCCTCGCTGATGTTTATCATTCCCGATTCAACAAAACGCCATCGCCGCATGCGTTGAACGCGATACAAGCCCCACCCCGCGGTCAATGCGTTTGGCCGAGCGCCGTTGGGACTTTGGCAATGAGCGTCTCGTGGCGAAACAAAAGGCGACTGTGCATAGCCCCATGTTGTTTTAGTTTGAATTGTTATCGCATTACATGTGGCGCATGCTACGCAAGTTAAATGGCAGCTGGACTCAATCAACGATTTTATTTAACAGAAGAGGACTGTAAAAGAAGCAAAGACACTTAGGAGTTCTTGAGAAATAAAACAAGAAGAATAACTCACGAGAACGTGTCGGGTTTTTTGTTTGTTTGTTTTCAATGTTAATCCGCATATAGAAAACATTTATTGCACATCTTCATCCATACATGCTGCCCGCACGCCCCATCACAGGCCAATATTTCGCGTGGCACAACGCACGTTTCCGAATTCCCCCCTCTCCCCGTCAATTTAAATGTGGAACATTCCACGTCAAACCTCGCCCCCCGCCCCTCTCCGCATTACGCGCACTAAGTAGCAAATAAGCCAGTCGTGATGAGGTGGGGTGGGGGAGGATGTCATCCAACGATTTCTTCGACGCATCCATCCTCAATGTAAACGTGTGCCTCTTCGACAGCATGCACAACAACGAAATTCTACTCCGCGCACTTGCGCACGAAACCCCGTAAAAGCGACCTATATTTAACCGCATGCGATGGTGGGAGACGGGGGGAGGGGGGGGTGCATACGGCTCGTCGTGGTATGGGTAGTATGCAGTCGGCTTTTCAATCGCACGCGAGCCATCGGTCGCCTTTAAATTATTTTGGAATGTTGCGCGTCGCGCGTGAAAAGGGGCCGTCGGCGATTCAAATCGCTCGCCGCTTCCCTCCAGCAGGGGGTCATAGTCATCATAATAATAATAATAAGTGCCTTGGGATTAAGACATTGGCTTGTTAAAAACTCGAAACATTTTATCGACAACTGTACAAAAACTAATGTTTACAACGACAAACAACCCCACGGATCACGAAATAATGAACATTCGCGTTTACATCCGAAGAACGATGTCACGTCGCAACGAAGCCCGATCAAGCAACGCATTCGCTCGACGGACGTGGGAACCCAGAAACTGTGTAAATCCCTTTCTCAGAAATCCTCTCCCAGCACGTGTAACTCAATATATGGGATCGCGAAACCACGTTTGCGGCTTTGAAACGTCAGTGGCAGCAGTGCACGAGAGACTCGGTATCGCTGCGGCCAATCAGCTGCGAGTCACCCCTTGCATTGTCCCTGCGGGTCGTGAAGAATGAAGCTGGCGACACTTGTTTGCGATGTGCTCACGTCTTAAACGGACTGTCTGTGCTGCTCTAGATGAACTTTTTTATATATAGAGTGAGAGAGAGATAAAATGTAACAATATTTTCACAAACTAGACGGTGTGTTATTTTTTAGTCTATAAAAACCCATATTAGGCTCTGGCTCTGTGTATTATCGGCAATTTGCTGCCAACAACCGTAATTCATGCCCAACAAAAGAGTGAAGCGAATTTCCATTCATTGTGTCAATGCTTGCCGCGTGAAAGCCCTTCCTATTCTCGACCATACTTCACCACGCTGAGTAGTGTTAGTTGGTGAAGTAAGTGGGGGGTTCCAAGGATCGGTACAGATATAAATCACCACCGATTGTTTGCCGTGGGTTGAGATTCGAACTCGGGCAGCTGGTTTCACTGTGTGGAATGCCACCACTCCAACGAGAGGGTACGCACAATCAGTGAAACATCTGGCGAACCAGCTGTGGCAGGGAGTGGTGGCGTAAGTGGTTATCGCACTGCATACGAAACCCAGCGATCAGACTTCAACTCGGTACACATACATCAGTGGCGGGCGATACCTGAACCCGTCCTGGTTTTGCTCTACAATTTATCAACCCGCATTGACAAGTTTGGTGAAGTATGGCTGAACGATCCCCATGACGAGGGTTGCCACCTGTCCCGGTTTTTCCAGGATTGTGCTCTTCTTGAGGTAGCTATCCTGGTGAATCTGTAAGTCATTAAAAATGAAAAGTTCCGGTTTTTGTCAGTTGACGTGTCGTTCCCCTCTTTACTGATATTGTGAGATATTCACCTTACCACGACATGGCTCTTTTGTGCCTGCGACTTGGCAACCCTAACAATGACCGACACGGAATGAGGAGGCCTTCATCTAGCAGCGGATTGACAAAGGGCTGAACATAAACACAGTCCTGTATAACGCTCAAACGCGCAGACGCACACACCCGCGGCTCCTGCCGATGCCATTAAAAGTCACATCCTTACTCGTCCACCTACAGAGAGTCCTGAAACCAGATCTCCAGACTTACGACAAACAAATTAAAAGATGCCAATCCTGCAAAAAATATAAAAGTGGTAGCGCGCTCAGGGGCTGTTTAGGGGCACACTAAGAACCTATTTATCGGAGCAACGCGTTCACTCCGGGGATTGGACATGGAGGTATGGGGGGGGTCTTGCCAAGGCTTTGCCAACCCCATCAAAGGTACATCGCGTCCTACGGTAGAACAGGAGACAGGGCCACCCCCCCCCCCCCCCCCCCCACACACACAAGGGCCTGGGCTATGCGAGGAAACAATTTCTGATGAACGATGGAGAGGCGCGAGTCCAAAATTGGGATGAGAAATCGTCGCGCGACCGCGTGGCTTTAAACGCGTCTTGTGCGCGTCACGAGTGCGGGGGGTGGAGGGGGTAGGCCGCCAGATCTCGCCTCAGCTGCCCCATTCCGCCACGGCCGGGGGAAGGGTTGGGTGACGATTGGCTATGCAGAGCAGACGGCACCGGGTCGGCAGGACTCGACTCTGTGAAGCGTGACCTTGTTTGAGCGGAGCGCGCAATTACTCAGTGGGGTGCACCACAGAGTCAATGTTAAACTTTGAACAAAATGATAAACGCAACAAACGAGTGTATGATGAGTATCGGTTGATCTGTATGATTTGGTCTTGGCTACTGCACATTGTGATCTAGCTCATGTAAGTTGTTTGAATTGATCTGTACGTATTTGTTTTCAAAGCACATACTCTCTCCCACTGCCGATGTGTAGTTGAATAGATTCGATTCCGAACATGCAAATGTATATTATATATATCTTTAGGTGAACTAAAAACTCAATGCGATATTCAGAATTGCTATACCGATTTCAAGTTCGTAATGTATGCCACAAAATTGGTTACCATCGTGGGTTTTGTTTTTGTAGATTAAATTTGCGAACAACACATCATCGTGATACAGGAATAAGCTCGGCAGGTAGCTGATTTCAAGTTTAAGAGCCAAAGATATTTCACGACAGAACGTGGCTTAACAAATGCGCCACACGGGGGTCAAGAGGACTTTTGTTATTCACCTGATCTGTACATGTACAGTATAATACCTCGCCGAGGTAGTCACAGCCTTCAGATACAGTCTCAACTCGCACAGCATCGCCGACGTACCCACTGACATTGCAAAGCGATTATGTTGTCATACAATAACAATTATTATAATCATAGTAAAGTACAGCCGTTAAATTTCGATTTAAAGCTTTCGTGACTGCAGGGATTCATCTTCTTGGTTCTTTCGGTAAAGTCACGTAGAAGGGAAGTAATAAAATAATAAAAGTAAAATATCATAAAATAATTTATTATGTTTTATTTTTATTATTTTATTACTTCCCTTCTACGTGACTTTACCGAAAGAACCAAGAAGATAAAGTACAGCCGTTTGCCAACTCACTGCCAGTAGAAGGCCTCTTCCCATGCTGTTGTTGGCTAGCAGTGTGGTTATTTGACCATACTTCACCACGCTGGTCTGTGCAGGTTGGCAAAGAGGCGGAGAGTCCAGGACTCATTTGGTTCTCAATCGCCGCTGGGATTCGAACTCGTGTCAACAGGTGGGTGGGTTCGTGCCAAACACTGCACCGCCACATCTGAAATTAAGCAAGACCCACGCAGTCCCTCCGTGAGACTAACTTGTGATGTTTGAACCGCTGCTGAACCCAACACCTCTTCGGCAACTCACACGGGAGACGAGTGGCCCCGGGATGGGTCACACAGTTGACATAACTGACATGGCAGGGGGAAGCCTTCATCCAGCAGTAGCCGAACAAAAGGGGTGAAAATTATTATTGAATGCATGTTTAACTTATTTCGCACCGTACGTAGCAAAACCATGCTTAATCGGAGGTACGGGAAATTATTATAATATGTTTGCATTTTTTAAATGTATTTTCATTAGGTAGCATAATCAAAGTTTCCAAATACGCAAAGCGTAGACATGAAGGATGGATATGCACAGCAGCAATGTGTTGGCGCACTGCTCCAGTGAACACTTTGATCGTTGCACTTTTTTTTTCCAGATCTGGGTAAAATAAAAATGTGTTAAATTAACGCCAGCCGATGAAAACACGGCCCATGATGTCCCGGGGTTATCATGAAGCTAATTTATAAAGTGACACAGTCCTATATATATATACCACAACACTTTACGATGCAGCCTTTATCTTCAAGGTGCATTAAGCAATCCCATGTGTAAATTACCAGTACATGCGAAAGTTAACCACTTGCCAAAGACTGCAGCCGATGTTGAATTACGAAGGAAAACATGTAATGAGCGTACATTGTTTTTCCCTTGGGAATGGGAAAAATTTTTTAAACGATTTTAAGAATACGCGAAAATAAATACCATCTCAGATTCTCCCGTGCTTAATTAACATAATTACTTCATCGAGTCTTTCATGCGACCGCATTCTCATCACTTTGAATTTAACAGTTGACGGTCTTCACGTTTTTAGCATTTACGTGTGTTCAGAGCAACCAATACAAGCATTGAGGGGGAAAGAAATAATAGCAACAAAACAGCTTCACAGAGGATGAGGATTGCGTTATTAATTTTGGTCAGCAGATGTTTTATATAATGTGCTGGAGGGGTTAGGGAGGGGGTGGGGGGACGCTATCAACTAAATATGTTCTTTTGATAAGTAGCTGGCACTTGGCGGAGTCATTGGTTAAGAAACAGAATCTGACTTTCAGTCCAACAAGGCATGGCTATGCTAAGGCCATTGTACTCGCCTGAGCGATATTCGCCTCGATTGACGTATTTTTGAGTGAACGAGTCTCAGCATCTCTCCAAAACTCCACCGTGGAATTGTGCAGGCTGAGCGCTGACATTGCTCTCCGGTGTGTGCCTTTGGGTCGCTCCACCGTTGTTGTTGTTGTTGTTTGTAAATCAGAAAGAGAAATTAAACACGTATCGGAGAGCCGCAAAAAAACCCCACAACGAAGCTGAGTTCATGAGAGTTTGTGAGAGTCGGTCCTGAGCCATCAATTCACTGCTGATTAAGGGATGGTGTTTATTAACATTGGTTAAATAACTGACTATTGATTAATCCATCTCTGTGTGGTTCTCGAAGCCTTCCCCCATGTGGAATTAGACCTTTCAAGGTCCTAAAAGCCAAGGACCATGCCACCATGCATTGCATATTTATATTCTACAGTATAGTCCAAAAAATAAATCAAGCCTACAAGGGGTTAGTGCTCATTTCCATTGGCAGCCCTGAGTGGGCAGCAGAAATTCCACATTCCCATGGCGGGGAACAATCCCTCCAATAGGGCGGTGACTTGTTAACCTCCCGCAAATTGACACAGATTTAATTCAATAATTGGAGGGTGCATGGGCTGAGTTGACCCCCGACTTACATTTCATCCCTTTGGTTAAGAGTCGAGTTCTGTGAATGTCTGTTTATACGCGAGCTGTATCAATTCTGCTATGTTACTTGTACGTGCCCAACCCTTGTGTGTCCATCCGCTGCTGCTTTGAGAGTTATTTCAACATAATTCACCGTGCCAGTCAGTGCAGATTTGTTTAAGGCTGGGAATACATCAACAGGGCATATAAGTACAGTACAATGGATTTTGCTGCACGACCCTCTGCCACCCAACATGTATCTCCCCACTATTTTAATTACCTGTTGCACAATTATCTTGCTAGATTAATAAAAATAAAATATTCTATAATCAATCCACAGATGGATGAAGGCTTCCCCTATGCCATGCCGGTCATGGTTTTTCTTTACCATACTTCACCAGGCTGGTTGGTGAAGCGGGGAGAGAGGGCAGGACCGGTTCTGATATCACTTGCCTGCCACTGATGCTAGCTGTGGCCTGGAATCAAGCTCACGTTCACAAATGTGTCTCTTTGCCAACGGCATTCCCTTTTGTGTTTCAGCTTCACAGCCAACTCAGAAGTTCCGTGTCACGCAGGTGACCACAACCGGAAACCGTGATGTCATTAACTCAACAGCCCCAAGGCGGTGGCGGGAGGGTGGCTTCACATCGGCCCAATTCTCTGCGTCAATCGAATTTCCGCGCTGACACGCGGTCAAGGCTTCGTTGGCGTCGCATGAGCCCATTGTTTATTCGGCACGAGCTGATGGATGAGCTGTGGGATGGGTTCCCTGAGGCCTTACATTGCTGTCACCAGAGAGGACTGCGTGAACTGGATGGTCACGCCTGTGATCAGATTGTTGTTTTTAAAAAAAAAGACGACTTTAAAGTTACCCCCCAAAGACGTCACTCACTGGCACCTTTACATTTTAAACGCAGCCGTCAGCCCGATCATGCAATGTGATAGAGATATTCACAAGTGTTGTTTTTTTACTGAATCTCGTAGGTAGATATACAAGAATGTGTGCACTGTGTGTATTTATAAATTATCACTTACATTAGCTTTCTGTTTGTGTCTGTGTGTGTATATAGCAAACAGTTTGTAAATGGTGTCTGCCTGATTGCCCAAAGGAATACTGTAATACTGCATTTAATCCATCAGCTAATAGGTCACTATGTGTATCACAGTAACGTTGATTCATTTAAGGTGGCTTTAGTCTGGTTTCTACTTCACTGATTCTCATCAGCAAGGGTTCGGCCTGTTGAATCAATTTCACTGAGTAACAATGTGATGAATGGCCCCGCTCGGCGATCGGATGAATTGCCACAATCGAGGGACACGTTTCGACTTAATAAACCGTTCGTGTTTTAAAACACTGTCGGTGGATGTTGTCGGCCACGAGGGGCTTCACATGACACGGGAATCAATTTCATACAACGTAATGTGAATATTGATTCCCACACACGCGTGATTCAACTCGCGTCATCGCAAAGGTGAGAATCAAAATTCACTGAATCATTGCCATGCTATGCCTCTGTTACCGAACAGCCTGGCAGAGGATTCAATCTTGGGGCCCAACATTCGAGTTGCAATACTAAGGAGGATTATCGGCATAAGGCACTACCACGAGAGTGCAAGGTGTGCCGATCTATAGTAAATCCTCCATCGTCGTACCCTGTGTTACTGTCATGATCCCTCGAGAAAAATAATAATAAATGAAAACAAAAAAACACGTGGCGATGTGGATGTGGCGTGCCAAAATAGCTCCTAAACAACATTGTGGACTGCTGAATTTACCGTAGATTGTATATTATATACTCGCGAGGGTCTACAAGATGACCAGACGGCCAATACGATCACGTAGCACAGTATACGCATACAGTGTCACGCCTCTTTATCCGCAACTATTATCCGCGGGAGCAGTAGGCCCCACGAACACTCCAATTATCCGCTTCACTATTCCATTATCTGCAATACGGTTTTTTTTGCATATAAGTGGAGTACATTTTAGGATAATAGGATAAGTGATGTTATCCCCCCCCCCCCCAAGGTTCATCGCGGATATGTATGGACTGATTGGCAGGCAATTAAGTTATTGTGCAAGATTTGTATGTTGTTGTTTTTAGAATAAGGAACGGGTCATTCAATGCGGATGGCATCAACCGTGAACACAATTACGATTATGATTATTGTGCCTGTGTTTCAAGATATGGTGGCCAATTGTTTGTAATCTTCTCTGAACACTCACTGCCTTGCAAAGCTCAAAAACACGACAGAACGTTTTAACTTATAAAGCCTGCTCAAACCTAAATGGGAAGTGATTATTTTGAAGTGTCTCTGCAGCACATTGGCAACAGTAGCAACAACAACAACACTCGCCATGCGCTTGTAAAATTAACAAGCATTACTCTTTGGTCCTTTCGGTAAAGTCACGTAGGTAGAACATAATAGATCACGACGTTTCGGTCGCAACTGCAGAAGCAGTTTCCCTGCTGTGATTGTCTCAGCTGATGACGGTTGCTTGTGTTGTGATCGAAACGTCGTGATCTATCGATTTTCTACCCACGTGACTTTACCGAAAGAACCAAAGAGTATGGATGCCCGCAGTCACGAAAGCTTTAAATCAAGATTAACAAGCATCACTCAGCGGATCAGGGAACCTACCGACATCCTAGCCACCGTGTGGGCTGCTGAGGACAGCAGAAAATTAACCCGTAAAAACAAAGTTTTTCACTATAAATCCTTTATATGCGTGGCGGCTAGAGTCCTCTCGTCCTCTGGCTTGAGATGGCTGCCACCTATGGGTCAGATGATTGCATGCCAGCATTAAGCAATTGGTAATTAAATATAATATTTTTGTCCTAAAAAGTGTAAAATTTTGGGAAAAAAAATTCACGAACATTAATTGTCACGCACAACGAGTCTGTGTGGAAAATGTCAGCTCGATTGGATCACGGGAAGTGGGTTAAAAAACGACCGAAAGATTTGCACGGTCGTAAGCAAGCAAGCAAGCGCGCAAGTGAACTTAATATAAATGATTTAAAAAGAGGGGCGTGAGAGGAGACGTCGTGGTCAGAAGCTACGGCAAAGCCAGAGGAAGAGAAAGACCGCAGTGGAGAGACGGGGCGAGGAGATGAGCTCACGTTGAGTGGAAGTGAAGTGAATTGAGGTGGCATTTTCCAGTGACAGCAAATGATGGCGATGGCAGCTTTTGCGGAAGGCTTTGATCTACAAGCTGGCAGTAGATCGGCCACGGCTGCTGACGCTGCTGCAGAATGACGAACACTACGTGGCCTTTACGCGTGTCAAAGTTCAACAAGATGCTCTAAACGTCTATCAAGGCACCGTCGCATACCGCGTAATTGAGTTACCAGCGCTAATGTTACCGACGATAACGAGACCGAATATCTGTGTTCTGATTCTAATTGCGAGTGTAACCGCACAGCTCCCGTCGGTGTGGCATGCCGCTCTTAGGGGCGCGCTGCGCTTCGTCTTTTGCGACATTCCATTGACAAGGGCTGCTTCAAGTGACACTTTAAGATAAAGGGACTCACGCATAATATAGCAACGGGTTTCGAGTCGGCCAGGCTGCACAGCGGTAGAGCATCACGCGTTCAGAAGATTGTAAATTCAAGCTCAGTTTGGTGGTGGTTGGGGGGGGTTTGACTCAGCTTATCATCCCCACTGGGGTCGATTAAATATGTACCCACTTTGTGGGGTAGTCAACAGTGGTTGACCTATGGATAGACTCCATCCCCACCACCACCATAGGAATGGGGAATTTCCACCACTAGCTCAGGGCTACAAACAGGCTATGAGCACGGCTTCTGTGATAATTTGAGCAATAACAACTACAACGTCACCTTAATTGTCAACGGCTTAGAACGGTGAGATAGTTCGCGTTGCTGTGAACTCAAACGACGGGAACAATGCCATCAGGCTAAAAATCCCAACCACTGAGCTGGTAACACAATCGAGCACTGATCATCATTACAACGATTTGGCAAACGCGTTGTAAATAGAGTTGAGTATACTTGTGACGATCTCCCATATTAATTTAGCAAAGTGACCCATTATTTATTTCAGACCCGCTCGACACGAGTATAATTGTCAATGAATTCCATCCCGTGAATATGTCCGTCCCATGCATGGCAGCAGCGGTTGTTGGCAAGTAAGTGAGTATCTGGGTAACTGTGTAGAGGAATTGGAATCTCTCCAATGGGGGCCTTTTGTTTTTTAGAGACAGACATACGTGGCACGACTCACGATGTGGGATGAAACAGCAACATCCACACAGAAAACAAAAATAACCGTACAAATAAAACGTAAAAAAGTTTCTTTTTTTAAATATATACATTACGAGCGTCAAACTGTCCTGAAACATATTTACATAAAAATAGTCTTGAGAACACAGTTTTAGGCTTTTTTTCTGGGGGTAAACATTAAAACCTACACCCATCCCCACCCACTCACCCACTCACCACCTACCCCTAGAGGTCGGGGTTCAGGCAGCAGGCGTCCCACGCTGTTTGTAGTTCATATATCCACACGCCTTTAGAGTTCACGCGGCCAGACAGAGCGTCTCATCACTGGCACGAGTGTGCGTTTCCGTTCGCGTCCAACACCCCATTGTCTCCATGCGGGGCCTCCTGACCACCTCCTCCACCACCACCATCAGTGGCGGTGGTGGTGGCGGCTGTGTTGGTGGCTGTGTTGTTGGTGATAGTTGGGGCCGTGGTGACCTTGGCCGTACCTTCATCTTCACAGCTCACCCCGCAGGGCGTCGTGACGACGCACGAACCCCCACCTCCTCCCTCGTCCAGAAGAAAACCTTGCGAGGGCAAAGTCTCGGGTTGCTGCGACGTTCTCTTGGAGGACGTCCATCCCGGACTGGAGACAAAACCCCCATCCGACGTCCCGCAGGAAAGGGGTCTCCTCGTGACCCGACCTCCCGAGCCGGACGATCGCGACCTCCAGAAGCAGAGCAGCCGCTTCATGGCCACCCTGAGCTCGGGGCTGCGGCAGTAGATGATGGGATTGAAGGCGGAGTTGGCATAGCCCAGCCAGTTGAGCATCACGAAGAGGCCCCGCGGCACGCACGAGCAGTACACCTGCACGATGTTGACCACGAAGAACGGCAGCCAGCACAGTGTGAAGGTGCCCATGATGAGCCCCATGGTCTTGAGAGCCTTGTGGTCCTTGCGCGACAAGATCTGCGACAATTTCTTCCCCCCGCTGCTCCCCGTGGGTCTCCTGCGCTCGATGGGACTCGCGTAGCCTGGCTGGTCCGTCCCGTTGTCCATCTTCTGCTGCTGCTGCTGCTGATGGTTGTTGTGCTCGTGTTGGTGATGGTGTTGGTGGTGCTGGTGGTGGTGGTGGTTGGACCTCACCTCGCACCTGTCTATCTTCTCCCGCTGCTTCTGAGCCTCCCTAAACACCTTGGAGTAGACGAAGATCATGACGAACATGGGCAGGTAGAAGGAGACGGCGGACGAAACGATGGCGTAGCCCGGAGTGATGTCAAACTCGCAGGTCATGCTGCCGTTGCCGCTGCCGTTGTTGTGTTGGTGCTCCTGCATGAGGCCAGTGGCTTTGCGAGAAGACTCCTTCCACCAGCCCATCTGCATTGGCAGGAAGGAGATGAGCGCGGACACGACCCACACGGACACGATGATGATCCTGGCCCTCCTCTTGTTCATGAGCGTCTCGTATCGCAGGGGCCTCGTCACGGCGATGTACCTGTCCACGGCTATTGCGCACAGCGTGTGGATGCTCGCCGTGACGCACATGACGTCCAGCGCCGTCCAGAAGCCGCAGAATGTCTCGCCGAAATACCACGTCCATGTGCCGGACACGATGAGCGTGGCGCCGAACGGCACCACGATGAGGCCCATTAGAAGGTCGGCGCAAGCCAGCGACGCGATGAAGTAGTTGGGCTGCGTGTGCAATCGACGAAACCTCGCCACCGACGCGATGATCAGGGAGTTGCCCAGGAGGATCACGAAGACGACCAGCGACATGAACACGCCGAGGCTCAGGGTCCACTCCAGGGGCACGTGCTCCGGCTGACGAAGGGTGTCGTTACGCAGAGGCGACTCGCTCGCACCATGGCTCAAGACCGTCGGCTGTGAATGCGTAACGCTGGAATTGTACACATTCATTCTTACCCCTGGCTGGGTCTACGCGTACGACTTAGAGGCGCGAGGTACTCGAGCCTCGTTCGCGCATCTCAGTGGTAGTTGCCAAGCCTCCTCCTGCTTCCTGCGTTACGCGGTAGTCCGTGAGAGCCGAGCACACACACACTAAAAAAGGTCGCGCGCTATTTATTTCAAGTCGACGCTGATGTTGCTGCTGTCGCTGCTCCGTGCTCCATGGAACATCGCTAGGAACGAGTCTCTGCTGCCCGCATGGCACTCGCCGCCCATGCCTTGCCTGGGCGACACGAACCACACCATTCGCACGTACGCCGCGAATAATATAACAACAACAAAATAATAACTAAATGAACAAATAACGCTCAGCTAAGCTTGTTTGGCTGGCTAGCCAAGCGAGGAGCCGTTGAGCGAGTCGCAGGGTCCCTCTGTTAACGTGCGGGACGCTCTCATGTTCGCGAGCCGCTCGTGCGTCCAGGGAGCGTGCGGCGTCGTCACTGGCGCTGCCTCGTCCCTTCCCCCTGCACCGCTCCTCCTTGCCCGGCGCACTTTGTCGAAGTGGAAGCGCGGAGCGGCTGTGCCTGACGTTAAGTGTGGTGGTGGTGGCGTGCGTGTCTCCCCCCCCCCTCTTCTCTCCCCACCCCCCACTCCTCCACCGCCACCCCCTGCACAGCCAATCGTAGCCGGGCACAACCAGCCACACTCAGTGCCCTCCTCCGGCTATAAATACGGGCTCCATCGGAGAGCGAAAAATATTTATTCTCTGTGCATGTGGCTTTTTGTTGTTGTAACGAACGCCGAGACTGAAGTTGGGAGTGGTGGGTGTCGTGTTGGGAGTGGTAGGTTTGGACTGTTCGACATGCAAAGGTTTAGGATGGAATTGACCATACTTCATCACGCTGGTCACTAGGGAGTTTGGTGAATGGGGGGGGTGAAGGGGTAGGGTCGGAGTGAATGGGGGGGCTCACGATCCGGTGCATCTATCACGCTCGCCACTGATGTCGGTTGTGAAATTAAACTCGTGTCGCCGGGTTCGTCGTGCCGTGCGCTATGGTCGGGCGTTTGTTATGGCTTACGGCTCATAAGGGTATGGTCATCAGGGTATTATCAAGGCTTTGGTGTAAAGCTTATATCTAGTTAGTGACAGCCGTGTCGCTTTCGTGCTAATGTTAGAGGTGTAAACTGTAAAGGGTCCCGGTAGCATGAGTCATGTTTTGGTGCAGGGTATGTGGTTAGTTGCCGAAAAGGAAGTTACTCAGTCACGTGCAAGTTTCAAAATCGTATTTGCGTAGAGTTCCAACCGCATTGGACAGGGTTAGCAGTGGCTGCCGCGCTGCGGTTTACAGTTCGCGTCTTAACGACATCGATGTCGCGGACCAGGCAGCCCCTTTTAATCCCATCCGTGGCATGTGAGAAGGTGATTTGCCCCAACACCAACCCACGCCAAGCCGCCTTTGATTCCCGATTGCTTTTACAAACAGTCAACACTCGCTACAGTACAGTCACTGACTTCATGCTGTTCTGACAGCATTTCGTGTTGCGTGACGAGCACCGGTGTCAAACGGGGCCGCATGCGGGAGCCCCCTGAAGGAACCAGGCCACGCCATTGACGATTTATCTGAACCGGTCCTGGGCCTCCTCCCCTAGGTCGACTCGGCCTCAAATGAGTACCCGGTGGCGGTGCGTAAAAAAACATCGCCACTCGGGAGACAAAGGCGGACGGGCGGGCGTGGTGCTGGCCACCCCACCCCCTCGTGCGCCGTGCCGGCCTTCATTGGTGGTGCTCGCGAACAGCGCTTGCCCCAACAGTCTGTTAAGGCTGTCAGTGACGAGTGATATCCAAAACAGTCCTATCCTCCCAAAACCGCATTGTCGAAGTATGGTCCAACTCCCACCCCTCACCTCCCCATGAATGACGCGGCGCGGGAAGGCCTTCTTCCATTGATAACTTGAAACCGGCTCGAATTTCAAAGATCCCGCGTATAGCCTTAACAGACTGTAGGGGCAAGTGCTGTTAGCGAGCACCTATTAAAAAAAAAACACACACACGTACAGACATCCCTTTTAAAGGCCGGCACGACGATTTCGTGGCTACCGCCACGCCCGGCCGCGTTTGTCTCCCCAGCGCAAATATTTAACGTTCTCGTAAGGAGGAGGCACGTTGTACATCATTGCAGGCTGTGTTGACCGAGGCGAGCCAGCCCCCTTGCAGGCAAGACGCAGCTCGCCCGCTACAGACGCCGGTCCAATATCCTCGGCCCGGGAGTCGAACCCAGGCAAGCGGCACGGTACACAAGGGGGGTGGGGTGGCCAGCAACCACGCCCGACCGCCTTTGTCTCCCCGGTGGCGATGTTTTTACACACCGCGCCAGCTACTCATTTGAGGCTGAGTCGACCTAAGGGAGGCCCAGGACCGGTTCAGACAATCGTCACCGGCGTTGCCCGTGAGCGAGAATCGAACTCGGGTCACTGGATCCGTAGCGCAGCGTAGCGCTAACCGCTACGCCACCGCTCCCCAACAGTAACCCACTCTCGACCAGACCACACTCGATCCCACCAATCGAATAACTTTTGATGTGCCCCATTCACATTTGTGGGTGAACAGAGGCGGGAGGGAAGGTGCAGTGGGTGGGTGAGTGGGGGGGGGGGCATTTCACAAACCCGCACCATTGTATCGACTGCCACGCCGAGAGATCGAATACGAATCGGCGACCTCTTGGATTGCAAGTCCAGCGTCGCTCACCATCCATCCAGCCGCCGCACGACGGAGTGCGAATGGGGCAACCCCCGAGTCTGTGTTGACACTGGCCGAGCGGCATAGCTGAGCGTGCATGCCCCGAGGGCACCCAGGCAGGGGATGCCTACGTGCGGTTATGCGGCGGTGGGATTGGTGAGGTGACGGGGTGGGTTGGGGGGGTGGGTTGGATGGGGCTTCCGTGCGCGCGCTACGCAAATGTACGCGTGGTCATTGGCGTATTTATATCTCGCTGTACTTTAAAGTTACACAAGAAAAAAGTTATATGTCTCCGAGATGAAACATTGCGTGTTGGGGGGGGGATGGGGGGTGGCACTCATCTGTCAACGGTGGAAATTCCACATTCCTATGGTAGGGGGCAGTCCTTATAATAGGATGGCCACTGTTGACCCACGCAGAAATTGGCATTGGTATTTTTATTTTTAATCAACATTTGGAGAGATGATGGGTTATGCTGTCAACCGGCATGACATTTCAAAACTTCACAACTCTTGAAGGATTGACAGTCGAGCGCTGCGTGTGCGCACAATATGCGTGTTGTGTCGAAATGCTACTTTTGACGCGTTAAGCCCTGTTGTCGATCCACTGCTGGATGAGGGCCTAGTAGTCGCGTCTCGTGAGGGATATTTGATGACGCCTCACGCCGGTTGGTTGCGGGTCGGCGAAAGCGAGGAGCATCGTCAGAGGCATGCAAGTGCTGTACAACAATTGGTGTTCATTCACTGACCCGCAAAGCCCTATATGACAACCTGAATTCGAATCGCAACACTGAATCATGAAAATACAGTAAAACCTTGGATTGCGAGTAACTTGGTCTGCGAGTGTTTTGCAAGACGAGCAATTTTTTTTAAATAAATATAAATTTGATAAACGAGCGAGGTCTTGCAATACGCGTAGTACGTGTATACGCTTTGTCTGCCGAGCGTCACGTGATCACAACTGATATACGAGTGCTTTGGATTACAAACACGTTTCCGGAACGAATTATGCTCGCAATCCAAGGTTTTACTGTATACCGATTCGCGTGCAGAAAGCAAATATCTACATCTCCTATGCAACTCCGGCCGGTCATCCTCGCAGCGGCGGCTTTTTGCTGACCATCGGACAAAGACGCGTTTCTGCGGCCGTCTGGAACGCTCTTCCTTTCCGATATGAGAAAGCCACTGGCGCTGTGTACTTTTAAATCATCTTCAAGATTTCAAACGAATTTCTTTCTAATTGCGTTTCGTGTTTAGTTTATTGTCCTTTCCCCGCACCTACAATTCGCACAGTTGGCTACGTACTCTGCAAAAGTTTAAAATACAGTCAACATACACTTAATGTACGACACATTCTTTAAGAAACCCCCACCCCACCAGTTCGGATGAGCCACACAACGAAGAGATAACAATCTTCTTTACCCAAGACTGCCCCAATGAGTTCAATAACCGCTTTGATAGGAGGGTGCTGCTCCATTGCGATCTTTGGCCAATGTAATTCAGCTTCATTTATTAGGTATAACCCTGTGAGCCATGCAGCTCTTGACTCGGGTGCAACCGCAATAAACAAAAACAAAAATTTGTGGCTGATTGGCTCCATTTTTGGCGGAAACCCAGAGTATACCCAGAGAAAAATCCCATGTATATGAGTGGATAACTTAAATATATATACTGCACTGGCACAAATAAGTCAAATACTTACTTACCTATTCTTGGTTCTTTCGGTAAAGTCACGCAAAAGAAAACATAATAATAATGTTATATTTTATTATTTTATTATTTCCCTTCTACGTGACTTTACCGAAAGAACCAAGAATATGAATCCATGCAGTCACGAAAGCTTTTAATCGAAACTTACTTACCTGCTACATTATTGCTTTTTTTTGCCAAACCATTACCCAGTCATCAATTAATTATCAATCGTTACATTTGCTGCGGGAACCTACGTGTTAAGTTCACCTACTTTCTGTCCTGCCACCATGCACTGACTACCTCATAATGCTGCATGTGGGCATGCCACACATTTGCTTATACTGGTAGGAACCTCCTGGTTACACCAGCCCACAGGGGATTATTGTGTCCGTCCGTCCGTCGTGCATCCAAAAATGGGAGGGGTGGGGCTGGGTGGAGAGCGCAGGGTGGGGAGGGGCTGGGTGGGGAGGGGCTGGGTGGGGAGGGGCTGGGTGGGGAGGGTGGGGCTGGGTGGGGGTTGGGAGGGATGGGGCTGGGTGGGGAGGGGCTGGTCACCCCGTGGTGCCCTTATAAAACTCAACGTTTAACCTACTCACGCCGGCTTGTGCCCGCCCTCACAGTCGGCCATATTTGCGGAATACACCACGCCGCCGTTGACCTTGGCCATTGACCGAGCAACCCAACGTTTCTACCAGCTCCCTCCGCAGGAATGTGTTCTCTGTGTAATTTACCAACCCTGACTTCCAATGCCCTGCAATGCAAGAATGTCAACACCTTGCATTGTGTTACCTGAGGTGGATAACACCTGAAGCTCAGCACAGATGGACACAATAATCCATTGCTGTACCGTAGTTCCCTGGACTCTTCACGCTGCAAACTTTATAACAAATACTTTTAATTCTCCAGGGAGCCTCCCATCAAAACACTACACAGGCTCAACGTTACTTAGCATTCCAAGGTTGGACAAAATCCTGTACTCTATATTCAGTCCGATTTGACCACCCATTAGGTCGATTCGGCCATCACATGAATAGTACCACACTCAGTGAGTTAACGTTGGTCCTGGCCATACATCGCCAGCCCTGCTGTACAATGTTGTCCTTAGTAGGTGCTTGCTTACAGCACTGGCTCTGGCAGGCTATACTTTATACAAGCTCGACTGGAGATCTTCACGTGTCGCGATTGTGTATGTGTGCAGATTCCCAGCCAGGGGCTGTGTTCCTCTTTGCATATTAGCTCGGCTGGGATGTCTGTGTTCCTTTCTTGGCCATAAGCAGAGACGGTTCTTGAAACCGCTCCCAAGAGAGAGAGCGATGGGCAAATAAGCAACGTAATACGTTTTTTGTTGTTGTTGGGGTTAGATCGCGTAAATATATAAATTGTGTCGTTAAACCCGACACAGCCAACTAGCAAGGTTTGTCACGTAAACAGAATGAACCAATTCGTTACTAGTACAGCACACCGGTGTGTTGGAGAGCCAAGCCACAAATGTTGTGGCGATTTAACCCCCAAAAAACGCCTCTTATGGATGGTATTCGTCACGAAAGCCTCCTACGTGTTAAATGAAGCAACAGCCGTACACTTTGCTCATCGCTCATCCGAGATGCCAGATCGTCACCCAGCCAAAGAAAACCCGGGGGCCACCCTACTGCTCTACATTACGTATGTTGAACTTCTTTTGCACCCTACGTAGCCAATCGGCGGTGCTGCTGCTGCTGCTGCACAGCCACGCGGGCAGCAGTTGAGATGCTCGCTTCTTGGGTGGTACAAAGGGATGTGGACGCGCCCAGCAATTGAATATCAATCCGCCACGATGGGTAAAGCTTGTGCTGAGTTGAAAAGAGGGTTCGACACTAATTTAGGAGTAGCACGGGTGCCGCCCTGCCATTCCCTGCTCGTGCCACGACTGGCGGAAGGCCACCCACTCGACGGAGCTTACAGAGAGCCCTTCTAGAGAGGGCACTTGGCCTACTCTTTCACGCTGTCCACATCTTCTTGCAATAGGTGGTAGTGCCGACACTTTACCCAGGATCTGAATATTGACACTGGAGGAATCCGATGAGCTAAAGAGCTTTTTTCCACAGATGTCCAGCTACCCCATCATTCATGATCTGCCGATCAATTAACTGTGGTGTACCCATTGACACTGCTGGGTGGACAGACAGGGGGGGGGGGTGGGGGGGGAGGATGTGGGTTTAATAAACTTGGCCCATCGTCCCAACTGCCGCGCCTGGAGAACAAACTGGCGACCTGAGGATTGTGGGTCCAGTGTGCTGACCGCCACACCACGTGTGCTGACCGCCACACCACGTGTGCTGACCGTCACACCACGTGTCCTGACCGTCACACCACGTGTGCTGACCGTCACACCACGTGTGCTGACCGTCACACCACGTGTGCTGACCGTTACACCGCGCCAGCATCCTCCCCCCCTCCACCAAGTATTTGCCCTGAACAAGCCTCACTGAGACTTTTTTTTTTCTTTTTTTTCGGGAGGGTCCTGCATTGGGATGTTTGGCCGATGCCATATTGATGCGTGTTTGTCATGTGGAAGGAAACACGGAGTGCCCGAAGGAAACCAACACACACACACGCGGTGGGGTGGAGAAAGACAGCTTCATCATCGTCATCATCATCATCATCTCCGCACCACTTTGCAGCCGCCCACGCTCCACAGCACGCGACGTACCCCGGCGCTCACCCATCCAAGTGCTTGCACGGCACAACCCCCGGCTTCGTTTCTGGGACTCGATGTGAGAACGGAAATATCTGCCAAATGAGCACGTGTTGTCATAACCAGCAATCCAAGCTATGTAGCTTGTTTCCTTTTAAAAAAAAAATAAAGTATCCATTCAAGGTGAACATTGCCGTTGCCATGGCGTTGGGCCATGTATATTTATCATCCTACTCAAGGTCCTGTCTTTGAAGTAATTCACGGATAACACAATAGCGCCCGCTCAATTAAAGCACCCACAATGGTGAGGGGAATATTGATTAATTATCTGCGTGTTAAGATGATGATATTTAACTTGGGTGTCTCTTGGTGGCGGTGGCAACACCGAAGGACCAGGATAAAAAAAAAATCCACGCAACCACGGGGAGAGAGACACGCAAACTCCAAATATACAGCAAGCATCATGGTTGGGATCGAATCCACGACCTTCTCCATACCAGGGGAGGGAGAAACCATCTCGCCACTGCGGCAACCCATCGAGACCCATAGACTCATATAGAGACCCATAGACTTACATAGAGACCCAAAGACTTACATAGAGACCCATAAACTTACATAGAGACCCAAAGACTTACATAGAGACCCATAGACTCACATTGAGACCTAAAGACTCACATATAGACCCAAAGACTCACTTGGAGATCCAAATATTCACATAGAGAATCATAGACTCACATGGAGACCCAAAAACTCACATGGAGACCGAAAGACTCACATATAGACCCAGAGGCTCACATGGAAACCCAAAGACTCACATATAGACCCAGAGGCTCACATGGAGACCCAAA
>CM025655.2:8625374-8640815 GCA_014621495.2 Entosphenus tridentatus
CTCACATATAGACCCAGAGGCTCACATGGAGACCCAAAGACTCACATGGAGGCCCATAGACCCTCATGGAGACCCAAAGACTCACATATAGACCCACAGACTCACATGGAGACCCAAAGGCTCACATGGAGGCCCATAGGCTCGCATAGAGTCCCGTAGACCCACTGAAAAACGGGAATGCGCTGACAGTGACGTCTAGTTAGCGCTCTCCCCACCAGGTGAGCGCACACAGCCCACGCGGATTTCCAGGAGAGCCGGCCCAGTCAAGTCCAACTCTGGTGCAGAATCGTCGCCACGTGTTGTCGTTGTGTCCCAGTCATTGATGAGATCATCTGGAGCCACAAGCCGTCAACATCTTTTACAGGAGCTGCAGGTATTCTTTTTTGGCTGTTTTATTTTTGCAGGGTGGAAATGTTAGGCTTTGGCCAACTTTGCTATGGCACATAACGGAAATGTTTACCAACTTTGAGTGCACGAATACAGTACCACATAGACAAATGTTTGCAACCTCTTTATAGTTACGTGCGTTACGTATATTTTCCGCGTGCAATGAGTTCATGAATAAAGAGTTGAATCCATTTCCACACCCTGAATCGTGACAAATTCGTCTAATCGCCAGGGGAGGAGGATTGAATGGAAATTTTCCACCACGAATTCCAAAGGCGCAAGTCCAAGGCGAGACGGTTGCAGTGCCGACACCATCCGTCCTGTGGTCTGTGGGACCGCTGGCGATCTGCAAGGCCGTTGTGGTAAAGTGGTTCACAGTGACCATGCTGTCAGTCGCTAAAACACCATCTCTTTTTGAAAACAAAAAGGCTTTAACCGACAATAAAATAGGAGGCGTTAAGACGCACACACACCACGCAGAAACATTGCGAGGCATCAAGCCTGCATTAAGCACACATCATGCTTGCGGCAAAACACAAACGTGCTTTGATAATAATGCATGCGATTGTCCTTGCAACTGATTGGCCTACACGAGAGACAGACTCCTACAAGGGCCTTGTCTCACCGGTGTTTGACCAGAGAATGCCAAAAGGTGAATAGCACAAGGCCAATGCAAATAACAAAGCATTAATAGCTCGGGCAGCGCAGTTATTACCATCTATTTTACTGCCCCCTATTCAGATATATAGGTTAGTCAATAATACGTAAAATTAACAATGCGTTAGAGGATTTACGGTAGTATTAATTTAACAAATATTGCACTGCTGGTGAATGACCGTCAGCAAACGTCTGTTGAGGCTTGACAGAGATCCAGGATATCCAGAAAATGGTTGTAAACCCATAACACTGGAACCGACTGAGTCCCGGATTTGTTCAAGCGGTTCTTGCCCAGCGCGTGGTTCCTGCAGATTAAGCGCGGCTCCCATTCCTACCGCGGGGGGGGGGGGACTTGCGAAACGATACCGAGGGGTCGTTGCTTTAGCTCGCAACTCGTCATTGGATTGACTGTTGACAGCCGTTTCGGTCACTGGTCGGAAAGCAGAGGGATACAATTAAGGCGGACAGGTAAAGAGAGAGAGAGAGAGAGACAGAGGCGTTGTGCATGTTACTGTATAGGGGTAGAGCATTTGAAAACTCCCTTCTACTCTGTCGTGTGCTAAAGTGTATTACCGCGACCCACAACACCGCCAACACTAACACCGCGACATTCGCCACTAAGTGACGGTGGCGTCACCACGGCGCCTGTGCCAGGCTAGGTGCACTTTGAGGCTATCGCGCGAAGTGTCCAAGTCTCGCTGCTGACAAAAGGAGGTCACGGGACAGACCCAGCAGGTGCCATGCGTTGGCTGACTGAGATGACCGGTAGATGCACCACCTGTGCCCCTCTACTGTGCCCACTTGCTGTGTCTTATCCACCCGGCGCTCCGCTCGTTGTTGTGAGCATCGCTCCTCTGCCCTCCGTTGTATTTGGAAGGTGACAACCTTCAACTTGCCCAGTAGCAGCGTCCTTCACGAGCCTCCTCCATAGAGGCCGATATTGACACCGCTGGTACCGGTCCTTGGCAACCAACACTAAAACCACGACATTCATCACCAAGTAACGATGTCGTCACCACGGCGCCTGTGCCAGGCTAGGTGCACTTTGAGGCTATCGTGCGAAGTTGTCGAAGTCTCGCTGCTGACAGGAGGAGGTCACGGGACAGGCTCAGCAGGTGCCATGCGTTCGGTAGATGCACACCACCAGCTCCACAACACACACGCAGTCCAAACATTCACTTGGGCACTGCGGAACAGCTGTGAGCTTAAATTCGATTTGAAATTGACCACATTTCCTGACCCTACACACTGCCGAAAGCTACAAATCTGTCTCACTCGTGCTGGTTGACTGCGGAGATTTACATTTGTAAATCTTGAGGGAGCAACCCTGGCTGTTCTTACTTCTGACTCTGCTGTTTAGGGGTAAGTGCTCTGGGACCGCGAACGGACATTTTTGAGTTTTCCCTCTTTCAAGATAAATGTATAATAAAGAGTTACAAATTATTAGCTGCGTCTCTGGCGAGCTGCACTTGGACTGTAAATAACCCATTGAGCTCTACGGCTCTTTTACGAAGGGTGGCTCAACCAACAGGGAGTCGCATTTCGACTCTCACAGCCACAGTTTAGGTAAAGCCAGCGGGACTCGGCAAGACGGCAACTCAAATAACAATGAGGACATGCTTTTTTAGTTATAATTCGGTTATTAAAAAAACTCAATATTTCAAGAGCCGCAATGCCACGTGGTGAATACGAGGTGGCGGCGGCGGTGGTGATGGTGGTGGTGGTCCTTACTGAACAACGTCACGAAGCAGCAGCCCTTAAAGAGCCGCGTGAGGCTCCGGGTTAAAACGAACTCCGAATCCGCTTTCACTCCCCCTCCCCCACCACCGCCCCGTTTCAGTAGCGGCGGTGACCGCACCGGGGGCTTTGGCGGAGAGGCGAGCGAGAGGGCATCAAGTGGTGCCACTCACTTGGTTTGTGTCGGCTTTTTGAGTGCTACCGGGGAATGCGAAAACTTGTTGGAGATTCTTTGACGGTGGAGAATGTTGAACTTCCCCACACCCACCCACCCACCTATCTCCACCCTTAAAAAAAATTAACCAGTTGTGTTCACGACAACATAGCAGTCGTTGTTGGTGTTGTTGTTTGATGACTGCCGATCAAATGAAGATGAAAGTGGAGTGGTGTTTCTACAGCGGGATGGACTCATGGACTAACAAGTTTATATTTGAAAACACGAGAGCCGTAGCAATTATCGTGAAAGCTTAGGAATTCCCATCCACACTTGTACGATCCAATAATCAGTAGTGCAGTTGGGCTGGCATTTTGCCAATGCCTCCCGTTGCATTTTTCGGCATTTTCTTCTGCCCCATTTAAATAAATAACAATTTTTTTTCATATATTTGTCAACGCGTAGGAAAGTGTGTGGGTGTAAACTTTTTTTTATGTTAATAACAAGGGTCAATGAAATAACGATAACCCATCGGTTAGATTGCATTCGCGGTGACGTCTCAGTGGACACCATATACGGCCTGTGAAAAATGTTGTTATTTTATCACTAATTGATCACAACCGGATGGGGTAAAACCTCTCGGCGGGAGAATCTTCTCGTGGTCGGAATAATTTCCACCTAGGGCGTTTACACAGTCCTGATGGTTTCATTCCAATTCTGCCGAGTAATTCTATGGAGACATTTTCAGTGGAATAAATTGGGGAGATTTGGCACTTTTGCTGTGATGTATTGTTCATTAAGAAACAAAAAAAACGGAGCAAAAGATGAACATTGTTCAAAGAAGTATGGAATGAAACATGTTTGCAATTCCACCGAGACAGAAAGTGGAACGCATGGATTAGATAACATTTGCAGGTTGATTTAAACATTCTAACTGTTAATGAAAGAAAGTTGGCTTGGGCACAGCACGTCGCTAAGAAAGGAATGATGGCTGATGGTCAAGAGTAATCATGGAGTGGCAGTCAAGCAATGGAACGCGTCCGAGAGGGCGTTCACAAAGGAGGAGATGGAGCGATGAAATCCGATTGTATGCAGGTGCTCGGTGGATTATTACTTTGCTGGATCGGGAGAGATGCAGGCGGCTTGGGAGAGGCCTTCATCTAGCAGAGGATTGACCATGGCTGGTGATGAATAAGGACTTTGGGATATCATTTGCATTCATTTAGGCCATCGTCTTCCACCGTTAGAGCTCAAATTAAACATTGCCTTCAATCAGTGCAGTGATAATAGCTTTCCCTACATGGCTATGATTAGGTCAAGCATTCTTGCAGGAAAGGATGAATCACTGCACTCACTCGTGGTTATATTAGGGACATTGGATAGAAATGACATTATGACATCTCCGTGTGATACAATTTTCGGCACATTAACCAACAAATGCAAGAGTTGTCTCCATTTAAATAATTATTAACGTATGGATGTTGTACAAAGAAGCAGAATGGTGGCACGCCCTCCCCCTTCCCCTTTCACCAATCTGAAACCAGTGACCAGAGTTCAATTCCTTATCGTAGCAAACATCGGTGGCGATTCCCATCTCAACTGGTCCTTGGGGCCCAACCCCTTCACCAACACACACTGGTCTCGCGTGGTGAAATATGGTCAAACAAGTGCCATGTATGTATGTATGCATGCATGTTGAACTTTTTTCGCACCGTGCTGATTGGAGATGCGACGAGCATGACCGCCCACCGTCTTTCAGGGCCTTCATACCAAAATCGTCTCGTACAATATAATTAATTATTTTGCAGACAAACATTTATAATTATGTCCTTATTTACTCAGGAAAGGTTCGCCGACTCTCCGGAAATGCACGGTTTGTGGTATTTTTTAGTTTCCTTAGTGGGGGGTTATTTATTTATTTTTCAGATAAGTAACAAACTGTACTTACGTCTGTGAAATACCTTTCGTTTCCCTACAGTGGGAACGCTTTGCGCAAGTCCCAAATCTACGCGCGAGCCACAGCGGGTGGATCTAGAAACTTCCCCCGGTGAGCGGAGAGAGGACTGTTTTCTTGGAATTTCTCTCACTTGATACAGCTATCGTGCTGTGACGGTTCCACCTGAAGACGGAAGCTTGTGTTGCCTCCGAAACGTCGTTATTTTAATTTTATTTTTATTTTACTTTTATTAATTTAATTTTTTTACCTACGTGACTTTACCGAAAAAACCTAAGAATAGGAGGGGGGGGGTTGCGATGTTGTCTCCTTCATCCTCACACTGCCTTTGATCCACCGCCGTGAACACCAACCCCGTGAACAAACCGATCGATTAAAGCCACGTATTGCCACCACACCAGGAATAAAATGCCCCCTTCGTTTATCTGGCGAAAAGCCACCACCGACTCTTAATATACGTTTATTTAAAGAGGGGTTATCTGCACCGAGATGTTTGCCCAATTCCATTGTTTCGGCTTTCTGCGTGTTGAACACAACGAGGACACTCGCAGACAAACCGTGCACAAGTTTGGGTGTGAACCCTCAAAACTCCGCACAGATGTGTTCAATAATCCGTTGTAGCGCTGCCATTCCTTGGAGACCTTGCAGCCCAAGCCGAGAGGATCTGAGATTGACTGTCAGGCTCCCATCCAAGTACAGTAGACGCTGTCTATAATCACACCTTATGTAAGCACAGCTCTAAAATAAGCAGCACATGCTAATATTACACTGGCGGGAGAAGGCAAAGGGCAACTTCTGATATAAGCACACTGCTTCGGGCATGAGCACACCTGGACTTTCTGCCAAGGGGTGTGCTGACAAACAGCTTCTCCTCCACCGGCCAGGCTTCATGCTGCTAATCTTCAAGACTGGGTTGCGTTCGGGGTGGTTTGGTGGTTGGCATTCGAGACGACGAATTAACAACGGCAAGAAAATAAAACGTTTTGTTCGTCGGCTGCGACGTGCGGTGATGAACGTTGAGACGTCTGTGCCGACGGATCTCTCGCAAGACGAAACGCCGACCACGCTGCCTCGCGGAGCAAATGGGCACGCGGTGTCCGCACGCCCTGAGTGTGGCATTCGTACGTATGTTGAACTTCTTTTGCACCGTACGTAGCCGACCGTACTAATCGGAGGTGCGGGGGGAGGACAGCAAACTAAACACAAAAAGCAGCTCTAAAAAAAAGAGTTTTCAATCCAGGTGATTTAAAAGTGCAAAGTTCCAGTGGCTTCCTAATATCGGAAGGAAGGGCGTTCCAGACGGCCACAGAAGCGCTCATATTGCCCGTTAGTACCCCCCCCCCTCCCCATTGTGGGGAACGGTGGTGTATTGGTTAGCGCGCTGCGCTACGAACCTGACGACACGGGTTCGATTCCCGCTCACGGCCAACACCGGTGGCGATTATTTGAACCGGTCCTGGGCCTCCCCTAGGTCGACTCGGCCTCAAACGAGTACCTGGTGTGGTGTGTAGACATCGCCACTTGGGAGACAAAGGCGGTCGGGCATGGTGCTGGCCACCCACCCCCTCGTGTTCTGTGCTGGCCTTTATAGGTGCGACTCGCTAATATCACTTGACCCTACGGTCTGATAAGGCTATACGAGGGATCTTTGGTTTTGACCCTCCCCCCCCCACCCCATGTAGCTCCAATGCCATTTGCTCAATCTACTCGTTGGTTAGTTTAGCACGTATTATTGAACCTGCCACCACCCGACGCAGCCAATTAGCAAGGTTTGTACTCTTTGATTGCCCCTTTGTGCATGCGCCCAAACACCGGTTGTCATTTTCTGTTGTCGTCTTACTCATTGATTGAGTCACGTTCCCTGTAAGCACCGTGCAGTGTCCATGGACGCCTTTGCTTTTCTCGTAGATGCATCTACCCAAGATGTCCCTTTGCTGATATTACTCACGACTGGCAATCGACGAGTCCACTCGCAGCTGTCGCAAAGCAAGGCAACTCCGTGTGCTGGGGAGCAGCCAATGGAAAGACATTTCACGACGCTACCTTCTGAACTCACTACCAGTGACCTATTTTATCCAAACACCCGGAGAACTCCGCTTTCCCACACCCCCCCTCCACCCCCCCTCCACCCCCCGACTACAGAAACCAAAAATCTACATCGTACCGTAATCAGACCAATACGGTGTAGCCCTCAGAGCAGGAAGTTCGGCAAATTGAGCGAAAAAATAATAAATAAAAATTGTTTTGCAGATGTGGCCGAGACGATAAACTCGCTCCACTCGAGGACCCAGTTTAACCATCGGGGGGGGGGGGGGGGGGCTTGGCCAATGATCCTCGAGTATATTGCACGTGGCAGGAAACTGTAGAGGTGTAGCTCGGAGGGAAAAAAAAACACATCCCACCACACGTACGAAGAAAGAGAACACGACTGAGACGTCTACAGAGACAGCCCAAAAGCGTCTACTGCTGCGTTGTCCTCAACTAATCTCCGTGTGATCCACCAACCCCCCCCCCCCAACTCTCTCTCCAAGGCACCGGGACATGCGCGCTCCATCGTGGTGGCATCTCGGCACGCTGCCTGTCTGTTCTCCGCGCCACGCGTCTCTGTGTTTGTGAGCGCGAGTTATTCCAAGCGTGCATATTTCCATGCTGGTGTGCGTGTCCCATACCGGCCTGTCAGTAACGCTTATAATCCCCGCATGCAATCTGCGGTAGTTAAACGCGGAGCTTAAGGGACAAAGATGACGGGATGTGCTGAATGCTGTTAGAGTATTCTGTTCTGCTCGGGGGCACATAAAACATGAGCAATCGTTATACATATGGACGAAAAAGTGAAGAATTAAGTTAAAAACGTTTGCAAAGTAGCATGGAGTGGTCGATGCCTGAAAATTACACCGAGAGACAGGGAGAGGATCAGAGACCATATGCAAGTGAGATACTGAACATCATATCGACTGTGAAAAAGAAAGTACGTGGGCCTGGGCAGGACAGGTCAATAGCAGGGATGATGGCCGGAATTCGAGAACAATGACAGAGTGACAGTCAAAGGAGGGAACGAGCCAGAGAGGACATCGACTGCTGACATACAGCAATTAGATCGGCTCGTGTGCATGGTGGCTTCATTGTGAAGGATGGCAGTGGCTTCGGGTAGCCGTAATTCCAGCAGTGGATCGACCATGGCTGACGGTGATGATGAAAGTGACATTATTGATGTCAGAAGGAGGCACGTCATGGAACAGTGAGGTTCTTATGAAGAGCTATTGGCCGTGAATTTGGAACGTGAATACAGAGCGCGATGTCCAATGCGTTGGGCTGAAGGGGTGCGATTAATTCCTGCACTGGCGTGCAAGTGGCATCAAGTTTTCAGACATTATCGCAAGGCACTCTAAATGTGTCTATTTCAGGGGTGGCCAAACTTCCCGAGCCTGCGTGCTGCATACTAAACTCTTCGTATGGCTGAGAGTCACAAGGGAGCAGATCGAACCTGCTAAACTAAGTCCAAAAAAACAAGCTATTGAAATAAATTAACACAAAATTAAGCGCTCTTGCAGCGCACACTGAAATATATCTCCAAGCGTTGGCGATAAAGAAAAAAATGTAAGAGTACACGCGCTGTGCAAGTCACGTGGGGTGACCACGTGGGGGGTGGTCATGCAGCCGGTTCCCCTCGCTTCTGATTGGCTGTGGAGTTTTGAAATTTAGAATTCTGTGGGAGTCCTCACGTCTGGCTCTGAGCGCGGGGGTGAGTTGTCCGTAGTCGCTCCCACTTGTGCACGCGCTTTTGCTGCTTCAAAAAAAGTTCACCGACACGTTACAAATGAGCTGCGTTTCTACTGGTGTGCACCTGAAATGCAAGGTTAGCCACGTGGGGCACGCCAGACATGGCCTCCATTAGGTGCACGTAGACATGGGTTTGAAAAAATTAATTACTCAACTATTTTATATTTCACTATGTTAGGCCCACTGAGCTATGTAGCTCTTTTTCAGAAGCGACCTGGCCACAAATGATAGCTCAACAAAGTGGCTTGTCATCACGTGGACATTTATAGCAGTCGGATACTCTAAACGCGTGTTTATAAAGCTGGAGGGGAAAACCGGAGGACCCAGAGAGAAATCCACACAACCACGGGGAGAGAGAAACATGCAAACTCCATATCTACAGGCATCAGGGTCGGAATGGAATCCACGACCTCTTGTATATCAGGCGAGGTAGTTAACATCTCTCCACCAGGGAGATGGATTTATGCTATTACTGGTTTAGCTCAAACCAACTCACTTCCCCTTTCTGAAGTTATTGAGATAGGGGCTGAGCATGGATTATTGATCAATGAGCTTTGGACTTCGTGGTAGAGCTCTGGGTCAGCGTTATAGGTAGGTATCCTTTAGTGTTTACAACAGCTGCTACACAACACTGGCTCAGCTCCTCTGGAGACCCACAGCTATCGGTGCCTTGTGCTATCAGTTTCTTGACATAGATACAGTATCCGCTCTGACCTCTTGCAGGGCATGGAAGTGGATATCGCAGAACTACCTCTGAAACCCCTTTCTATTGACCGCTGGTCGACATGCTGTGGTAGGGGCAGAACTGTCGCGTGAGAAGTCACAGCGATATTCTTGATTCTCAGACCTGAAATATAGTCAAATGAAGTGCAGAACCAAATTCAACGCGATGCATTTTCTGTGCAATCATTGGTGACTTGTCTGAGACCATCACTTCAGTGCACTTGAGAAGCCGCTTTAATTGCAGGTGGTTGCTTGGATATGAACCCAGGATCTTAGTTGTGCCAACTCGCAACTTGAACGCTTCCCACCCTGCTCACTCTGATCAAGCCAAGTTCAGACCGAGATCTCAGCAGGTTCCATGCATTAGGGCAGCAAACCAAAAAAGTTGTTTCTTGTATTGTCCAATATTCAGCGGTGGGTGGGTGACCACACATGCTTTAATTCCTGGTAAAGTGACAACGTTTTTGATGTGGCCTTTGGCCTAGGTTGATCCTACTTAAGGCCTGGCTGGATCTTTAAACCACCCAGTCACCTGCTGTGGACTGGAGTCACCGTTTCATGATGGGTTGCGACATACGATGCAGTTGTTACATGATCAGGAAATTGATGCAACGCTCTTAATGAGGTTCTGAAACGTGGTCATTAATAACACAAACACTTGAATAAAAAGCTGAAAAGTGCACAATGAAGCAGGGAAATAGGAATGGAAAGCGTGGATTAGAGAAAATAGACAGGCCCATGACGTAACTCAAACTGTGGGCCTGGGCAGGACACTACGGTTAAAGGGATGACGGCTGGGTGGTCAAGAAGAGTGATGGAATGGCAGCCAAGGAATGGAACACGTATAAGAAAGGACGTTAACTCGAGGGCATGGAGCAATAAAATCAGCTCGTGTGCTTTTTGCTTGGTGGATTGTTAAATCGCAGTGCTGTAAGAGATATGGCGACAGTTTGGGGAGGCCTTCATCCAGCAGTGGCTGATGATGATGATGCACATGGACAAAGCAGCAGCCTAACTGCATTGAACGTTCACTTAAGTGGGGTTGACCAGGCGTGCCGGTGACGTGCCTAGGATATAAATACATTCACGACTCGCTTTGTACGGTTCATGCACAACCGTTGTCAGGTTTATATTTAGTTTACATTCAGGATAAAATTGGCACGCAACTTTTGCTACTGAGACTCAACTCTTACTCCTCTTTCATAATGATGATGATCATCATCATCATTGCAAGCTATACGCCACGAAAAGCCAACGCTGTCCTATTGTGCAACCTCCAGTTATACTTAGCAGATTCTGTCCCAAGATCACTCCGAGATTAAGCAATTTTTTTAATTCATCAATCTAAGCAACACTTCCTCTAGCCTGACACTGGCAAGACTAGGCCATAAAGAAGGCTGTCTCTGGTGTAGGCCATTCAGTTTCAAAGACAATGCATTTATTGTCAGATCATGTTTGCATGCTCACCACAAGTACGTGCAGTTAATGCAGATTTAATTCCTTGCAAAAGGCATCTATCTGTTTGATGTTTGAACATCTTAACACAACGCCTGTTTTTATTGCCAGAAAGGGTAAAACCTCTTCTTGTTTTTCAAAATCTCCCCCATCGCAGCAATGATTTTTTTTTGCCGACAGCAAGCGAGCGATGAAGCGTGGAGAGTTGCTCTAACGATATGTAAGCTCCACGTGAACTCTCAACGAGTCGCAAATAATACCCCGGACGGCATGCGGGACAACTGCCTCGCTGTCACACGTGGAGATTGATTGTAATCTGTCGCTGAGCCGAAATCGATGCAGCTCACGAAGTGGTCACGGAAAAGGTTGATGTTTAAACAATTGATCCACTTCCGCTTAAACAAACGAGATGCAAATGCGTGAAGCTGTTGGTGAGATAGCGATGGCGGAGTACGTGAGTAAACGAAACTGAATTATTTTTTTCTCACGAACAAAAAAAACACAGCAAGTGGTACCATTAAAGCCACGCGTCTCCTCCACGCTGAACACCGGCACATCACAATTGTTTCCAAGTGTGGCCCAGCCAAGAGAGTGGGTAACACCCTCCTCACAAAAGCGAGCTACAAAAGTGAGCAACAGGGCCCAGGTACAGCTCGCGGGCTGCTATTGGCAATGCGAGAAAACCGGCTGTGATGTCGTCATGAGAATGCTGCATCTGCCTCAAACGACGTGCCCAGAGAGGCGATCTCAAGGCTCGATGATTGGCCCTTGTCTTCAACTAAGAAGCGAATTAGCATTCGCAGGGCATCAACTGCGTAAAAAAATAAAAATGTACAGCCATTGGCCCTGCCAGGATTTTTGAGAATAGGACAAGGCCTCTGTTAAGGCGGGCGACTGATCTATGGAAGGCGGTGTGGGCGTCCTTGAATTGATATTGATTTACATAAGAATGGGCTCGCAGAGAGAGCCACAGAAGAAGTCTTTGTGGAGCTGCTCTGACATGCATACCCCGGTCCCCTGCTTATCGCTGCCATCGTTTGCAAGTAGGAACCTTGCAAATACATGTTTGTAATGCACTGGATACTCACGTCGTTCAGAAAACGAGAATCGCTCAGCCGATTGAAATTATTGATTTAAAATGAGACCTCTTTGATGACTCCACCTTTTGCTCGTCTAACGCAGTGGTGATTAATATTACTAAGCGCCGCTCTATTGTTAGAACTATGGCGAATGTAACCCAAATGGTTCGGCAGTGGCGCAGTAGTTAGTTTCAGGATAAAATTGGCACTGAACTTTGCCATTGAGTTGAAACTTACGCTCGCCTTTCGTCATGATGATCGTAATTGCAAGCTAAAAGCCACCAAAATCCAACGCTGTCCTATTATGCAACCGCCAGTTATAATTAGCAGATGCCATCCCAAGGTCACTCAAAGATGAAGCTGCTTTTTTTGTATTCATCAATCTAAGCAACATCTCCCCACCGCACCCGTCAACCTCAGTTCACGGCGATCATCAGTGGCGAATAATGTCTGAACCGGTCCTGCCCCCCCCCCCCCCAAAAGCCTCCCTCCACTCTTGACCAACCCACACTGACCAGCATCTTGAGGTCTGATCAAACAACCCCCGCGGTGACTGACACGGCACGGGGAAGACTTCATCCCGCAGTGGCTGAACGAAGTGCTGTATCTTGTCGAGTAGTCTTCCAAGCTGATCCTGGGCTCCACGACTCGCAATCCACCCCTCCTTCACCAACCCGCACTGACAAAGAATGGCGAAGTATGGTCAACCCCCCCCCCCCCCCCCAGGGAGTGGGAAGTCCTCCATCCAGCATTGGATTGACTAACGACTGTAACGCATTTCACGAAACGGGTGCCGCCCGCCAGACACCGCGTTCTGTTTTCTCGCCTGACGCTCAACCGGTAACTCTGAAAAAGAGAGAGAGAAAGCATTGATCGATTGGGTAAATCGACACCGTCTGGCGAAAACACTGCCCGTAATACAACAACAACAACACCAACTGGAGCAGGCGACTGTGCTTGTTGTTCGTGCCAGTGTGCCGGACCGCAGCGGCGCATCGCAACGAACTGGAATTACCATCGTTCGGTAACGATCCTGAGCAATGGCAGATACAATGACACTGCAGAGAAGGAGGAGGAGGTGGGGGAGGGGGAATAACAGGTCGTGATAAATAAGCCGCGGGTTGAGAGAGCGCACGACTGTTGGAGAAGCCGCGGAGTTGGTGGGATGTCAGTGGTGTGAAATTACTTTTAAAAAGAAAATCGCCACAACGCTTGAAATGTATTCGACGTGTGTGCAAAGAGTTGGAGCGGATCAGTGGTAAACAGTGTCGGCCGTGAAGCCGACACTGTTTCCCAGGGCCTGGCACAACCATATGAGCGAAATGGTTTGGCGTCCTTGGCATTCGTGATATCATCACCCCCATCAAAACGTACATCAGCTGTTCACCACGTATCCACCTCGTCAAACTGCACGTCGTCTCCCTCCCCCTTATCTATTCATACTTTGTCGATTGCTTTCTCTCTCTGTGGCCGCAGCTCCATTGACACAAACAATGGATTACTGACGAGGAGGGGCATCGCGCCTTCTATGCAGGAGCACGGCAGCAATGTCGGCTGAATGTGCAGAACGTTTGTCAATGACATGTGCGTACCGAGGCTAACATGTACTAATGGACTTCACGTTCTCTTTTATTGCGTGAGGCCTACATGAATAATGTGGACTTCGGGCCAATTCATCATAACCCTTCTTAATTGTCTCGAGTGATTTAGTGTTGTGCTTTTTTTTTATAAATGTTGCAGGATGGTGATGTATTGAATCTGGATAAAAACAAAAACCTTAAGTCACACCTCATTTCCTTGACATTGCCACGAAACGCGGCAAATATTACATTCACTCTGGCAATGGGGCAGCGACAGCAGTAGGCGCATCGTTCTCTTTTTAGTTTTTGGAGCGGGACAATGTTACATACTCTTTGGTTCTTTCGGTAAAGTCACGTAGATGATAAAAATAATAAAATGAAAATAACTATATTAAATCACGACGTCTTGGAGGCAACACAAGCTTCCGTCATCAGTTGGAACAGCCACAGCAAAATTACAGTAATTTTTATTATTCTTTTTATTTTCATCTACATGACTTTACCAAAAGAACCAAAGAGTATGGATCCTTGCAGTCACGAAAACTTCAAATTGGGACAATGTTAGTTTGGAAACAAAGCGCACGTGTTGGATGCGTCTGCTGGAATTCGGCGTCGTCTGGACCAACGTAACGGTGGAGGAATACTGGGACCCATTAACAACGCTGATGGCCACATGAGCTCGGCTAATGCCCGTGGCATTCCTTTACAGAGACACTTAATGAGTCAATCGATAGGCAAGCAAAGCAATAAATCAGATCATTTATTTATGATCTATTGAGAGCACACGTAGAATGGGAATTTTTTTTCATGTCAGATGCACGGGTATTAAACAAAATGAGACGGCAAAAAAAAACTAAAGTGTGTGCGTGGAATTTTAGAATTTCAATCAAGCTCAACTTTCACGTGACACTTTATGTTCAAGTGGTTACGTCCACCGAACGTGAGCCAACACCAACCAACCCAGTTACAAAAAACGATGTATTTATTTTAGCAGGTAAGGCCCACTCAGCTATACCGCTCTTTTTCAGAAGCGACCTGACCACAAAATGACGAATCACGTGGACATTTATATCAGCCAAATACTCGAAACGCACGTTTAAAAATGTGGAGGGAAAAACCGGAGGACCCGGAAAAAAATCCACACGACGACGGGGAGAGAGACATATAAACTCCAAATGAATAAGTTTCAGGGGTCAGGATCGAACCCACGATCTCCTGCATATATTTTGGGCAGGAAATTCGTTTTCAAATTTAGATTTTTTTTGGGGGGGGGGGCCCCCAGACCCCCTGAAAGATTTGGTCCCCCCCAATGTTGACTCTATGGCTACGGCCTTGCTTTAAACGAAAGCTGAGCGCCGCCTCAATGCTCATTTGAGCGGCAAATCGCTCAAACGTGTTTTACTTCGCGTTAATTGAGCGCTGGCTATTGCCTGCCGCTGCTGCTCGAGTGCGTGCGTGCGAGAGAGACCATTTAGAGTGATTCCTTCGCTCTCGATGTCAGGGGACGGAGGGGTGGTTTTGGACGCCTAAGCTCACAAATCACGGCGAGGCCACCTGGGATTAAGTTCCAGATCACAGAGGATGGGAGGATGAGGGCGATTGAGACTCGCTCGGCTCTCATGACTGCTGAAAGGGCTCACGCTCGCAGTTGCTTGTGCAAGCCCACAGCAATGCAGCGCATGGTTTGGCACCCATGAAATGTCATTGTGATTCGTTTTTATGAGGTCACAGCCTGGGGGTAGCAGTGTGTTGGAAACCAAAGCGTGGCATGGGTACAGTGATATGCAGACACACAATTTGTCCACTGCTGAATGAAGGCCTCGGATTTGTCACCATTTCTCATTTTCTTGCGACGCGAACTGCTCTTTGTGTTTACTTTGTTGTCGTCAGTGTATGATGTGTGAGTGAGTCAGTGTATGATGTGTGAGTGAGTCA
>CM025655.2:8683376-8715196 GCA_014621495.2 Entosphenus tridentatus
CCCGACAGACCTGGTCTTCACCTGAGGACGGCTGCTTGCGTTGTGGCCGAAACGTCGTGAGAATTATTTTATTATGTTTTCTTTTTATTATTTTATTATTTCGCTTCTACGTGACTTTACCGAAACAACCAAGAAGATGAATCCCTGCTTTGATGATCTACAAATAGATTCTCTTTGCACAACGCCCCGCTGACATCACACGTTACACTCTGGGGGTGTTAATCAAAAAATAAACCGTACATTAGACTTACAGAATTCGATGCTCATATTGTTTTTCTCCCCTCAGATGCCACGCGTTAATCCTGCCACTTTCTTTGTTAATTGGATGCCTTTTGAACAAAAAAAACTAAAAAATAATTTTGCCAGCCTAAAGCAAATAGGGAACATCATCTATTCAATCTTGATTTGAAGTTTTCGTGACAGCAGGAATCCATACTCTTTGGTTCTTTCGGTAAAGTCACGTGACTTTATTCACGCTGCTCCTATTTACGTTGTTTCGTTGTCAAGTCGCCAAACTATTTCTAGGGCCCGCAATTCGCTTCAAACTGCCGCTGATTCACTCCGACGTTGGTTATGAAATATGTCACGGTGATGTGTAAGATGTGTTCTATACGCGGGGCTGCTAGGTTAAAAAGAAATATATAAACTATAATTATTTTACCAGGTAAGGCTCACTGAGCTATATATAGCTCTTTTTCAGAATGACAGCTCAACAAAGTAGTGGCTTATCATATGGACATTTATAGCAGGCAAATATTTTAAATGCGTGTTGATTATAAATGTGGAGGGGAAACAAAATGGGAGGATCCGGAGAAAAATCCACACGACCACACGGAGAGAGACGTACAAACTCGAAATATGCAGACGTCAAGGTCAGGATCGAAGCCACGACCTCCCGTATACCAGGCGAGGGAGTTAACATCTCACCACCGTGGCCAGGAGATGGCGTGTCGAGTGTTATCGGCCCACGCACGTGGGTTTTATCCCGTGACTCTGCTTTCCTCACACGTGAAGCCAAACCACTCATTAATGGAGTTCGCCAACTCCCCAATGCTTCAAGTTCAAGTTCATTTATTAGGTGGAGCCCTGTGAGCCATTTGGCTCTTGAATCGGGTGCAACCGCAACAAACAAAAAACAAAATATTAACAAAAAACATCTTAAAGTGAATATGTGACTAAGTGCAAACAGAAATCCAAGAAAAGACAGCAAAACATTGCAGAAAAAAAATCACCGTACACCAACGCTGTGTGCAAAAATCCCAGTGGGATGCAAGTCAAACAATGCGGCTGGACTCTGGAAAAAAAACACTTTTCAGAATTTAAAAAAATTGGTTTAAAAATACTTTGATCATGTAATCAGTAATACGAATTTATATATATTCGTTATACACCAGTGTTATGTTTCTAAGCTACAGGCCACTGCTAATTATAATGGTAACAAGCTAGCCTCCGCTTCTGCGTCACAGACAATGCAGTCCCTTGGGGGTATATTTTTAAACATACACAAACCTTGCGTCCATAGTACACTTTTCCTATCTTCAAAGGCCACTCATTGAATGAGCGTGCCTTCTCTTTCTGCAACACATCGGCTTTACGTCGCATAACGTTTAATTCCTTCATTCACAAACAAAATAAAATAGTTAATGAAAATGGATTTTATAAAATAAATACAACAAAACCTCTCAAATTAAATCTGTATAACGTCAGGAGGTTCGTTACCTTTGGCAATAATGTTTGACGGACAACCGTAATAAGACGACACGCAAAAAGTCAACATAATTACATTTTGGGCGGATGGATTTTGTTTTGTTTTCACGTGAAGATCAATCGCATTCATGTCTAGCTATCGCACAACGCACAACCAACACATTTTAAATCCGTGTATCAATGACCTCGGTTTCCAACCTGCAGTACTTTAATATTAACCACAACCGTTGCCTCATTCTTCCCAACGCCACTGAGCGCATTTTCGTCCTGATTCATTAATTAGCTGCCGCGGGCAATTAACGGGAGCCGACGTTGTCAGTCACGTTGGCATAATTATTCTATCGCAGGGCCCCCAAAAGACAAAAGGTTGCAATGTCACGATTTAAAATTGTTTTGGGGGGGGGAGGGGGCAAACGTAAGGTTTGACACGAACCGCGTGGCAATTAATTTGTGCTAGCGGGGGACGTCCGTCATCCGCTACGTGGCCATCAGCCAGCCCACCGTCGTCTGTCATCGAAAAACAGCTTCGTGTGCTCCACTGTGCCACTGGCCCACAGCACCGGAAATCTGCGAGAACTTCCCTCTGGCCAAAAGAATGGGGAAGAATCGAGTGACAAAACTGCTGAATGGAAGCCGGCGAGGAATCATCCCCAGTGAGGAGCTCGCATCTGATTTTTTTTCGATTTAAAGCTTTCGTGACTGCAGGGATTCATCTTCTTGGTTCTTTCGGTAAAGTCACATAGAAGGGAGGTAATAAAAGAATAAAAATAAAACAATAAAATAATTCTTTTATTATGTTTTTTTATTTTATTAGGGAAGTAATAAGCTTTATAAAAATAAAAACATAATAAAATAATTATTTTATTATGTTTTTTATTACTTCCCTTTTACGTGACTTTACCGAAAGAACCAAGAAGAGCTAGCATCTGGCTCCAATTCCAAGTGGCTCACATGGCAGAGCCTAATCAGACTGACAGATGCAACTCTCTCATGAAATCATGGGGGGTGGTGCTTCTGCGCAACTGAACAATGTGCTTGTCAGGAGAAGCAAACCCACGTGGATCATATCCTGAGATGCCCTGCAGCACCACAATACACTCCTCAAGATTTGGCAATGCCAACAACAGGAGCAGAGGCCTGTGCAGAATATTGGGCAAATACTATACAGCTTGGACAGGAGACACGACGAAAGAGATTACATTTAAACCTCAATTTGTATGTTTCGGCTGCTTAAAAGGGTTACGGGGGAGAGGAGTCGCAAATTGGCATAATGAGCGTAAATTTACCCTGCTAAGATGGAGCAAAAAACTGGTATACATCCTGACACTGAGCCAATATTGAGATGTTGTACAAAATTAGATCCAGCTATTTCCTGACATATGTCCCGTGCAGATTATGTTATCTACGAAGCGTTCAATATTTGTCTCGCCCAAGTGTCCGTCCTCTGAGATTTTGCATCCAAATTGCTCGCGGCAGTCCACAGATGTAGCCGTGGTAATAACGGCACTCGTGATTGTATTCTTTCAAACAAATGTGCAGCTCGTGCAATAACAAAAATTATCGTGACAATTTTTTTGAATAAAATCACCGTTGTGGTAAAGTGCATTCCATTAATTCTAGATTTGAAGCTTTCGTGACTGCAAGGATTCATACTCTTAGTTTTTTCGCTAAAGTCACGTAGGTAAAATTGTATTTTATTAATTTTAATTTCATTTTTTTACCTACGTGACTTTACCGAGAAAACTGAGAGTTTGCATTCCTTTAGTCCTCGTGAGCCGCTCAGGTTGGGCCTGAAGAAAACTTCTGCGATGAGAAGTGACCACTCCGCACAGCGGGTTGTCGTAGGCTGCTGCGGGCTTCTGTCGTGTTGTGCAGAGAAAGCCAATATTGTACTGTGCTTCTACGCTCCCATGTCCACACTCCCCACCATCGACCCGCAATCACGAGCGTGGTGCAGCATGGTCAAATAACCCTCACATCCTGCACAGCATGGGGAGGCCATTGTCCAGAATTGTATTCGCAATACTGTACATGCAAAAGGCCATTTTGGCAGTCTAAGTATAAGGCTTTGCTGCGTCTGCTCAGCTCAGGTTGGTTAAGCCTTTATCAATCCGCAGTGGCGAGATGTTATCTCCCTCGCCTGGTATGCAGAAGGTCGTGGGTTCAACCCCGACCCTGACGCCTGTACATTTGGAGTTTGCATGTCTCTCTCACTGTGGCCGCGTGGGATTTTCTCCGGGTCCTCCGGTATTTTCCTCCACATTCAGAAACAAAAACGTGCGTTTCGAGTATTTGACTGCTAGAAATTTCCACACGATAAGCCACTTCATTGAACTTTCCGTTTCTGGCTAGGTCACTTATTATCTGCTAAATATATAAATATTTAATTGAGTTTAGTTTATTATATGACTTTGTCATATTGCACCATCTTCTTCCCGGAAGGTTTGCGGCGTGCGGCATATCTTTCCCTCTCTCACCGTCTTCCGCCAGTCTCGCTGCCTCGTTGCTTCACATTCTGGTTCAATCGCTTGCGTTATCTGTCCACTGCTTTTCCTTGCCCCCCCCCCCCCATGATCTCTCTACGGGTGTATCATCCTTTGATTATTATGAATTTTGACCTTTTCCAAACAAGCTGCGTAATATCTGTCTTCACGCGATGCCTTCACAGACTTCCCTTTCGCTCCAAGATTCTGATAATGATTTCTTTGGAGAAAAAATATCGCTGAATTTTTCATCAGGGTGATGAATGTCACACAGCTGTCCTTCTTTGACACGGCGGTCATATTATTATTACTTTTGCTGGCTATTTTGTTTGGCAAAATGTAGCTGTGGTCCCTGCGGCTATACATTGATAGATGCATGTTTCTACTTCTTCTTACATGTGATTTTATGGCTTACCAAACATCCATAAAGAAGGTACACCCCTCCGCCCTATCGTCTCCACCATTGACTGACCCACCTACAAACTGGCCCGATTTCTGTCTGAGACCTTACAACCATTCACTGGTAAGACCACCTCAGCTGTATTCAACTCAGCTCACTTGGTATCGTTAATTAAGGACATCTCACTATCTCCAGGTGATTTGCTCGTTAGTTTCGATGTAGTCTCTTGGTTTAGCAAAGTTCCTGTGCCTGACACCTTTGCAAGCATTGAAGGTTTGGTCCAACAAGGATTTAATGCTGATTTACCGGCCCTGGTGAGACACTGCCTCACCAACACTCGCTTCACCTGGAATGGAACATTCTACAAACAAGTTGAAGGTACCCCAATTGGTTCTCCCTTATCTCCAGTTGTAGCCAATGTTTGCATGGACAATTTTGAGACAGACGACATCCAGGCATCCACTCTATGTCCGTTCTTGTGGAAGAGGTACGTAGATGACACGTTCGTCATCTGGCCACATGGCCGACTTGGCTTCAACCAATTCCTCAACCACATCAATTCCATAAACCCAGCCATCAAATTCACCATGGAGGTGGAAAAGGATGGCAAGCTACCATTCTTGGATGTTTTAATCGAAAAGAGACCAGATGGCTCAATGGGCCATCACCTCTAAACAGCAACCTCCTTACCAAAAGACCCAAAGAATTTGCAAAATGCATATTAATATTCTGCAATATTTGTGAATAATGTAATTGATCGCTCTTTCAGTGAAAGTTATTGCCATGATCACTGCATGCATTGCACGGGCATTTTTCACAATAATACCCTTCTATCACCTTCACGTGATCAAACTAATGGAAATCAATGACAAAAGTATCCTTCTTGTTTGTTATGCGCATCTAAAGATGACCCGAGCCATTAGCCGGCTCCCAGGAGAGTCACCCTATCTGTGCATCAACGCCTCATATTCCGGGTCACCAGCATAATCCCCTTGGCCAGCAAGTCTCAGTCTCAAGTGACACGGTCCGCACAATTGCGCTCAAAGCTGAAGTGGTGGTCGCTTGGCAGAGTGGTTGGGTGATTGAGTGGCCGGGTGGTTTGGTGGATGGACGCTGGGTGTTTGGGTAGGTAGGGGGCTGGGTAGTTAGGTAGCTGGGTGGCCGGGTTTCAGTACGCTTTGTACCGGGCTCTTGTTTAATAAAACAAAAATAAAACACATTCCTGCGGAGGGGGATACCCCGTGACGTAAGCGGGGTCACTGTGGGAACGGGTAGAGTAGTTCAAGTTCAAGTTCATTTATTAGGTATAGCCCTGTGAGCCATTTGGCTCTTGAATCGGGTGCAACCGCAGCAAAAAAAAACATTAATAAAAACATCTTAAAGTGAATATGTGACTGAGTGGCAGTGAGTGCAAACAGAAAATCCAAGAAAAGACAGCAAAATATTGCAGAAAAAAATCACCGTACACCAACGCTGTGAGCAAAAATCCCAGTGGGATGCAAGTCAAACAACAACAACAACAACCACAAGACAACTTAGATTAAGGCCATCAGTCTAACTCTGTACTACAAGAAACAAACATGGCTAAACCAATACACTTTCGAAATCACCAAAATAAAGCCATGAAAGCAATGAAACAGTGATCATAGGAACTGTGACGGAATTTTCACAATAAATGGCATAAACAACATGTACTACCAAAACCCTGCAGCCATAGCTGGCTGCATGAGTCACTCCACAACAGCAGGAGCATCAATCGGAGTATTATAATTTTTCAATGCACTTTGAAGATCAGCACACTAAATCAAAACACAGGTCATACTTTGCAGCGATCATTCGGAGCAAAACATTTTATTTTAGGCCACTGAATAGCACTGGCAGCTAGGGGTGTACAACTCCTCTAGAGCAGTTTTGAGTGAAGATAAACGTTACGAATGCGGCGCACGTGTTTGGCTAGTCATATGTATGCGCTGCACGGCCTTTAGCAATGCATTCTCAAAGCCGGCGGTGGAGTGAACCTAACTCGCGTCGAATCCGGCATAAATTTCACCGGCTGCGTTCGCTTGGAATGAACGTGGCACCGCGCGCGGCACTGGGCAGGTGGGCCGCTTTGAGCCCAGTCGATCGATCGCTCGCGGTGAGAGAGAGAGAAAGAGAAAGAGGCAGCTCCTGATGGTAGACAGATGTGCCCAGCTGCACCGAAAGATGAATTCGGTGATTCCTTTGAGCGCGTGACGACAAGAAAGCGCCGACGCTCAGCTGTTCGACACGTCGGAAGGTGGAATGTGCTGTGTGGAATTGTTTTGCTCTGGTAGCTCCTTGCGGTCCGGTCCTGCTTTATCAATTTTCCCGGTGCCGCGTTGTGGCAGCAGCCGCGCATGTTTTTTTTATTTTACGAAAAATGTGCCATTAAAAGATAAAATTCTATAATTCGTTGGTAATTATGGCGAAGATTAATTATCCTGATAATATTCATAGGTACTGAATTGCTGCTGCTGCTGCTGCTGCTTCAGCAGTCTAATTTATCTCTCAGTTTTCAAAAATAATCCCTTCTTTTACTTACCTATTATTTGACAGTCATGCATAATGTTGTATTTATATGAGGAGCATACATCAATATCGCCCTCATTTTTGTAGTAATTTAACGTCTTCATATTTCAACAAAAACCCAAGAAAATTTTCACATTTTGCTTGATCGAGTTTTCAGCTCCCACAACTTATTCAGCATTGGCAACAAAAGTGCAGCAATGGTTTGTGCACTGCACGACGAAGCCGGCGACCCACGTCCAATGGTTGTGATAGAAGAACTGAAGAGGCTTCCAGTAGGTGGAGCGAAACGTCGGACACCATGCCGAACAACACGCGGCGCAGCACAACTGCGAAAAGCTACGCGGTAATAATTCGAAAGAAAATTACAAAGCATCAAGCTGAAGCCTTTTGCCATCATAATGCTATCATCATCCGAGACCCATAGACTGATCACACATAGACCCATAGATTAATCACACAGAGACCCATAGACTCATCACAGAGAGACCCATAGACTCATCACACAGAGACCCATAGACTCATCACACATAGACCCATAGATTCATCGCACGAAGACCCGTAGACTCATCACACAGAGACCCATAGATTCATCACACAGAGACCTATAGACTCATCACACAGAGACCCATAGGCTCATCACACACAAACCCATAGACTCAGCACAGATAGACCCATAGACTCACCACATGAAGACCCATAGACTGACCACACAGAGACCCATAGTTTGTTGTCCTTCCCCCGCACCTCCGATTAGCACGGTTGGCTACGTACGGTGCACAAGACGCTCAACGTGCATCGAAGCAATTTCCATGGCAGTCTTTGCAGACGAGCGCCCTGCATTCAAACGAGACTTAAAGTGTCCCAACGTAAAAGGCCTTCCATGATTCATGAGCAACATTAGCATTTATTGTTTTGCTCCAGCGGTCCCCTGACCCTCGTTATGAATAGTTTTCGCTGAAGCACTGCGCGAGGTTTGCCATGGGTCAAGGGGTTAAATGCCCGTTGCGAGGCTCGTGAAATACGATAGCCGATCAGATGCTTCATTCATTCATCGACATTGCGTTTTTGTTTTGTTTGAATTGTTTCAATGGTTCCATCTCATTTTCGCACCGCGCCCGCCCCAAACCAATACATCTCCTTTAGTCCTCTTGGAAACCCACTGTATACCTACACGCAACGCTTTTTATTTATGAGGAGCTCACTTGGGTAACAAAATATGTCGAAGTAATGTCGGGTTATTTTTCCACAATCTTGATTTGACGCTTTCGTGACCGCAGGAATCCATACTCTTTGGTTATTTCGGTAAAGTCACGTAGGTAGAAAAAATTAAACAGATCACGACGTTTCGATCGCAACACAAGTGACCGTCATCAGGTGGAACAGATACAGCAGGAGGACTGCTGACATAGGAGAAAGGGCTGCTGCAACAAGAGATTATCTCGGATTTTGGTGGGCTCAACCCAGGGGTAAGTGGGCGGAGCTAGAGAAGGAATTTGTAATTGTACCGTCCGAGTATCCGTTCATCCTGAGGGCTTGGTGTACGTGCTCCAACTCACTGGCTAGGCGGTGCTGGTCGGAAAACCTTCGGCTGAATTTCGATGTAAAGCTTTCGTGACTGCAGCGATTCATCTTCTTGGTTCTTTCGGTAAAGTCACGTAGAAGGGAAATAATAAAATAATAAACATTGTATTACTTCCCTTCTACGTGACTTTACCGAAAGAACCAAGAAGATGAACCTTCGGCTGCTAGACCACCCAAATTATATGGCCTTCCAAAAATCCACAAGGAAGGTACCTCGCTCCGTCCTATCGTCTCCACGATTAACTCGCCCACCTACAAACTGGCCCGATTTCTTTCTGAGACCCTGCTTCCTTTCACGGGCAAGTCCAGATGTTCTTAAATCAGCTCACTTGGTTTCTTTAATCAAGGACATCTCACTGTCTCCAGATGATTTGTTTGTCAGTTTCGATGTAGTCTCGCTGTTCACCAATCTACCTGTACCTGACACCATTGCAATCATCCAAGACTTGGTCCAACAAGGACTGAATCCAGATGTACCAACTTTTGTAAGGCACTGCCTTACCAACACTTACTCCACCAGGAATGGTACATTCTACAAACAAAATGAGGGTACCCCAATGGGTTCTGCCTTATCGCCAGTGGTAGTGAATGTTTTCATGGAAAATGTTGAGACAGATGCCATCCAGACATCCACCCTACGTCCTTCCATGTGGAAGAGATACGTGGATGACACGTTCGTCATCTAGCCACATGGCCTGCCAGCACTGAACCAATTTCTCAACCACATCAATTCCATACACCCGTCTATCAAATTCACCATGGAAGTGTAAAAGGATGGCAAGCTACCATTCCTGGATGTTTTGATCGAGAAGTGGCCTGATGGCTCGTTGGGACATTCGGTCTACAGGAAAGTCACCCACACGGATGCCTATCTAAAGCCTGACTCCCACCACCATCCAGCCCAGAAGAATGTCCTCATCAGAACACTACACCACAGGGCCCGTTGCATCTCTGACCAGCACCGCCAAGCCAGTGAATTGAAGCACGTACACCAAGCCCTCAGAATGAACGGATACTCGGACTGTACAATTACAAATTCCTTCTCTCGCTCCGCCCACTTACCCTTGGGTTGAGCCCACAAAAATCCTATATAAACCCTTGTTGCAGCAGCTCTTTTTCCTATGTCATCAGTTCTCCTGCTGTTTCTGTTCCACCTGATGACGATCGCTTGTGTTGCGATCGAAACGTCGTGAATTATTTTATTTTATACCTACGTGACTTTACCGAACGAACCAACGAGTATTTTGACACACTTCTGTAAGGGTCCCTTAATACATAATGAATCAAGCAACCAATTGTTTCATTAGTTCATTGCTTATTTAATTATTTAATTTATTCTGGGCGACTGGGGGCACAGCCAGCAGTTGGGGGATTGAGCGAGGACTTGGAGAGAGACTTTGGCAGGAAAGAGAACCGAGCGAGAGACCAAGGCACAGGGTTGGTGGGAAGGAGGAGGAGAGTAAGGATGACCTTCTGGAAGGTTCCATAAGGGACGGGGAAGAATGATATATTATGATATATTATATATCAACATATTTTAACAGGTAAGATCCACTTAGCTACTTTGCTCTTTTTCAGCAGCGACCTGAATATCACAAATTATAGCTGAACGAAGTTTGCGTATCAGTCAAATACTCGAAACGCACGATTCTAAATGTGGAGAAAAAAAGTGGAGTACCCGGAGAAAAATCCACACGACCACAAATATACAGCAGCAGGCATCAGGGTCGGGATCGGGATAGAACCCACGACCTCCTGCATACAAGGCGAGGGAGATGACATCTCGCCACGGTGCTTGGCTAGAAAGAAAGCTCCCTGTGCGAGTGTGTGAATTGTGTTACCGGAACAATAACGTCCCCTTGCTATGATAACTCATGTGGGCTCCCTTTCACTGCTACGTGGGAAGTGGTTCATCTGCTGCTGCCAACGTGGTCTGGAATTACTCTCCCCCCCCCCCCAAGTCATCTGTGCTGTCAACTCCCCGCTCCTGTTCAAATCCAGGTGCAAAGGTTCATCTCCTCGGCTCAAGACTGACAGCCGTCTATCAATAAAATATCGTCACTTTCACCTCACTTTAAAAATAGAACTCCTTATCTAGCAGGTGGAGCAGAAACCAAAGTGTTGAGCAGGTAACTGCCGAGGTCCTTGGGTGTCGATTTCCAGGCAGCCGACTGGGACTGAACCGCGTTCTTAAGTGCGGGAAGTTGATAGTTCAGCCCAGTCACCAATGACTACACGCAATGAACAATCACATTGAAGTAGTTCTAAACACTTAATATGGCCAAATTCCATCTCTGAGAAGAAAAAATATAATTTCGACTAGTCATGCGACAAACCTTACTCTCAGTGGCAGTGGGTGGAAAGTGTTGCACCCTAATGCGTGGAATGGAGATCACTTTGTGTGATCTCAGAGGTAGCTCTGTGATATCTGCTTCCGTGGGCCATTTTTCAGCATGATAGATTGCACTGATCTGGAACAGATCCGAATCGGAAATCTCTCTTATGAGACTGCAAGTACAATCGAGATAGCATTTGGGATTGTGACAAAAAATATACCGTATTTTCAGTGATATCTGTGAAGTCCACGTTCTGATTTTTGAAGTGTCTTGAGGTGTATTGTAGCTGCTGGTGCAGATGGAACGTTGAAGGCCAAGGGGTGGGTCATTGGCTCCGCCTGTTCACCCGTGACGGTGGCTGGACCCCGATAATGAGCTGCCACTGCAGGTGAAGCATACAAAGAAATAAAAATATAACGACGAATGTCCGCTTCAGCGTGATGAATGGCTCCGTGACCGTTTTTCCTCGACAAAAGCAGCCCATTATGTGCCACTATCTTGGCCAAAATTACCCAGCTGTGTAAAACAATACTATACAGTATACATAATTTATAGAAAATAATAAAAAAAAATCAAACAGGCGCTCTACATGTACAAAATGCTGTGCGTCTCAACAGAGCTGCCTTGTATTAGAGTTTTTTTTTCAATGTAGATAAACACAGGACTGACCATAGTTCAGCTGCTTGGCCCGAGTTGTGTTTAACGAGTTATTTTTTCAGCAGCTATTTTTCACGAGCGGATGCTTGTTATGAAGACAAATCGTTTGTGGAAGGTTGAAAAGCGCGAGGTTGACGAATGTTAATACCTGCAAGGCAGCTTGGGTATTCGTGCTCTCTCATACAACAGCCCATGCAGCTACCTCAACGCTCACCACGCCGTAACGCGCCCCAACGAACGGTGGTGCAGCGCTTTAAATGTCCACGCGATAAGCCACTTAGTCGCGCTGTCATTTGTGGCCAGGTCGCTTCTGAAAAAAACTATCTGCATCGCTCAGTGGGCCGTATCTAGTAAAATAAAAATTAGTTTTAATGTTTTCACCAGAGTTTGATGCTCAGCCACGACCAACATCAGCAGTGAGAAATATCTGAATTTATCCTGCACCCCACCCCCCATCCCCTCCCAAACCCTCTTCCAGCCCTACCGCCGCCACTATACCAACTGCATTTCGTGGTGAAGTATGGTCAAACAACCACCCTGACGGCGGACGTGACCAGGCATTCGTCTAGCAGTGGATAAACACGGCGCTGTAAATTTCCGCAATCAAACGCGAGTGACGTAACCGTGCACACGCTCTGGAACGCACGCACAGATAAATGAATCAGATCCCCCATTAGAAGCCCTTAACGTCGCGTTTAATCAACTCCGCTCGCAGTTTATTTTCTGCTTTCCCGATGCGGCTCGCTGAAAAATCTGTTCTCCGCACGCTTCATTGACGTGCTGCCACGCACTCTAATCTCACCCCCCGCCTCCCCACAATCATGAAAGCCTCGTGCGAAAGCCCAGCCGGTCAGAGCGCCTCGTTATTGGCGGTGGGGGTGCACGGCAACGACCATTAGAGCTAAGCCCCTTTGATGACGGCATTTAAGTCGGCCCGGCGATTACGCGACCTTTTGTTTGTTATCAGTCCGATTTGCTCGGATAGCACCGCGGTAGAATTCGGTGGGGGAGTTCGAGATTTTGTTGGATTTTTTTGTTTTTTTGCGACTGCATCGCCCACCGTTTTTAAACCGTCCAGTGTGTTTCTTTGAAGCTGGCCCAATGTGTGGATCTGTGCACACTCGTCACCGTTGCTGTGAAACCCTCCGTGGAATACACGCGTACGTGGGATAACACGAAGATACAGTAGTCGTATCAAATAAAATAAAAAACAATTTTCACGCTTGTCGCTGGACGGGAGATGATGGGATGGGCTCAGTTCTGCCATCAGCTGGGCGTGAGTTAAAAACGATTAAACTATGAACGATTTTTTTTTATTTTACCAGATAAGGCCCACTGAGCTCTATAGCTCTTTTTCAGAAGCCACCTGGCCACAAATGATAGCCCAATGAAGTGGCTTATCACATGGAAATTTGACAGCAGGCAAATACTGCAAACGTGGAGGGAAAACCCGGAGGACCCGGAGAGAAATCCACGCGACCACGGGGAGAGAGAGACACGCAGACTCCGAATAAGCAAGCGTCAGGGTGGGGATCGGGATCGAACCCACGACCTCCTGTATACCAGGCGAGCTGGTCAACATCTCATAGCCACCGCGAGTTGCAGGGGGTTTACCTGCATTCGTGAGGCGTGTTGTTGGGGGTGGCCGCCAATTTTAAAAGGGGTGCAGAGTAATCGGCTGCAATTGTCCCTAGCTCCACAACGCATTGATCGATGCATCAGTCTGACGAGACCCCCTCCTTTGCACTGACGGCCTCTGCCAATCTTAGCTTAAATTGTGAGCATTTAAAAAAAAAAAATCAAATCCGTAATGGTTCTGAGTGCGGTTGTTTTCACCGCTGTCAGAATGTGAACGGCGACGCTGGTAGCGTGTTAACGTCAACGATGACGACGGCGCTAAAGCATTTTCGGCGTGCGAATGGAAATCTTCTCGGCGGAACGGCGTCTTAGTCCTCGGGGGGGTCAGCGAGAGATGTAGCTCCCTGCCAGCTGCGGCGTGGAGGACGACGGGTTCGTTGCTGACCTCACGGAGCCACCAACAAAGCTGCCAAGCTCTGCACTGGGCCAAAATCCATTAATGAGATATACAAGATGCTTCAAAAAAATGTTAACATTCACATAGGACTATCGTTTTTAATGGTAAAAGAACGGATAATACACTGGAACACGATAACAAGTGTATGTTAATAGCTTTAAAAAGTCAAAGATTCTGCACGTGTTCGCCATCATTGTCAACACTTGGCTGGAATCTTCTCCAGGTGGCCTCCAGAGCCCGGGGGCACATTTCTCGTGGCGTTGTTGCCAATTCTCAGAAGTGTTAAAAAAAATGTTGACGCACCCTGTATAGACTTCTTCCGACGTGCTTACTGGTCGTGCCAGGCGTTCTCCAGAATCACTTTGCGACACTTCGCTCCATGTGATTGGGTGCCTCTTCGGATTCAGAAACTAGTGGACATCTGTAAAAAAAAAAAGCTTCATAACTCATCTGATTCCTCCACTATAAATACAGATTGTGATTCTGTAAACTTGTCTGAAAACGAGTTCCCCGGAAAACGTCCCAATAGCATGTGGGGGAAAACGTCGGGCGTGTCACGAGTGCGTAAAAGCTACACAGCGGTGAAGGCATCAAATATTCATTGGCTGTCGTACGGCAATCTCAGCTCCGAGCTTGATAAAAAAGAAAATCGAGAACAAGGAAAGTGCAAACAGCAATTTTGAGGCCTACCTTTTATTTTATTTTTACGGTGCAATCATAAAGTGACTTGGTTCAGACCATCAGATATCACTTGGTGGAGGAATCTCGTTGTTGTTGTTGATGTTTTCTCAAACGAAAACTGAAATGTTGCCTCGCAAATTGAGGCAGAGGCTCTCTGGTCTTAAGAGGAAAAACACAAGAACGTACAACTCTCCGAACTGACACTTTCTTTGTCGTTATGTTTTCAATCGGCTGAATTGCATGCGACACGCATGAAAGCCGAATGGAAATATACAATTCAATTGCAGACTGTCCGTGAAACGTACAACCTCCTTGAGATCATTTCCCGCTATAAGAATAGCGCCATTAACAAATCTACTAAAACTAAACACCTCGGGTGGCTAATGTACTTTTTTATTCAAGAAAAGTCTCACTGAGTCTCGAGACACTTGGCTTTGTTTTTCAGGAGGATCCTGCATTGGGATGGTTGGCTGATTCCATGGATGAGCATTTGGCTTAGTGTAGAGAACCCATGCATACGAGTCTATAACATTGGAGGCTCCACACAGATAGATTCAATCCATCGCTGTACCACTGCCATCCGGCCACCTTCCAACCCCGACTCACATAATCTGGTATTCCCAGGCAGTTTCCAATCCAAACACTAATCATGCTCAACACTGCTTCTGAAATATGACAACCCAGGGTGCACGCAAGTTCATATATAATTGACTGCATGGATACGGGCTTAAAATAAAATTATATTTTCATTGGAATTTTTGTTCTGATGTTAATGTTAACTATATCATTCCCATTCGACAACTAATTGTAGCCACATTCCGAGGCCTTTTTGCTCCCTTGGACCAATAGAATGCACACGTGCTCCGTGTTGTACAACCAAAATCGATTTTTGTTTACTGCGCAGTTCTGTTTTTTTTTTAAACCCAGAGCTGTTGACGCATCAACCGTTACGGAACCTCAAACCTTGACTCACCGGGGCCTCGCCTGCTGGGCTGACAAATTACATTTCCTCTCTCCAGCTGTCACTCTGCGTGCACTCTCCGAGCCGAGTGTGATGCACTCAGCCAAAATCACACATTTTTAGATCAAACCTTTATCTTATTTAATTATTGCTTTCAGCTTTCCTGGAAGAGGATCGACACAAACAAACCGGCGCAATAACTCCGGAGCGCACTGACAAGACGACACTCGTCATTATTTTTCGCTGCCCCGTGATCCCGCAGTAAAGATGCGTCGGCCCCGTGATCCACTCTGGGATGATGCAAATTAGCCGCGCCAGATGTGTCCGATGGCGGTTAAGCCATGCAGAACGATCGTGAAGATACGTTGAGCTTTGTAAAAAAACACACACAAAAACGGCGAGAGTCGATGTTGGCCGCGGCGATGCTTACGCTCTAAGCGGCAACTCAAGTCGGCATGTGTAATCGTTTAAGTCCGGTACCACGTCGGAGCCTCGAACCACCGTGTCAAACCCGCATTCGTTCATTTCCCTCTTTCTCCTCCCACGCCAGGCCAACCGAGCCCTCCTGCCAACCATCCGACTCCTGCCGGGACCATTCAAGAGACGAAAGGGGACCTCTGCCACTCGCTGGGTCACCAATCATGGTCCACAGCTCTAATCAGAGCCCCAAGATCGTTTCGAAAGGACCCAGGCCGCCATCATCCACACATTTGGCGCTGAAAATTGTTCTGTTTGCTCCTGACCATAGATCTTATCTCTCAGCCTTTATAAAGAGGTGGCAATCGGGTCCGTGGAACGCTGCCGTACAAGATAGCGCTTCGAAAAAAAATTGGAAGTGCTTCCCCGCTGTCTTGCCAATTGTGAGCGGCGATAAAATTGGTGGTGGCTCACTATTTTTAGGGGCGCTTAGGATTCAGCAGACACCCCAGCGCTCACAAACGACAGCCCTTGAGCATCACGCAAGTGCTGTAGCTGCTCATTCACTGGACTCGCCCCCACTTCCCCCGTATTATAGGCGATAGCAGGTTAAGGTACACGATAAAGATGCAGCCCTGCAATTCCTTGCTCACGCAACTGCTGGCTATTTATGTAATTGCCCTAGGGGGTATTTGTTGGCCTGCTTTTGGGAGTATCCACACTTCGCCCCATCACACGCGATGTGCTGTTTAATTGACTGTGGTGAACCATCTTCTTAGTTCTTTCGGTAAAGTCACGTAGAAGGGAAATAATAAAATAATACAAATAAAACATAATAAAATACAATTCTCACGACGTTTCGACCACAACGCAAGCAGCCAAGAAGATGAATCCCTGCAGTCACGAAAGCTTTAAATCTAAATGTGGTGAACCAATTTACATTGCTAGGTGTGTGTGTGTGTGGGGGGGGAGGAAGGTGTAATACACGTGCCTATTGTTTCAAATCTCATGCCGGGAGACCAGATCGAACCGGTGACCTCTGGATCTCCAAGTTCGTTGTGCTCACCGTCACACCACGGCGGCGTCCTCGCGCCTCCGATGAGCACGGTTGGCTACGTACGGTGCGAAAGAAGTTCAGCTTGCAGTAACATCACATCCTCGCCGCGGTATTACAGCAACTGCACCAGCAGTGGCCAGTGATTGTACCGGCCCATTGAAAACTGTCGCAGGGTCTCCTGTCAGCGTGCTTCTGCAAGCTTGGGACTTCAACTTTCAAAATCATTTTGAAAGGTGATTATTTATACCTCTATAATGTGGCTTTTTTTTTACTGGAATACGAGAATGGTTAAACACATCTACTAAACTGAATGGGTCACCGTCATCCCAGTGTGGATTTTCAGTTAGTCTGAGTACATCTCCTTTTATCAAGGACGGTGAATAAATGACTTCCGTACGAATTGCAGTTGTAACTGTCTGACATCATACGCCCCAGTGAAAATACACTTCAAGGATATGCCAATACGACTAACGGTATCTTTAAAGTGTCTGAAACAGGTTTTTTTCCCAAAACAATCTCGGAACCGCCCATCTATGACTCGGCACCACGGCAATGGTTCAGCGCGTGTATTTTGAGTTTTGATTTACGTGGAGGGCAGATAAATGTTTAAGCAAACAGTTTGGGCACGTAACCCCATTCTCGGCCACAAAATCCTGCCTCGACCGTCCAGCACGTGCCGTTGCTCCGGATCGTTGGACAAGCGCGGTCAGCGACGCAAAAAAGTGGTAACTTCTTGGCAAACAGACCCAGAATATTCATAAGAAAGGTTTTTAGGTGAGATCGCGTAAGTATAAATGCGTCGCAACCCTCCACCACCCGACACGGCCAATCAGTAAGAGATGTGTCACGTTAACAAAAAGCCGATAAAATTTCGATTTAAAGCTTTCGTGACTGCAGGGATTCATCTTATTGGTTTATTCGGTAAAGTCACGTAGAAGGGAAATAATAAAATAATTAAAATAAAACATAAACATAAGAACATACTATTGTATTGTAATACTATTGTATTTTATTATGTTTTATTTGTATTATTTTAATATTTCCCTTCTACGTGACTTTACCAAAAGAACCAAAAAGATGAAAACGCCAATTAGTTACTTCTTCAGCCCACCGGTGTGTTTGAAGAGTGAATCTACAACATTTACAATTTCAGTTGTACGACGTTTCGCTGGTAATTACATCCAGCATCTTCGGGCGATTTGCCAGACTGACGGCTGTGTTGACGTCACTTCGAGCTGGTCACTGCAAGTTGGTGAAGGTAGGGAACATAGATGTAGGAGCATAGAAGTACGGTACAATAATACTTTTGCAGCACTGTTGTCCACTACAAGAATTTCACATTGCATACTTGTCACTTAATGTGGTATAATGAGAGGGGTAATCATGATATGCATAATCGATTACAGCGGAATATTATGCTCATGATATGTGCATAGTAAGCGTGAGAATTATTTCATTTATGTTGAATGAAATTCGATCACGTGATGATGCCTGCAGCCACTCGAGGCACTACGATGGACCACAGTGTACAACAAGAAGCAGCAATTCTAGAATCGGATGAAAACGGGAGGTCGTGAAGCGTTGCTCTCTCTTGAAAAAAATAAAAATGTTAACCAAATATCCGAAAGCGGGAGACTGTAAAATGAGTCTGGAGACTCAACTAAGCGTTTCCTGAAAAAGGAATGTGCCTAAATATGAACGTTTTCAATCGGTGCGTAGTACCCGCTATGATATTTGTTGGAAGTACGCACTCTGGAAATCTGTGCACGGACGAAGCATGGAGAGGTGGATGCCGAAAACGAACCCTGCAGTGGATTGAACGAGCGCGTGGATTTGGAGAACGGGCACATTGGAGACACCAAACAGACGAATTGGGCTTGGGCAGGACACGGCCATTCAAAGGGATGACAGCCAACGGGTGAAAGCACTCCTCGACGGACGACCATCGGGGTGAGGGCGGGGGAGAGATGGAGCGATGGGATTCGCCTGAGCGCACGAGCGAGATGGATTGCGACATCGCCGAACCTTGGAGGAGGTGGGGGAAGGCGAAAGCGTGGTGGGAGGGGGGGGGAATGCGTTCATCCAGCTGTAGATATATCGTGGCTATCGATGGGTGGCATTTGCAATGAGATTAGTTCCGTGAGATGTCGCACGCCGCCGGGTTGCACACAAAGTCGAGAGGTGTTCGGCCACACACGCGCGCTGCAACGTGGGGCACCACATCCCATCGCCCCGCACCAAAACCCGAGGTTTTAGAACGCGAATCTTGCACGGCAACTTTACTCGGCGGGTTGAGCAACAGCGCGGCGCAGCTGGGATGATTTAATCTCTGAGAACCGTCCACACCAAAGTGCGCTCACAAGTTAGGAATCCGATAGGGACGGTTCAAGCCGGTGCCTTTCACAGCCACATTAGAATTCTGAGCCGAATGTGAAAATCTGCAGTAGCTCTGACCCCATTCTCAAAATTTCCATAATCGTCGCTCACTTTTACTGGTGCAGAAAAAACCTACCATTGTTTATTTGCCTCTCGAAATGCAACGTGCACATGTTTGCTGATGCCCGCAAATGCTATAAAATGCGAATCAAAGTCGCAGTTGTGCTCTGCCGATCAAAGTTTGAGATTCCGCAATATTTTTTTGTTTGGCGAGAGTGACGATAACAGGAACCACGTGTGCGGTGCAGAGTTCGTCAACGTGCAACGATGCCATGGCCTGCTTTAGTGTGCCGATCTTAAAGGTGCATTGAAAAATGTTAATACTCCGACTGATGCTCCTACTGTTGTGGAGTGACTCATGCAGTCAGCTATGGCTGCAGAGTTTGGTAGTACATGTTGTTTTCGTCGTTTACTGTGAAAATTCGGTCACAGTTCCTATGACCACTGTTTCATTGCTTTTATGGCTTTATTTTGGTGATTTTCGAAAAGTTTTTTGGTTTGGCCATGTTTGTTTGTTGTAGTACAGAGTTAAACTGATGGCCTTAATCTAAGTTGTCTTGTGGTTGTTGTTGTTTGACTTGCATCCCACTGGGATATTTGCACAGGGTTGGTGTACGGTGATTTTTTTCTGCAATAATTTGCTGTCTTTTCTTGGATTTTCTGTTTGCACATAGTCACTTTAAGATGTTTTCTTGTTCATGTTTTTGTTTTTTGTTTGTTGCGGTTGCACCCGATTCAAGAGCCGAATGGCTCACAGGGCTATACCTAATAAATGAACTTTGAACTTTGAACCCATACGGTTTACCAGGTGTTCCTGTCCAGGAGAAATGAGTTTCAGGTCCATACGGCATACAGCCGTTTCAACGTGGTCTCCGTGTGATATCTGGTCGATGAGATTTCCAATTTGTGAGATATCTGGACTTTGAACAAGATATTTGGCACGTGAGAGATCGTGTGATTTGTGCAAGATACCTGCACCATGAGAAATCCAGACTTGTCAACCCATACGGTTCATACCCCGTATTCTTGTGCAGATAAATAGAGTTTTCAGGTCCATACGGCGTACAACCGTTTCAATACGGGCAAAATGTTGTGTCTATTTGTTTGTGTTTCTCCCTTGTGATGATGGGGCTTTGTAGGATGAACGTTGAGATTTACAAGGGGCACGGGGTGACCAATAAGGTCTGCATTGGTCTGTAATAAGCTAGGGCACCGATAAGGGGTTGACAGGTTTGCTACAAGAGCAGAAGTATGCGTGGGCCGCAGAGGTATTGGATCAGACGCGCCGGCCCCGTCAATGGTGGGGAGGTGGGGAGAGGTGGGGGGGGGGGTGTGGGGGGGGCCTTCGTGCTGGAACAATCTCACCATCGGTAACCGCTCATTCATTTAGCTGGATAAACAATTGTGCCAGGACCATGTGCGCACCACATGTACGAAACCAGATATTATTTTTTTTGGGTGTTCCCATGTTGCATGAGGGAATGAGGGCTCCGACTTTCATATTAAAAACAGGCCAATTTCACGCGTACTTAATTTCTGAGTAAATGTATCGATTTAAGTACAAGCGCTCACGCTCCTGCCTGATAATAATAACAATCATGGCAGGAATTAATTATAACGTACAAGCCTCTCTGTCAATCCACGGCTGGATGGTCTCCACCCGCACTGTGTCGATCATTGGCAAAGACAGGTTCAGATATCGCTCGTCACTGATGCCAGTCGTGCAAAATTAATCAGACTCGGGTCGCCGGGTTCACGGTGCGATGTGCTAACCACTGCACCACTGAAAAAAATGAGAATAGGTTTGACCCTTCTTGGCAATAAAACAGTTGTTAAGATTTACACCATTGGTACCTCATTTGCCAGTAAAAAATATGATACATTTTTTTTACTCTTTTATCTGGCAACAAAACTGACACCTTTTTGTACAAGGAGTCATGTTTGCATAGACCACAATACCTGCAGTACCAATGGTGTAAATGCTTACCCCGAGCTCTCATACGCTGATGGTGCATTGTCTTTGAGTTGTGCGCCTTTTGGCGCCATCTGGTCCAACCCATGTGAGACTAGGCTCTAAGGAAAGCTGTCGCGGGAGTGGACCAATCAACTTCAAAGACAGTGCACACATTATCAGAGTTATGTTTTTTGTTTGCATTATGACTGCAGGTATTGTGGTCTATGCAAACATGACTCCTTGTAAAAAAGGTGTCAGTTTTGTTGCCAGATAAAAGGGTAAAAAAACAATTATCAGTTGTTAAGATGTTCAAACACCAAATACAAAACCTTTTGCAAGGCATCAAGTTCGATATTAACCACACACACGTACTTGTGCTGATCATGCAACAAACATACTCTGATAATATATGACATTGTCTTTGAAACTGATTGGCCTACACCAGAGACAGCCTTCTTCATGGTCTAGTCTCAGCAGTGTCAGCCTTTCGACGCTCTCTGATCTAACACTGGTGAGACGAGGCCCTGAAGAAGGCTGTCCTCTGGTGCAGGCCAATCAATTTTCAAAGACAATGCCATATATTATATTACCAGAGCATGTTTGTTTCCATGTTCACCACAAGCACTGTTTGTGTGGTTATTGCGAACTTGATTCCTTGCAAGAGGTTTCTATTTGGTGTTTGAACATCTTAACAACTCCTGTTTTATTTCCAGAAAAGGTAAAACTTCTCCTTATTTTTTCATACTTTGATACTGGCAAAAAAGGTCCCATTTTACTGCAACACTGCTGTAGCCTCTCGTGTTATAAATGTGGATGCCGTTTTGCACATGATTACAAACGTGGATATAGATATTTCCGATTCAGCAACCTCGCACGATACACAGCAGGCCCGGGAAGCACGACGTTTGATTTTACTTTCCGACTGCAAGGAAACGAAAACCCCGTCATGTTAGCCGACAAAACTGCAAAAATGTTGTAATCCATTGCACACCCAACATCGTGAGTATGAACTCATGGCAGAACGCGTCTTCTTCTTTGTTCAACTAAATTTGATTCATGACTGCAGAATGAACGAGGGGGTCTGCGTCGGAGACGTGGGGGTCAAGGACATGGGGATGGAATGCAGAAATACTTAATGTTATAAAAGTCGGGCAGCATTGCCCAACAAATGCTTTGAGTTCCATTCATATCGAAGCACAGAGGTTGGCACGGCATCCGATGCCCTCGTCGCTGTCGGGATTTGAGCTGCGTGGCGCCGCCAGCATAGTTGCCATGCGGAGTGGCGAGACCCTGGATCGGCGTTCCTTTTCTGCGTTGGTGCCGCATCGGCAGATGCGGTGCCTCCCTGGAGAGGAGCATACACAGAGCGGCAGCTTCCTTGTTGCTTCTGAGCCGCGAAAGGTCGCGGCTTCCACGGGTTATTTTCCAGTTCATGCACTGTCGGGGTGCCGTCATGTAAAACACATCATCATCATCATCTCATACGATAAAGGGGAGCGAGTGTGAGTTTGTTGCTGTTTGTCTGTCCAGTGGTGCTTTTTTTAAGCCCATTTTTTTGAGCGCATGCCATTTGCGAAACATCCATATTCAATGAAATATTGCTTGTGTATTTTTTTAAAATATAAATATCAGTAAAAAAAATGTGAAATTTTAATTTGGGAAATTATTATTCAGTTTACGACAGTCCGATTTACGACGTCTGTGGAAGGCCACCGCGGATCGATTCTCGACGCTGAAACTTCGCTTACGACCCAATCCTCCAACGCGACTCTGAGCGCATTTGAACGGCGACGATTCTCCACGCCGTGAAACGCGGTAGTAGAAAGTCCGTGAGTTTTTTTTGTGTTTTGTTCAAAAGGTCAACTCACCTAAGCAGAGGAAGAAAGAATAGGAGGTGAGAAAACAAATCATGAAAACTCAAATAATAATCCACGTTGTTTCGTGTCAATTTTGGTCAAAATTGTTGTTACGTCTCGTGCTCGGCGATGGAGAGCCCCAGAGGGCCCATAATCTTCTCGTCCTCTTCAACGTCACCTGGTCACACGTCCACAGTTGATGTCGCTGGTCTTTGTGGCAGGGGAAGGGCGAGTGGGAAAACATCGAATTACGTTCGTCGTCATCACTGCCGAACAAAGGCGTCGCCGCTTGATTCACGTTGCTCACAATCCATGTCGCTCCTGCACAAGGGCTGACCTCACCACTCCGTCTGTGGTGGTGGTGGTGGTGGTTGTCGTCCTCTTGACTGCCATTCCAAACCAGCGTCGTCCAACTGCCATCAGCCCCCTTCTAATAGCCCAAGGCAATTTACTTTATCTCACACTCAAAGTTACGTCTCAGCATTGTTCGTGTTTGTATCTGCAATGGATCCCTATACCCTTCTTTGCCGCACCGCTCAGCGTTTGTTCCATTGTATTTCTCTGTCCAAAGTTTGTGTTCCGTATTTTATACTGCAGGTAGAGACAAAGGCGCAGCGCTGCTTACGCCACTGCTTGTGGAAGGGCATCCACTGGACGGGGCTCTGGAGCCCCTAGAAAAAAGTATTTGGCCTACTCTTCCACACTGGCCAGGCATCTTGGAAGAGGTAGGAGCGCCCACACTTTACCCTACCACACGCCACCCGCAAATTGACTTGCCTGTGGTGGACCCATTTATACTGCTGGGGAGACAGAAGCAGCGGGGGGGGGGGGGGTTCAAAAGCTTCCCCATGGTGTTAACTGCCGAGAGATGAAATTAGTGCCCTCTGGATTGCAAGCCTGGTGCGCTAACCATTTTACAATGGTAGCATCATTTTAACTGCATATAATACGCACCAATTAAAACCTATTTTTAGGCACAGACTGGCCCGTCACTTTTTCATTGCAGAGTTCAGCTTTCCAAAAGTACCCAAACCCACTCTCACCACCAACCCGATTCGATCCGTATTCTATAACTGCCCTGTAGATACATACATACAACACGTGCTGTAGGAATGCTGAGCAAATACAATACATTTTCAAAATGTATTACTCCGGCAACTTTATTGTTCAGAAGCGATGACGCAGACAACAGCATGATAAATAAAGTTCCGTTCTTCCGGAGAAAGGAACTAACAAAAGTGATTGCATTGGTATTAAGATTTATGTCAAAATAATTCATTTTCCCCATTTCTTCTTATTGATTGTATGCCATGCTTGCCAAGAGCAATCCATAATTACGCGTAAAAAAAGTTCCATAAGAGAACATCTGCTGTGCAATTACAGTAATGCCCTCTTTGGCGGCACAGATAGATGGCAGGCAAGCTAACAGCTTGCACAGCGGAAAAACACAACTTGGTTATCATTGTCGCAGCCACGATCATATCCACTGCTGGATTAAAGGCCTCCCAAGCCGCTAGTGTATGCCACCAATCTGCAACGTAACAAACAAAAAACAAAGACAAAGGTCCCCCATATAGGCTGTTGGGGCAGGTGCTGTTAGCGAGCACCTATGAAGGCCGGCACGGCACACGAGGGGGTGGGTGGTCAGCACCACGCCCGGCCGCCTTTGTCTCCCTAGTGGCGATGTGTATACACCTCACTATGTACTCATTTGAGGCTGAGTCGACCTAGGGGAGGCCCAGAACCGTTTCAAATAGTCGTCACTGGTGTTGGCCGTGAGCGGAAATCGAACTCGGGTCGTCGGGTTCGTACCGCAGCGTAGCACTAACCGCTGCACCACCGCTCCCCTGCAACGTAACACTCCAGGCTTGCACCTACACTCAGCGTTATTAAGGTGAAGTAATTTCATAATTTCAGTTTTGTGTTCGTGGGATTTTGCTTCAAGGCAACCTGGATCAGTGTTTTTTTTCGTTCGGAAACACAGCTTGACTATTCGCCTTGCACAATATCCATGGCAAACATCACCCTTCACCCCACCACATCTCCTGCATGTTCGCCCCGTGGATTTCTCTCCGAGTCCTCCGGTTTTTCCCCTCCACATGTAGAATCAACATCGCAGCGTCTAGAGTATTTGGCTGCTACAAGTTTCCACATGATCAGACATTTCATTGGGCTATAATTTGTGATAGCCAGGTCGCTTCTGAAAGAGAGCTACATAGCTCAGTGGGCCATGCCTTGTGAAATAAAAAAACATTTTTTAGTTTATAGACATTGCAGCAGTCAAAAACGCACACGTTTATATTTCAGAGTGGATCGTACCAGTTTGTTTTTTTCCAGGGGGCTGGAAATGCGTTTGCTTTATAAAAGTACTCTCACTTTCAATCTGCCCTTGAAACCAATATTTAATAGAGTACAGTACTGCCGTTGTGTTTTTAATTAGCCACACTGGCGAAAGGTCACTCTCGACATTTCATAACGAATGCAAGACTTAATCTCATGCAAGAATGCCGACTCATGCAGTGTGGCACTGCATTATTTTCCTCAAACGAGTGTTTGCATTTGGACGCGTAAAATAGCCGATTCAATTTCCTGCAAAAAAAAAATGACAGATCGTGGCGTCTTCGTGGCATTAGCCCGGACACCCCCCCCCCCCTCCGTGAGTAGCGTCACGTGAATTCAATCATTAAATTATGAAAACGCGGAGGCGACTTTACGAGCTTACGAGACCGGATCAGAAGTCGCTCAAGCAAATGGGTTACGTACTTCTCTCTACACGTGACGCATCTCCATGCGTTTATCCAATTGAACGCATTGGCTTAACTCCACGTGCAATAGTACTCAAGAAGGAATTTGACAAAATACCGGGCATTAGAATGGTCGTAAAAAAAGAAAATTCCCGAGATTCAGTTTCAAAGCATTCTTGGGGTACGCCAAGGTTTGTTAGCGTGCATGTTTCATGTTTGTCATCGAGTCCCTCGGGAACGACTCGCTCCTTCACCACCATGTCCCTGCAATTGGCCCTCCACTTCGCTTCTGTGCGTCGCCGAGACTTTCATCCGAGGCAGCTTCCAATCGCGTCCAGTGTTTGACGTTTGACGTCCAGGCAGGACGTGGTCATCCCTCTTCCACCTCGGATCCAACGAATGCGTTTTCCCCTCCGTCACCGTCCGGCGCAGCCGTTTAACGTCCGAAGCAAATTCGGTTCCGTGCTTGTTTAATCGAATTCATGTCCACGAGTTCGCTCGGACAGGCAAGGGTTTAGTGACTGTGCCCGTCCAAGAAGGTAGGTTCCACATTCAAGACTTGCAGGCACTGTTGTCAAAAAATGTCGCAAATCGAAACGAGTGGGTGAACACATCAAGGCAGTGAGCCGCAAGCAATTTGAGACAGCAAAAAACATGTAGAATTACACTGAACATTGATGGCGACCATTTAAGTCATGCGTGTTTGCCAAAGGGCATCTGGCTGACAACGTAAAAAAAAAATCTCTTCGGAAAAAGTGACGTTAATAAAAAGGCACAGGTGTGCGATGTTAGTGTCCTTGAAAATAAATCGGAGCTCGTCTTGAAAAGCAGGCGGTTCACGTTCAGCATTAATGAGTAAAGTATGTGGAAGTTTTCAACGTTTAATTTTCAAAGAAGAAAAAAAAACTCCCAACCACCACAACAATGCGAGCGGGGGAAAGGTGCAGCCCTTCAATTTCTTGTTTCACGGCAATGCCGGCGGACGGGCCTCTGCAGAGCACCCTCTGAAAAGTATTTCTCCTACTCAGTCAACTCGGAGGAGGCGAGTACCCACACTTTACCCCACCACGCGTTAGCTGCCAATCCACTATCTGGAGTGTCTTCTTGGTTCTTTCGGTAAAGTCACGTAGAAGGGAAGTAATAAAATAATACAAATAAAACATAATAAAATAATTCTCACGACGTTTCGGCCACAACGCAAGCAGCCGTCCTCTGGAGTGTATTCGCATCTTCTTCAGAGCGGATGGGAGAGCAGGTAGCTAAGTGGATGGGCGTCGGGGGAGGGAGTCATAATATTGTGACAGAGCGAGAGAGAGAGCGAGAATCAGTAATTCGAGCTGCTCACCTTTCACGCGGAGTTTGTGCGACGCGACACGGACATCTCAACGACGGTCATTCGCCCCACGTGCATTACGCCGAACGACCGCGTCTCTGCCGCGGGCTTGCCGCAGCGTGGACACACTGCGTGCACGGCGGGTACCAATCGACGCCTATGCGACGCTGCGACCCGGTGCCTGCTGCCCCACCCCGGCACACCCAGGCACACGTGCGCGGCCACGTGGCTGTAGCGCAGCGGCAGTGGGGGAGGACGGCCCCGCAAATTACTTCGCGGTGGCCGATTTAACGTTAAAGTTGAGCTCTCAGTGGGTGTGTGGAGAGATGTTAACTACCTCGCCCGGTGTACAGGATGTCGTGGGGTCGATGCAGACCCTGACGATGCATGCGTGTTTATAAGGTTGGCGTTTACTCGCGTGGATTTTTTTCCCCCGGGTCCTCCGGGTTTTCTCTCCACATTTTAGAAATGTCCGTTGAGAGTGTTTGGCTGCTATACATTTCCGCATGATGCAAAGCCACTTTCGTTGAGCTGTCATTTGTGACAGCCAGGTCACTTCTGGAAAAAAGCTATATAGCTCACTGATCCTTACCTGGTAAAATAAAAAAATAGTTGATTGTGCTCGTGTGCGTACAGGTGGCGTAGAGAGCGTGAATTGCGAAGCGCGTCACGTGGGATGTGTTTAACAATCATCGGTCGCGTGCAGCGGCATGGACCCGAGGGAGTTATCTCGTCCCGCACTTGAATGGGGAGTGAATTGGTGAACGCGGAAGAAAACAAAGACGGGGCAGAGGTGGGCGTCGCGAAGACCGGAGACTGGGAGACCCTGCACGAGTTCACCCCGTTGACAACTGCCGCGAGGTCTCCGGCTGTCGACGTGGCTCTGGAAGCCTCGCGGGGATATTCGTAGCTTGCCAGAGAGTGCACGGGAGCCGAGTCCCGTTCAAAGTTGTTGTTGTCTTTGCCGTTTTCCCCTCTTGCAGGCGTTCCTTTCCCCCTACGTGTGCGAGAGGCATTTATCGACGCCCGTTGCGAAACGTGGTCGGCTCGAGCCTTGCGAAAATTTCCCCCCAACGATAAAAAAAAATCGCCCCGCTCAACTTGCCAATTGTCGCAATTTCGGGGGCACGTGGCCATACCCACGCCGCTCGCGATTCCCTTCGTGAGGTCGGGAGCCGCGTGGCTTGGTTGGTTCCCTATTTTTGTGGATAGCTTCGTCAGAGACGTGGCGCACAGCAGGGGCCCGTGGATATTTCTCATTGCAATTGACGAACCCAGAGGTCGGTGAACGATGTTCGGACGTTGAAATGGTGGCATTAGTTTGCATGCAAAATACTCGTTGAGATGGTAAATATACAAAAAAGGCATCCTTAGAAAAATCAGAACCAGGGTTGTTCTCGCATGGTTCTTTCCCCGGGTCCTCCGGGTTTTCTCTCCACGTTTAGAGACGTGCATTTAGAGTATTTGGCTGCTGTCAATTTCTACGTGATAAGCCACTTTGTTGAGCTTATCATTTCTGGCCGGTTCACTTCCGAAAAAGAGCAATATAGCTCAGTGGGTCTTACCTGGTAAAATAATAAACAGTTGTGTAGTTTTAATCTCGAAGCAAGTATGAACACGCAGTCAATTACCACGTGTCTTTCCTGCCCATAGCGTAACTTAATTATTTTAAAAATTAAGTTATCCATGTAAGCGTGGTGGATTGGATCCATCACTCTGGCACGGGGCGTGTGGAAGTTGTGTAAGGACACTGGAGGCACGCACATTTTATTATTTCCTTACGTTTTTCACCATTTTCCAAGTTGCATCTTAATTTTGGACTGCCTTAACAAAAAAAAACTATTACCCGAAATTGTTCACACATTCGTCCACAAAATCGTCTTATGAATAACGTTTCGCATATTTCCGAAGCAATTAAGGTTTCCAATCGTTTTTTTTTATTCCCACTTGATCTCATGCCCTGTTTTCTCAGCTTCCATTGCAATAATGTCCATATATGAGAACCTTTCGACTTGAGTTTTTTTATGACCCTGCAATTATCCTACGCAACTTTTCCAACCCAAATTGTCCAAATAAATCCCTGGACAAGTAACACTGTGACGTGCGACTCAACAATGAGGTCAAATCCAAGCCACGACACGTGTCCTTTTTTGCGAACAAACCGTCACATTTGCTGCCAGAGAATAAGGTTGAAACACGTAAACGCTGCTCAGCAAAGCATGCGTGACTTCAGCAAGACTAGCCAGAGGAAACCTGTGTTCCCCTATGCTTGAATGCACGTGCTGCAGTAAGATATTTCATCAAAGTAGGTCTCACTTTATTCTCTTGCCAGGTCCACAAACCAAGATTTCCAGTTGCACGGCCCAAATTAAAAAGTCCCTGGTGGCATAGTGTGGATGTCATCGGTCTTGGTTCAAGGTCACGGTTCTGTCCCGTGACCTCCCTGACCGCAAGCCAGAGGTCGCAACCGGGTACCCGATACCCGTACCCTACCCGATACCCGGCTACCAGTACCCCGACCCTGACACCTGCTGTATATTTGGAGTTTGCGTGTCTCTTTCCCCGGGTCCTCCAGTTTTTCCTTCACATTTTAGAAACATGCATTTAGAGTATTGCCTGTTATAAACTTCCACGTGATAAGCCACTTCATTGAACTATCACTTGTGGCCAAGTCGCTTCTGAAAAAGAGCTGTGTAGCTCAGTGGGCCTTACTTGTCAAAATAAAATACAAAATTGTTCGTAGTTTAGTTTAATATTTGGCCAATTCCACGAATGAGTGTTGAGTTTGCTGGAAGAAATTAAGACGATGTTCAACATTTCCACCTCGCATCCCCAAGGCTACAACAGCTGGCAAACCCTGGCGGTCACCCATCCGAGGACTAACAAAGTTCAACCGTGCAAAGCTTCTGACGTCCGACGATATGATGCACACTTTCAGGGTGATTAGTCGTGGACATAATATACCAAACATGCCAAGAACAAATTGTGGAAATCTTGGCTCGAAAACTCCTGTTGAAACATTGACACTGACAGGAATAAACAATCTATTTTCTCCTTTGCAAACTTCTTCAGGTTGCATTCCTACGCGCAGCCCAACCTAAAAAGTCAGCGGCACACGACAGCACCTCAAAGGTTGCCCGCCTTGTACGACATTTGTTTGTGTAACCGCAACGGTGAATCAATCTGCACCCTGTGGTTGCCTGCTGGTGCCACTGCAAGCGGAAGCGACTCTGGCTGGAGAGAGCGCTACACAGGCCCTCGCTCTCGAGGGTGTTTGACCCCCCACACACCCTTTTCGCTGGCCACACGTCTTGGAAGAGGTGGAATCGCTCACATGTTTTTTACAAATTTCGTTTATTCTGTGTGCGTTTGTGCCAAGATCCGGCGGCAGCTATCGCCGTTTGCAGAACGCGGTGTTCTCGGAGTGCCGCTAAGCTCGGTCACCCCGCCACGCGTCACCCCGCCGATCGATTGACTGTGGTCGACCCCGTTCTAACACTGGGGTGGACATAGGTGGTGGTGGTGGGTGGGCGGGGGAATTAAAGAAACTTGCCCATTTGCTACAAGCGCCACACCGGGAGGTTGAACCAGCGACCTCTGAGACTACTAGTTCTGTTTTCTCTCTGAATACACCGTTGTATGTATATTGAACTTCTTTCGCACCGTACGTAGCCAACCGTGCTAATCGGAGGTGCGGAGGAAGGACAACAAACTAAACACAAAAAGCAGTCCTAAAGAAATGAGTTTGTCAATCAAGATGATGGTTTAAAAGTGCACAACTCTAGTGAATTCCAAAAATCATAAAGAAGAGCGTTCCAGACGGCCGCAGAAGCGCATCTGAAATCGCCGCGCGATGTGGTGGACCGTCTCTCAATGGCAGCATCCTGTAATTAAATCAGTGAATGTTTGTTCCACTATTAATATAGGTGGCCTTGTTATTTTGTACGGGGGCGCAGAGTTTGAATCTAACTTCCAGCTCCCATGACAATGCATTGCCAGGGGCATCGTCACGCAAGTTAATCTCGTAATCTAATGAATTATACAGACGGAAAAGTCCCGCGAAAATGTTCGCGAGCGACGAGGCGACCGTGCGGTGTTTGCAAAGGCGAATTTTTTGTTTGTTTTAAACGACCAAAAATATCGAAAGTGGCTCCAGATGATCTTCATCTGGTAATTGCAATTTATATCACACTACTACTGTTTAACCCTCTCATGCATCATTGCGCACAGCGGTGGACTGCTATGATTTAAGTGGCTGCCATGAAATTAAAGGAAAAATGTTCAACACCTGGGGAGGAGGAGGAGGAGAGGGTGGTGTATTCTTTTATCGAGTAAAATCGCATGACACCAAAAAACATATTGGTTTGGAATTTAATAATGACCGTAGGAGATGGTTCATATTGTCAGCCCAACTCTAAATTTGCAATAAGGGAATTAACATATGTGTCATTAATGCTTATTTATAAGCTCATATTTCCATTCACGCAAATAACACCGGTGCATTGCATCACATATACCCCCTCCCCAGCCTCATCCACCCCACACCCCTCCTCCTCCACATCCTACTGCCGTGTCCTAGAATGGTCGTGGAAGGACATGCAGTTCTTTGCACGAGTCATTCCGAGCGGGGTC
>CM025655.2:8726829-8748867 GCA_014621495.2 Entosphenus tridentatus
TACACTACTATACACTACACTATACACTACTATACACTACACTATACTCTACACTATACACTACTTTACACTACACTATACACTACTATACACTACACTATACACTAGTGCTGCACTAGTGACGAATTGGCCACGTTCTGTTGACGTGACAACCCTTACTAGTTGGCTGTGTCGGGTGGTGGCGGGTTTAACGACACATTTATATATTTACGCGATCTCACCCAAAACACATCTGTTCACGTCACCTGAAAATAGAGGTTGGGGGGGGGGGTGCCCGCCAGTGTAATGTGCGGTTGTGTAATAATGCATTTGATGCATTTGTCATTCTTATATCGCAGGGATATCGACGAAGGCATCTCCGGTTAGCGCGTCTGGCTAAATGCACGGCGCGAATTAAGTTCAACACCCATACATTCAAGGCGCTCTGCCTCACGGACGGGTATCGTAGGCCAACACGACTGGGGGCGATGATTAAAGCGATCGGCGAGAAATGTTCACAATCTGGCAAATTTGGAGCGCGACGGCAGGAGACGTGGCCTTGGTCTCTCTTGAGTCCCTTGAATAATTCACTGGTCAACAAACTTTTTCTGGCACAAGGTATTCCAACGGTTTTTAAGGTAATTGTGGGGTGCTGATTCCAAATCTGGCATCAGTTTTTGTCTATCACATCAGGTTTTTGAGATATCAAATATTGCATTACCAATAAAAACTGCAGAAGAAAAATATTAAATAAATGTGGATATCTACATAAAATGATATTATAAATACACTATCCTAAAAATACAGCACCATATTTTAACACTAAAGCAGTCACTGACTCGCAACAACTTGCAATCATAAGTGACAGTTAATTTCGGGTAAAATCAATGAAAATGGGGTATGCCGATAGCATAAAATTGATGTGATAGAGGAAATCTGAGATCAGATTTGGAATCAGCACCCTTAAATTAGCCTAAAACAGCTGCAAAAGTCCAGGCCAGAATTTTTTGTTGTTGTTGTTGAACAGTATAATCTCTGCCAGGATCTTTCGTCAACATTGGATGCCGTCGACGCCAGGGATCGACATCAATCCGCCCCCTGATGCCATCCGATGGATTGCCACAACTCAACCAAAGGGGCCGTCCATAAATGACGTCACGCACCTAGGTGAAATATTGTCACGTTGCTGGCATTCAAAAAATCGAGGCTTATCGCAGCTAGTGAAACTAATCAATGTAACCACGAGAGGGCCTAGAGAGCACATACGATGCTCGTGCAGTACTGTAACATTCCTGCGGAGGGAGCTGGTAGGAACGTCGGGTTGCTCGGTCAATGGCCAGGGTCAACGGCGGCGTGGTGTATTCCGCAAATATGCCCAACTGTGAGGACGGGCACAAGCCGGCGTGAGTTGGTTAAACGTTGAGTTTTATAAGGGCACCACAGGGTAAACCAGCCACTCCCCACCCAGCCCCTCCCCATCAGTCTAACTCTGTACTCCAACAAACATGGCTAAACCAATCCACTTAGGTAAAAATGATAATAAAATAATACATCTCCCCCCCCCCCTCACCAGTATACAGGATCTTGTCTCTTGGATTTCTCACTTGATACAGTAAATTTGGCTAACGGTCCCACCTGAAGACGGAGACTTGTATTACCTCCGAAACGTCGTGATTTAATTTTAGTTATTTTCATTTATTCTTATTTTATTATTTTAACCTACGTGACTTTACCGAAAAAACCTAAGAGTATGAAGCCGATGGCCCAACGTGAACAACAATATTCATCGCCGAGAAATGGACTTCACGACTGTGATTAGAGCAGCAGCAGCAACAGCTTCTCAATGAAGGATGTGCTCTGCAGCTTGGCTAATAATGGCTCAACACAACAATTCTGGAGAACCACTCTCTCTCTCTACACCAGACTAAAAGACATAAACCAAACACCAATACGCAATGGATTATATAGTCGTTTATTTCAAATTAAATTCAACAAAACGTAGGATTTCCATCTGCAGGTGTTTTTTGAAATGTTATTATTTTCAGGTGTGGCGGCTTGGGAAGGCCTTTAATCCATCAGCTGACTGGGAACCACCGCGCCCGCGATGACGCATTGCCACCGATGAAAAGCCAAGTGAGACAGATTAACTTAAACATACATTCGCAACGTGTTGCAATCATATGGATTGTTATTATGAGATCGTAAAGTCAAGTATGAAACAATTTAATGGAAAAGACAACATTTTTTATTTGGTCTTAATATCTAAACGGTTTTCTATTCCTACGACATCTAAATACAAAATTGTAACATCCGCGCGAAAACACCTTCGATGCTACATTCTTATTTCAAAACTCGAATGCACCAACGAATAGAAAAATGCCCGCGGAACACAAACGCACAAAGGCACGGTGGCGATTTAATCAATTCCTGAGACATTTCACAATTGCAGCGTCGCCCCCCCCCACATCCCATGCCACCCCGTAACGTGCATCACAAGGCCACGTTGCACCCCTTCAAATCCCCGGACAAGGCCGACAAACAACTTTGTGCAACAACAAAAAACGCGGTCGTCACTCCACGCAAAACTTGAGACAGAAACCTTCAGACGGTGCTCAGATCCGAGACCGAATCTGCACTTGAACAGGTTTGAAATGCAGTGCGGTGAATTACTTCTTGGAACGAGTTACAATGCGTCTCAAAACCCATTGTCCTTGTGCATTCAATACTGCTAGCAATAAAGCACCCCAACAACAATAACGCCACAATTAATCCGGTAACAATAATAAAGACAAAATCAATAACACTGTAATGCTTCGGGCAGTATAGAACCCAAAACAATGAGCTCTTGGAGACCTGTACCCATCTGTCAAGAGCCGATTTGCTCTGCAGGAGAATTACATTTGCAACATTTCCTATTCCTAGTGTGATAGTTGTTTCTGTTCAGCTCACGTAATGTGTTAGTGAGAAGCAGCTCACTCTTGCACACGAGACTTGTCCTGCTGGTCTCATGGTTTCTCACCCAGGCCAGTCACCGACACCAATCCTATGCACCGACAACCACTGACAACGCCACGCTCACAACAAGACTTGGCACCCTGCTCGACAGATTTGCCACAAGTCCTTCCAACACAAAAACATTCACCACCCTCTCTACAAAGTAACTGCTCGCACATCTTTGTCAAATCAAGCACGCGTCTTATTACACGCGCTAATAAATCCCACACTATTCCAAACAGAGGTGGCACGCTCATTTCAAATGACATTCAGAAAAAAAATAGTGTGACCGCCACAAAAGTCCCGCACTCAAGTTTCTGAGAAAACATTTGTTTATCCGGATAGCCCTGGCAAATAGAATTTTGCGCAAAGGGTTCAGATGACAAATCTCTCAAATGTCACTACAATATCCTTTCTGGTTCCAGCAAACTTGATATTCATCTCCACCAGAAATATCCTCTTAGTCATTCCAGCTTCACATTCGTAGTGTTAATTATCTTACACGTTTTTATAGTGTATGTAGCGTGAATGTATATCGTAATAACATGTAATAGGCCTCCCCGTGCCATGCTGCTCATGGGGTTTTATTGAACCATGATGCACGACTGCCTCTCAGTGTGGTCCGATGAAGGTGTAGGACCCAGAACAAGCTCCGATATCACGCACCACTGATGTTAGCCGGGAGCCAAACTCGAACCCGCAGAGGTTAATAATACTGGGTTCATAGCGAAGTGTGCGATGAATAACTCTGCCATCACTCCTCCCCTGCATCATATAGTTTTATAAATCAAATATATTATTTTTACCTGTTCTCTCATGTACACATTACCAATATAAACTTCCTATGTTGGTTACACCACGAGCAAATTCCAAATGATTATCACGAAATTGTCTCCCACAAGGCACATTATGACAACAATCCACATTACGAGTGGTAAAATACATGTCTATGCCAACAAACTGTAACGTGACAAAGTCAACGTTAACTAGATTAAATACTCAGCGTCGGTCTTAGCTTTTACCGACCAAACATAATCTACAAAATATCCTTCCAAGGTGTGGTTTTTGGGCTGCATACGTGTGTCGTTTGGCATGATGCCCAACGTTTCACTCCACGTGCTTGGGAGCTTCTTCAGGAATTTAAATCAGTTCCAGAACTGTGCAGTCCGTGACGGTTCCGGATCCGGTTCTTGAACTTTACCCAGGACATCGCGCGCCCAAATCACACGCGGGGTACAAACTAAAAACACACCGCAGAGAGCTGCCCAAGCACAGCCGCCAAAACCTACGCAGTAGAGCAAAATATTGACACGGCAGAAACGTGTGCCAACCTGTAGTGGCATCGCAAGTAGGCTTCAGCTCTTGAGGGCGGCAAGGACTCGCTCGTAAAGGTTGGAGCCTCACAACCACCAGTGGAGAAAGGCCCCCCCCACCCCCCGCATCATGGCTGGTCATCCGATCCATCTGGGCTCTTGTCAACGTCGCTCACGCACACCCACTGGCCTTGCTGGGACTCCTGCCACAGCGTCACCTTGCAGGGCGGCACGAAAGGGAGGCGGGATAAAACACCGTGGGGGTCAGCGTCACGCACACACGTGCAGCCTTTTTGTCAACGCACTGCTGGGCCTCCCCACACTGTGCGGGTCGTGGGTGGGGGGGGAGGTATTCTTTACCACGCACGGGTCGGCACTGGTTAATGACGGCCGATATCATAGACGCTGGCGGATATTCCACCTCCGATTAGCGTGGCTGGCTACGTACGGTACGAATTCAGTTCAACATACATACAACCATGGATTTGTTGCTGCACTAGCCTCTTCTGCTGACAACGTAGCAATGCAGCAGCCTACAATACGTGTGTAATGAGTAATCACCCACACAAAGACCCCCCCCCCCCATATAGCCTTTAACAGACTTTAGGGGCAAGTGCTGTTATAGAGCATCTATGAAGGCCGGCATGGCACATGAAGGGGTGGGTGGCCAGCACCATGCCCAACCGCCTCCCCATTGGCGATATTTTTACACACAGGACCAGGTATTCATTTGAGGCCGAGTCGACCTAGGGGAGGCCCAAGACCGATTCAGATAATTGTCACTATGTATGAACTTCTTTTGCACCGTACGTAGCCAACCGTGCTAAGCGGAGGTGCGGTGAAGGACAAATAACTGGTCACTGGTGTTGGCCATGAGCAGGAATCGGTAGCCGACTTCGTAGCGCAGTGCGTTAACCGCTACACTACCGCTCCCCACCATCACCCACACGCGCACACTCTCATCACACACACACACACAACGTGGATATGATTGGGAGTGCGGCTGGCGGTGTGGCGGTGGGGGGGGTGGGGCGGTGGGGAGGTGGGGGGGTGAAGGGGGGGGCCACGGAGGTAGCAGTACCCGGTTATCGCCCCCGGAAACTGCGAGAATGCTGCCGGTGATGGACCAGCTCACGTGCCACACCACGTCGCCGAACTTGTGCAGGAGCTTGGCCACCCACGAGCTGCCCGAGGGGTCCTCGCACCGCCACACGTACACTCGGCCGTCCTTTCCCGGCGTCCGACAAACAAAGAGGGCAAAGCCATGTCAATGTTGCTCTGAGAACGCAAATTAATACGCCACAGACTCGGGTGCAATTCTCTTCAAGCGTCGCCCCTTCTCCATCGCTAATGCTCTTCCTCCTCCCTTCCCTCGCCCCTCCTCTACTCCGTCCCGTCCCTCCCCTACAGCCCTTTCGTCTTCCGCAGGGCCGTGCAGTCACGGTGGTCAGCATTACGAAATAATCTTATCCCCTTCTGACGTGCTATGAATAGTGGACGTTGCCCTAAACGTCACCTTTTTTTTCCCGCGATGTCATTGACGGTCGTGTTCATGTTGTTGTTGTTGTTAATAGTACTTTCGCACCACTGCCAATGCCCCACCACCAACGAATTTATTCAATTACCTGAATGTGCCTCTTCACATCTTCGTTCAGATTCGCGTCAACCGAACGGAGATGTGAGAAGAGGATCTTCGGTGGGCTGTCGTCGTCGTCGAGGTGACGCCCGGCGATTTTCGTCCGCTCGGGTTTAGCGGTGACTGTCGGCTAAAATAACAATCGCCCTGGCCGACGAACTCGTTCGTAGACATCGTCAACAAAAACGCGAGAGGGCACGGCCGGTACCTGCGCGCAGCTGGCGATGGTGCTGATGGGCAGCCCGATGGAGGGCGCCCAGGCCACGTCGCGCACCCAGTCACTGTGGGCCTCCAGCTTCTGCTCCTCCACCCACTGCCCATCTTTCTCCCTGCATGAAGACAAAGGCGAATGTCCCGCCTGTAGCCACAGACTGCTGTGGGCGAGTGGCGACAGCGAGTACCTATCAAGGCCAACACGGCATACGTTGAACTCCTTTAGCACAGTACGTAGCCAGCCGCACTAATCGGAGGTGCGGGGGAAGGAGAAACCAAACACAAAAAGCAGTTCTAAAGAAATTAGTTTTTAGTCGAGATTTAAAAGTACGTAGGGCTGGGTGTGGTCAGCACCACTCTCAGATGCCTTTGTCTCCCCAGCGCCGATGCTTACACATCATTCCAGATAATAATTTTACAACCGAGTCAACCTAGGGGATGCCCAGGACCAGTTGCAGATAATCGCCACCGATGTTAGCAGCCATGGCCGGGAATGGAACTTGGTTCACCGGGGGTTCGTGGGAATGTGCCAAACACAGGACCTTAAAATCAACAGAGCGAGGCCTCCACCACCGCCATCGTTGGAGCTCACCTCCAGATCTTGACGAGGTTGTCGCAGCCGCCCGACACAAACCTCCGGATTGGCTTCTGGCCACAGGGCCCCTGGGGGGTCCCCCCCACGGGCGCCATCACGGGACCCCAGCTCACGGCGTTACAGCCGATCTGTTGGCGGTGCGGGGCGGTGGGGGGGGAGCAAAGGGGGGGAGAGTAAGGGGAGCAGCAAGTCCCCACTTAGCCCCCCCACCGATGTGCACACAACACTGGACCACCAGAATGCGAAAGCATGTGGAACTTTACTCGCCTAGAGTTTTCACAGTCATGAGTGTGTCTATGTGTGTATAACCAAATAGGGGAGCGGTAGTGTGGTGTTTAGCACGCTGCGCTACGAACCCGGCAATCCGGGTTCGATTCAACTTACAGCCAACACCCATGGTCGACTTAACCTCAAATGAGTACCTGGTGTGGTGTGCAAACATCACCACTCGGGAGACAAAGGCGGTCGGGCGTGGTACTGGCCACCCACCCCCTCGTATGCAGTGCCAGCCTTCATAGGTACTCACTAACAGCACTTGCCCTGAAAGTATGTTAAGACTAAGGGAAATCTTTGTCTTTATAGCAATACCTTGTGTATATAGTTCGCAATATGTCGTAAATAAATTATTCGTGCACACGAAATTGAATGAATACATCGGTGTATCATTACAAGCCTCCGCCCTCTGTTCGTTCTGGTAACGTGCTGCAAAAAAAATACTCAAAAGTCAAAGCCACTTCCTGCTCAAAGCGAGCACTGAGGCAATGCTCCTTTGCTGTGTGTAGCCCTGAGGCAGTGGTGGAAATGCAACACGCTGTGGTGCGGGGGAATCTATCCATAGAACAACCACTTGACTTCCCCTCAAAGTAGTACTTCTTTTACCAACCCTGGAGGGATGATGGGCCGAGTCAACCCCATACAAAAAATGTCAACTCTCAATCTTCTGGTTGCGAGCTGCTTGCTCTAGAGCCGAGACGCCAAGCCGAATAAACAATTACAAAATGTAATTAATGTATTCCTACATTCATTATGCTTAACCTACACATTGAATTGTGGGAACATTTTCAGCATCTTCGGAAGCACGTGTATTCAGATGCTCTAATACACGGTGCTGGAAATCTAAATAATATATATCAGGTCGAGCGTGGAGTGATGATATAGCGGTTTGCGCACCGTGCCACGAACCCAACCACCCAGGTTCGATTACCAGTTCCGACTAACTTCAGTGGCAAGTAACATCTGTACCAGTTCTGGGTGTCCGTAATCACAAACCAGCACTGACCATTGTGGTGAGGTATGATCAGATAACCCCCTATGACTTTGATGGAATGGGGAGTCCTTAATCCAGCAGCGGATTGACAAAGGGGTGTAAATTATTATAACATTTTTAAGGAGCAGAATATGTTTATCTGCTTGTGCTGAAAAGTAATAAAAACATGTGCACATAGAAGTCCTGATGCAGGCAGTGATGAGAAGGAAACTGGCACTATTGATGAGGTTATTTTTGGGGTTGGATCGCGGAAATATGTGTCGTTAAAACCCGCCACCACCCGACACAGCCAACTAGTAAGGGTTGTCACGTAAAAAACACATTTACATATTGTGGCTTGGCTCTCCAACACACCGGTGTGCTGTACTAGTGACGAATTAGCACATTCTGTTTACGTGACAACCCTTACTAGTTGGCTGTTGGGTGGTGGCGGGTTTTAACGACATTTATATATTTACGCGATCTAACCCAAAAAACCTCTTATGGATGATATTAGTCGCGAAAGCCTACGTGTTAAACTGGCACTATTGACATATGTAGGATGGACAACAGCAGGAAATTGAAAAAGTGTGCTGTTCGGAAAAATGGAAGGAACCAGAAAGAGAGAAAGACCTAACAACAACGGCATAAGAGATTGGTGCCAGAAAGATGTGGCCACTACTTGCAGCATATTGGCACAAGGCAGAGAGGAAAGTGGAAAAAATTGACTAAATGTGCAGTAGACACCTACCGGGGCTGTCTTGCTCATGGATCGTGATGATGATTGTTCTGCTGTGTGGTTGGAGCACTCACAATCAGATGTGCAGATTCAAATCCTGGGAAGCAACTGATCCCACAATTACTCCCTTCTGGGGCTAATAAATTGGGCACCGCTTTCTGGCTAGACCTATGAAACATAATGCCCCCCACAATGGGATGTGGACTTTCCATGACCTCTGGGCTGGTAGATAAAAGTATCACTTTTTTGGAAGCCAACTGTGGTTCTTCTACGAATTGACTCCCCCCTCCCCCACTATTACTGGAATGTGGAAATTCCACCACTCGCTCAGAGCAGTAAACAGAATGGAGCTAGAAACTTCTGTGATTATATTTCGTATTGGCTATGTAAAAATTCACCCTCCAATGGATTTGATCAATTTTCACAATTCGGTGGATGAAATTGCCTTTTTTTACCATTTTGTTTGTAGTGTTCGTCATTCTTACTGTAACCTTTGCACAGTTTTGTTCGCTTCAAAATATCCTAAGCATACACACACATCAGTTGCAAATAATTTGCAGCAATCATAAAGGTTTTTGGGTTAGATCGCGTAAATATAAATGTGTCGTAACCCTCCACCACCCGACACAACGTGACAATTGTCGCGTTGTTTACGTGACGAACCTCACTGGCTGTGTCGGGTGGTGGAGGGTTACGACACATTTATACTAACGCGATCCAACCCAAAAACCTTGAATATTGGGGTCCCGAAAGCCTACACGTTAAAATGAATTTTCAGAAACTTTAAATAAGACTCCCAAAAGCACGATTCAATAAACGTAATCGCGAGCCTCCGTAAACCAACATCAAATCGACGAATCCACGCATCGCGACGACGTTTCCCCGCACACACCGAGTGGGCGTTGCCGATCTTCTTGGCGTCCCAGCCGCCCTCCTCGGAGCACGACAGCACGGAGATGGCGCCGTCGGAGCTGCCGCACGCCAGCACGAGGCCGAACTCTCGCGGAGCCCACGATACCGAGTTCACTGCGTCCCCACCAACGCGGGGGGCGGGGGGCAGCACAGCACGAGGTCAGCTCCACCACAAGAGCCAACGCAGCGGCTCCACCACACAACCAATACAGGACCAGCACCACGACTCAAAGCACAGCATCTGCAGAGCTCCACCACAGGACCAGCACAGCTCCACCACAGGACCACCACAAGCCCAACAACACAGCTCCACCAGAGGACCAGCAAAATCCGCGCTCTCAGGCATGCAATGTCAAAACTTGAAAAATGTACAACCGTGTAAATCCACTGCTGGATGAAGGTCTTCTGGGCCTGATCACGACGGCCATGGTGGGTGGGGCCCAAGAATAGTTCAGACATCACTCGCTCCTGATGTTAGCCATGGTCAGGGATCAGACTCAGGTGGTCTGTGCCACCACTCCACCCCTCAATACCATGGTAATGTGGAAATTCCCTAACATGGAGAATCAAATATATAACCTGCGGGCCAAACACGTTTGAAATAAATTAGCACCTCTGTGCGGTGCATCACCTAAGTACAAATAACTGAAGCTATTGTTCTTACATTCCCTTGACAAACTATCCAAGCAACATCGTTTTTTTTATTCATTGTATACGCATTCATTTGAGGGGAACAATATTGGCAGATCCCATTAATTGCATTTACATGCGAATATTACGCCTCTTATCCATGAAAAGAAGTTCAAATATGCGTGGATAAGATGAACATGCCACCGATTACGGATTACTTGTTTTATCAGTAGGTAAATGATACTACAATGATAAGAAGATCCGGATGATACGATCCGTGGTGGTGGATAATAGGAAGAGTGCACATACGAGGGTGAATAGGCGACGTTCCACTGTAACGGTTCTTCCCTGCAACATCTGGCAACCCTGCAGCGTTTGTATGAGACTCGGGGAAAATCGAAACCAGTTAAGTGTGCTGCTTAAATACATTTTGCAAAAAAAATAATACATCTTCGGTTCGGAGGAGCCCGTCGGCTAATCAATGAAAATGTACTACTATAATGAGCCAACAATGTGTCCCGTGCGTGACGTCACTCCACGTCAGCCAGCCCCCCCTCATTAATAATCAAGAACAGGTGACGTCGTCCAAATGGACACCCCATCCATTAATAATAATTAGCGGGTGACGTCACTCCACAAGGAGCACCCTCCTCCCTCATTAATAATCATAAGGTGACGTCCTCCAAATGGACACACCCCCCCCCATTCATAATTAGCGGGTGACGTCACTCCACATGGGGGGCCGAGGCGCCTCCTCCCCCCTCCTCGGCGTCAACTTACAACCCTCACGACAAAGGCTGAACCCTCAACTACATACAGCAGTTGGCAGGAATGGGGGTTTTATCCCCTCAAAATTCCTGTTTAGTATGATTAAGGAGTTAGGGCAGTAAGGGGATCGGGAGAGAATGGAAATTCCTGTTGGGAGTTATCAACTATGTGGCTGCCGTTTAGACTAAGGCAGCGAGTAACTTTAAAATCTCAATTTCAGAACTGGGTTAAAGGTCGGTGAAAGAGAAACAACATCGGTGCGAGAGAAAAGCTCCGGTTACCACTTGGAGCATGGTTACGATCCAAGAAACATTTTTAGCGTTAGGATTATGTTAAGTTAAACGTTAGGCTATGTTCTCAGCGTGTGGGTAAAATGCAAAGTTTAGCGTTCAAGCTAGGGGCACGGGTAGAGTAAGAAGCAAGTGGTATTGTTGGATTAAGCGACAGGCTTGTGCTTGTGGATGATGGATAGGATTATGAGAATGAGGAGAGAGGGGTTGAGTTAGACCCAGGTTCAGGAGTGAGGTAAAGGTGCAGCACCGCAATTGTGTCCTCACGCTACTGCCGATGACAGGGCCTTACTAGTGGAAGCTCTAGAGAGGCCCTCGAGAGTACTTTGGTCTACTCTTCTTCCATGTTTTAGTTCGTCGTCCCTCGCCCGCACCTCCGATTAGCACCGTTGGCTACGTACGGTGCGAAAGAAGTTCAAAACACATACGTCAAAGAGATCTCGGAAGAGGGAGTTCCCACATACTTTACCCCACCACATGTGACCTGATGTTCTACTGTGGACAGAGGCGGGAGGATTAAAATAAGCTTCGAAAAATTGTAGCTGCCACGCCGGGAGCCTGACGGGACGACCTCATGATTTAAAGTCCGGTGCGTCAACGACAACACCCAGAGGAGCATCAGAGGCGGTGAGGATTCGGTGGAAATTCTTGGGGAGTATTAAACTTGCAAAGGTTTATTATCTGTTGTTAGATAAAGTCTGTAATTATAATTGTGGGCGGCACCGACACGTTACAAGAGAGGAGATAAATTATGTCGCGGTTGGGGGGGCAGGGGAGGTGGGCACTGGAGGGTGTTGAGTTGGACGGAGGAGTCAGGGGCCATAAGATGGGGCCGATGCGACGCTGCCGACGTGAAGTGGTAATGGAGCAGCGCCTGTTGCGGGGGAGCTGTAGCCGAGGGGATATGACACAAGGCTGTCTTAGCTCAACACACCAACATCACAGCAACCTCGGTTCGGAGTTTGTTGCACCCACGCACTCAGCTACAGTGCCTCTAAATAGCTTCGCTGCCTGTGCCACAAGTCATATCATCATCATAAGCCATGCTTTTCACACCGATTATTGTAATTATTTTATAATGTAGCAGACGTCACTGCAACAGTGCGTAGCATGTGACAACAGCCCGGCATTCTTTGTGCTGTTCAGAGTAAGTCATCTGTCTAACGTTTCTGTCCACAGGGATTTTCAGTGGGGTCTAAATTCTGCTGTTTGCCAAACCGAGGGGCTGTAGCCCCCCCTCCCCACCCGTTTTTGGTTTGTTTTGTCAATGTTTTTTGTTGTTGCTGTAACCAGGTTACTGCGGTGTAAACCAGGTTCCCAATCAAAAACGAGCATTTATTGGCCAATGGGTTTTAACGTCTTGCCCAAAATAAAACCTAAACCCTAAACCGATTCATGTTCAAAGGAAACTAGCTTCTACCACTGTGCTGAAGGATTTTCAGTCGGGGGGGGGGGGGCTAAAGACACCCCTCTGTCTTGCCAAATAGCACCCAAAGACAAAGATCCCCCAAATAGCCTTCACAGACTGTTGCGGCAAGTGCTGTTAGCGAGCACCTATGAGGGCTGGCATGGCACTCTTGGGGGTGGGTGGCCAGCACCACGCCCGGCCACCTTTTGTCTCCCGCATGGCGATGTTTACACACTGCACTAGCTACTCATTTATGCATGTTGAACCTTTTTTCACACTGTACAGAGCCCAACCGTGCTAATCGGAGGTTCATGGGAAGGACAAACCAAACCAAACACGAAAAGCAGTTCTAAAGACATGAGTTTTTTCAGTCTAGATTTAAAAGGGCATAGCTCCAACTGCTTCCTAATATCGGAGTGGACCTAGGGGAGGCCCAGGACCGGTTCAGACAATCGTCACGGGTGTTGATTGGCCATAAGCAGGAATCGAACTTGGGACACTGGGTTTGTAGCAGTGCGCTAACCCCGATGCCACCACACACCCAAAAAAATAGCAACCTCCCCACCCCCACCCCGGCCCACACACAAACACCACCCAGGATGGCATCACTCACCCGACGACTCGTGGCCAGCGTACTCGTAGATGCGCTCCCAGGCGTCGCCCTCTTCCCTCCAGATGATGACCTTGCGGTCGTAGGCGCACGAGGCCAGCACGTTGCCGTACATGGCGTGGGCCCAGGCCACCTGCCACACGGGGCCTTCGTGCCTGCACGCGCCCCGGCGACAGGAAAACAACGCCCAGGTTTCACGCACGCTCGCGGCGACGACAGCGGCACCTACGCCGAAACCCCCCCCCCCCAAGGGCTCGCCTTTTTGTCAAAATCATCGTCACGATCCATAGGCAGATAGCCCCGTTGGTGGTGTCCACTGCATATTTCGCCATTTTTTTCCACTTTCCTCTCTGTCTTGTGACAATATGCTGCGAGTGGTGGCCACATCTTCCTGGCACTAATCTCTGATGTCGTTGTCAAGCCATTCTCTGTTAGGTCTTCCTCTCTTTCCGGTTCCTTCCATTTTTTCCCCCAACAACACCACTTTTAATTTTCCTGTTGTTGTCAATTCTACACAGGTGTCCAAATAGTGCCAGTTTCCTTCTCATCACAGCCTGCATCAGGGCCCTCTTCTTTTGTTAATATACGTTCACATATACCAATACGGTCTGTACGTGTGTATGTAAACTTCTTTGGCACCCTAAATAGCCCCAACCGTGCTCAGAGGTGCGGGGGGAAGGACAACAAATTAAACAATAAAAGCTGTAAAAAAAATAGTTTTCAATCTATACGATTTTAAAGTGCATAGCTCCGATGTTTCTTTTTATATCGGAAGAGCGTTCCAGATGGCCGCAGAAGCGCATCTGCAAACGCGCGATGCAGCGAGTCCATGGGTCTCTATGTATAAATGTTTAACTTCTTCCGCACCATACGTAGCCCCAACCGTGCTAATCGGAGGTGCGAGAGAAGAATAAACTAAAACGCAAAAAGGAGTTCTAAGTTGCGTGGTGAACGTGGAGGAGTTGGCCAAAATACCCTCCAAAGAGCCTCTTGCGTGTTCACTTAAGCGGAGAGACCCTTTTGTCCATCAGCGGTGTGAGGAAGACATTTCAGGGATACACCTTTACCCTACAACTGCAGTAAGTCCTTAAACTACAGGAGGTGATTCAAGGGGTGGGATATCACATCATATGGGTTTTATGGGGAAAACAACTAAAACCTGTTGATTCCATGAACAGCATAGTTATCCCATTTACAATTCACAATGCTTTTCATATTATATACAAATTTCAAAGCAATATTAAAAGTGAACAAAATTACTAAAAATCACGATCCACTTCCTAAACACAAAATAGAGGGTTAGAGTAGTTACTGCAGTTACTGCACAGTAACTACTCCACCAAGTTTGTTGTGCGCTGCGTGGCGGCAACGCTGTTCAAACCTTGAGCTTTCAGAGTGCGGCTTGCAAATGTTTAACATTTTTAAGGATTGCCTAAAACCGTCCGTTGTACGCAGGCCAAGAGGTATGCCCATCCACATGAATTTGAGGGCACACTGTATACCATCCGTGTCACTTGCACCGACTCTGCACCACCTCCCCCCAGTCGCAGTTTTTTCGTAGCAAGCAAAACGCTCCCAACCTCGCCCTGCCGCACAACCGCTCGCATCTCCCCCAACGCAGCTGAACTCACCCTCGGAGGTCAGCCACCAGGATCTGCTCTCCGTTGCGGATGTCGAATATTTTGACAGTGCGATCGGAGGAGCAGGTGGCGAGGCGGTTGCCATAGTAATCCATCTGCGCGTCGTGCTGAGGACACGAAGACACAAACAACAACCCTCACCTCTTGGCAATGCATTTTTAGGGCCTCTCACAGCCTGCGTAAAGAGCAATACTTTGCTACACCTTTTTGGTAGATACGTAATGACCAACGGTTTTAAATGTTTTATTATGCTCACCATACAATAATTACATTGTTCATGTTAAATAGCAGTTATTTATAATGAATGTAAACTCTAGGTTGTTACATTCAGGCTCATGAAGCAATGGCCACAGTAGAAATGGGAGAAAAACAAATCGGATGAAAAATGAATAAATTCTTGAATAAAGCCGCAAACCGAACTGAGTAAACTCATTGTATCGTGGCAATTCGGTGAAGTGGAGGAGTGGAGGGGAGGTTAGTATTATCTCAAACACTAAGTGTTAGTATGAACTCAAACACAAAGTGTTCTCAAATGAAAAGGGCCACTATTTGTGTGGTGGATTACATGTGTACATTCCCATCCAGCGTGTCTGAGCTTGCTCATTATTCTCCACACAGGTGTCGTTATGGACAAACGGCATCCAATGAAGCACGGAAATTAAACGATAAAAGTAGGAAGCAATAAAATAAGTGAATATCCCAATGGTCTACTGGACATCTGGATTCTTGCAGTATAAATATTCTGATTCTGGGTTTGCATTTAACATCTCTGTTGATCGAATCTCAATTTTTTTTGTTATTCTATGCTATGGTCAATCAGCTCCAAATTGAGCATCTGCTCAGAATATTTGCCAATTTGTTTACGGTGCAGATTAAAAAGTAGGGGTGTAATATAATTCACCCACCAGTCTTCCTCTGTGGCAGTTCGATGAATTGTCGAGATTCAGTGTTGCAATTCGATTCAAGAGTCAATTATATTCATGAACACTTTGGTGAATTTAGCGGCAGCTCGTGATTGTTGGGAGTAATCTGAACCCATAAGCACAACAATAAAAAACACGGATCCTTACATGTACAATTCAATGAATGCATCATCAGAATAATAATAAACATGAATTGTTACATCTATGCAATATCACACCTCCATTGGAAATAAAACCATTAACTTACAATCATATCCAAGTGGGCCGTTTCCACAGAGTTGACCACTGTCACCTGCACGAGAAAACAAAAAATTATGCTGCATTCACGTGCACTTACATTAACCTTTAACCCCGAAGGTTCACATTTTATCTGTCGCCCTCCACCAATTAACAGTGCCTATCTTTTGAGCGCAGATAAGGCCAGGTGTTGTACGGACGGAACCGATTATTTTGAGATAAGGTCAGTAAGGGTTCAATTTAGTCTCTGCAATGTTTACACTAAAGGCCATTGTGGGCATGTGTTTTTAAAGTGTCCCTTATACCGGACAGTGCCGGATTAAGTTAGTTTTGGGCCTGTAGCATATGTTATATTGGGACCCTACATAAAAAAACACAAATAAAAAAAATGTACTTGCATAGTAAAGTAATTGCATTTTTTTATTTGCTATACAGCCAGATAATACGCCAAAACCCTAACCTTTAACACCCAGTCGTTCATAAAAGTTGAAGGCAGTGTCGTACTATAGTAATAGAGCAAGTGCAAAATCACTGAACCGGAATGGATAGATTTGAAGCTTTCGTGACTGCAAGGATTCATATTCTTGGGTTTTTTCGGTAAAGTCACGTAGGTAAAAAATTCAAATTAATAAAAGTAAAATAAAATAAAAATCAGGACGTTTCGGAGGCAACACAAGCCTCCGTCTTCAGGTGGAACCGTCACAGCACGCCTGCTGCATCAAGTAAATGAGAAATTCCAACAGATCCGACCCCGTAAATATACTGGTTGAGGGGGGAGGAGCCAGGACAGGCCCCCTTTTTAAATTCTTTATATTAAGTTCACTTGCTTGCGCGCTTACGATCGTGTAAATCTTTCGGTCGTTTTTTAACCGACTTCCCGTCATCCAATCGAGCTGACATTTTACACACAGACTTGTTGTGCGTGACAATTTATTTTCGTTAAAAAAAATTCAAAATTCTTACACTTTTTAGGATTTTTTTTATATTTAATTACCAATTGCTTAATGGTGGCAGGCAATCATCTGACCCATAGGTGGCAGCCATCTCAAGCCAGAGGACGAGAGGACTCTAGCCGCCACGCATATAAAGGATTTATAGTGAAAAACTTAGTTTTTACGGGTTAATTTTTTTATTATTATGGTAAGGCTAGTGCGGCTAAAACTACGGCTAGTCTACATAACAAAGGAATCGATAGCTTGAAAGCATTTAGCGCGGGGCCCTTGAAAGTGCGGGGCCCGTAGCTTGTATAGCTACTTTGGCTGCGAGGATAATCCGGCACTACACATCCGTTATGCATATTCAGACTCCTGCGTGTGGCTCCTAATTGTGTTCGGTGTCAACCAGGAAAGGCAGCTTCACTCCCTATGGGAAGCATGATCAATACATACCTCACAACAATAGCGTATATCCGGACTAATAATGTCCTTCATTTTGCCAGGGAGAAAAAAACCCTCTCCGTATGTTAGTTGTTAAGGTTATTTTTGTACTTTTACTTTATTTCACTCTTGATGTCTAACTTAAAAGCAGTTGGGTTTAAGATAGTTTGGCATGTAAAAAAAACCTAAAACACATTTTAGATATATTAATATGTCTAATTGTTTACACAGGACAGCCTCAAGCAGTTTCAAGACTGTTTAAGGAGGGTATGGCATTGGCATGCTTGCCAACAGGGCATGTGGAATGTGGCAGGAAACCAGAGTACCAAAGCAAACCTTACCACGCATTCAGACTCAAAGCTCCTCACAGATAGATTAAAACATGTAGTTACTGCTGGAGCGTGGCCAAATCACAGCCCAAATCTTAACAAAACAATCTTAAATCCAAGAACTAGGCTCAACCCTGCAAAGCTTCCGAGTTCCGTCGTAGGTTTTCTTAAAATTGCACTGGAATTATAAACAAAGGTAAGTTATAAACGGTCTTATTGTATCATAATCAGGGGTTAGGTGTGAAACAATTTATCTGACCCACTATTCTAGTGGCGGGAGGGGTCACGTGAACCCATGATGCACAACACATATGAACTGCAAAACACCAATTCTTACACGCACATTTCTATATATGTACGAGTCTAAGAACTGATATTGATAAATTAATCGATGACTTGCTGTGGAATTAATTGTTGCTCTGCATCAAGGTCAGCCATACGAAGAATGAATAAAGATGAATGAATCGATGCATCTCCGATTTGCACTTTTGGGTACTACGGTGCGAAACAAATTCAACATGCATACATAATACAGTACTGTACTGTTTACACAGCAACTTGGGAAAGCTTGGGTGCCAATGTATGCATGGATACGGAGAGGTAGCGGGATTGAAAAGTACAACCGTAATCATATTAATTTTAAAACGCTGCATTGCGTTATAAAATGTTTATGGCATTGTAGATTCTTCGAGTTCAAAGATGAATGTGGAACTTTACAATCAACGTCAACTAATAGGGGCTCATAAAACACACGATATTGCATAACAGTATGGTAACCTCGTCTAAAAATTACAGGTTAAATATGGTCACATAATAGAGACGTGTGAATAAGACATGCGAATACAGTTTTGACGAAGTTTCACATCTCCATTCACAGAAATGTTGTCATCTTTTGTCAAGCGTAATATAATTTTGTCGAAAGGGTTTACGGTTAAGCGCACTACAATTCTTTATTTTAAAAAAATACCTCGCCGGATGACAATTTTATGCCAACTCCAGTTGCGATTATACGGCTGGTCTTGCGCAAACCGGGCATGCTGTTTATTGTGGTTAAATATTTGATCGTGAAACATATTGAGATGTGCTGGCCAGAATGTGCAAAAGCGGAGCCAGTCAGCCAATTGCGAGACTTTGGTCTGAATCCAAAGGTCAAAACAAGGCATCTGGCAGACAGTGAACAGTGACCGGCGATTAAAATTGCACATCAATGTTCAAGCGAGTTGGCCACATTAGCGAGAAAATAAAAAAAATTCCTGTCCTCGGCGGCCAATTCTTTTCAAGAAACCAAAGTTGTACAACTACATTCAATAAACTTCCATCAATCATCATCATCATCAAAGCCGTCAACTTTTCTCGGTGGCGGGTACAACCGTTCAACAGCAACAAATATTGCAAAATGAATTTCTTTTGAAGTTCACCGGTGATAAAAAATTGGAACGAGATAACAAAAAGCTTAACACGTGGGCTTTCGCGACCAATATCATCCAAATTGTAGTTTATTGGGGTTAGATCGCATAAATGTGTTGTAATTACTGGCGAAACGTCGTACTCAGATTGTAAATGTTGTGGATTTGCTCTCCAACACAGCCGTGTGCTGTACTAGTAACGAATTGGAATATTCTGTTTACGTGACAAACCTTACTAGTTGGTGGTGGCGGATTTAACGACACATTTATATTTATGAAATCCAACCCAAAAAAAACCTATATTATGGAAGATAAAAAAAACTCAAAAATTAACTAAAAAATATATATATTTTGTTATCAGTATAAGAGGCAGTGAATTCAACTATGATCTGTTTTCAACGTCCCAGACATGAAACTGCATGAGATATATTGCGTGGCATAGCCAAGACTACAAAAGTACACTGCAATCTTAGGTCAACTGGCTGGCCGATGCGATTGTTGGGAAATACTGGAGCCCATTGTCAGCGTATGGAATCTATAAAACTCGAGACAATCGAGTTAAGCAAGACCATCGCAGTTTAGAACACAACCAGAAGGCAGTTTTAGTGTACATCAGTCATGTTATGCGCGAATTTACCAACAAGGACATCATAACACTTTATACATGGTGATCTATTGATATACTAGAATCAGATTATTGACTTAAAATTATCGCCAAACGTAAGGCTTTAGAATTAACATGAATATTACTGTAATTGCCTAGTTGTAAGTTTTATCATTTACGTACAAGCTTGCCTTGTTATACGGTGCCTAGAATTAACATTTTGATTGATCGTTACCCAACTGGTTCCTAATGACGCTCGTACTTTCTAATAAACAGGTGAATTAATATCGTGAAAGTAATGGCTCCATATTCGTAAGGAGAGTGTTCAAATGAGTGAAAACGTGGAGATTGGTGGGAGAGACGTGAAGATGCTCTGAAAGACACGTGTCTATAAGTGGATTACCATTAATCCTGACATGCTTGTATATAGTTTGTACTCGACCTATGCCAACTCAGTCGGTAGGTCGTTTGAGCGCGTTAAGAACGTGTTAAATAACGCCCACATCCTGCCATAGAAACGTGGAATTTCCACCACCGACTCCGAGCTGTGTGTATACAGTATAGAGTAGTATGGTACTTTATAAGCGTTTACAATTACCGTGGAAACGTAGGCCTAAGCACCCTCGAGAGGGGCTCACAAGAGCTCCCTTTAGTGGAGGCTCTTCCATCAGCAGTGCAATGTACAAGCACTTGCAGCGCAGCACCTTTATATACATACATAAATTGTTCTGCTAAACAATACAATTCAGCACTTGCATTGACCACCCATTGTTAAACCGAAATTCCTTATCAATAAAACCGTGCGATTCACATTACAAAACACGTGTTTCTTCTATAAGCGTGGGCAACAACACATTTCAAATGCAAAGACGTTGCAAAGCAGTAAACAGTTTAAATATCTTCATCATAAATATAATTCATGCTTAGCCCCCTTTGCAATCCAATGCCAGTTGCGGTGTTCGTTTGACCATACTTCACCACACCGGTCAATGCGGGTTTGTGAAGATAAAGAGGAATTGGATAGTTGGTGGTGGTGGAACCCACACAGAACGAGTCCAGTTATCACTCACCACCAATGTTAGCCGTGGGCATCTTAACTAAAGTGGCCAGGGTTAATAACATTTCAGTGTGCTAACCAATGCCCCCCCCCATCCTTCCATAAAAAAGAACATATCACCGACACACATTTGTATCAATCTACAGTATTGATTAAACAAAGCCGCGTTAATAATTAATTACGGTTAAGGAAGATTATAGGACCCGGGGCTTCGCGATCACTTTCTAACGCGTCCTTTGCTCTGGGAACCGAATTGATTTAAACTCCACGTGGACACGTGGCCACGTGTTGCTTCTGCTGCTACACGCGTGGTTTTTTTCCCCAAGTCCAAATAGCAGGAAACACATTAAGCATATACAGTGTAATCTCCCCAGCATCCGTTCCTTGATTCTCTCCCAAACAAAAGTCACCGCCATAGCCACGTTTTTTTAAAATAATAATAATGATGCGTGTGGCAAGTAGGCGAAGCCAAACCATTAACAAATGCGGTGGGGGTTTACAAGTTAACAAAAAACAAAATATACCGACTCGCTAACCACACACACACACGTGTGCACACACAGACACACACAGACACACGTGTGCACACACAGCCACACACAGACACACGTGTGCACACACAGACACACGTGTGCACACACAGACACACGTGTGCACACACAGACACACGTGTGCACACACAGACACACATGTGTGCACACACAGACACACATGTGTGCACACACACACATGTGTGCACACACAGCCACACACGTGTGCACACATAGCCACACACACAGCCACACACGTGTGCACACATAGCCACACACACAGCCACACACGTGTGCACACACAGCCACACACAGCCACACACGTGTGCACACACAGCCACACACGTGTGCACACAGCCACACACGTGTGCACATAGCCACACGTGTGCACACATAGCCACACACACACACGTGTGCACACATAGCCACACACACAGCTACATGTGTGCACACATAGCTACACACCGATACACGTGTTCACACAGTCACACACACAAGACACACGTGTGCACACGCAGCCACACACACACGTGTATGCACACACAGCCACACACACAGCCACACACACACAGATACACGTGTGCACACAAAGCCACACACACA
>CM025655.2:8749267-8786059 GCA_014621495.2 Entosphenus tridentatus
CCCCCCCCCCCCCAGTGTTAAAGAGACAAACACAGCACACAAAGATCACCCGCATAGCTGCTTTTGCGCACAGACTTGTTGGGGAGGGCAAGTGCACTTTTTTTGTTGTGTGAGTGCCCAGAATATTGGGACCGTAAGAGTAAATAAAGCACCGGGTCGGTCGTCTGCGTCCTTTAAACGGGGGAGGAGGAGGGATAGCAATAACCAAGACGACACCAACTCCAATCATTCTTGAAGCACCCTCTGAACATTTGACATTTATCTCCTGAAAATGTTTCTGCAATCGTGCGCAAGAAGCAAATAGATCAGTCACGGAGGACGACGGCCAATGGTTTGGCCAGGATTACGCCCGACCGCCTTTGTCTCCCCCGTGGCGATGTTTACACATCGTACCCACACACGCAACACGCGTACGCACGCAAACACCGGTCATTCTGCTGTCACAGCCAGATAGACCATTTGAGTTGCGAGCTGTAAAACTGGGTTTCGTTCTGTGAGGTTGGAAGTGATTGTCCCCAGATGGCCGTGGGGCTAAGAGGTCAGTGCACGTAGCCTGGCACCGCTGAGATTATAGAACACTATGACAACTGTCAAAGTGTTTGTTTTCGGGCAGTCTTAATGGCGAAGCTGTTGATATGTTTTGTGTGCGTACAATTCTTCAAATCGTATCGTTCAATAAGTTAACGTTATTATTATTGGACTTTAAAGAGTCGGAAATTTTAGGCGTTCCAAAAATTAGTTGCAAATGTTTTAATTATTTATTTAATATATATCTTTTTTTCAGGTAATGAGAATCCCAATCGGATGTTTTGTTTAATTGTGTGCAGAGGTGATCAGGTAGGGCAGGTGCCACTAAAATCGTGGTTTCGAATGCTGGCATGCCATACCCATGATTCAACTGGTATATCAAGTATAGTGAGTCTATGGTCTCAGCCTTGTCACTAATTCATTTATTACGCTTGTTTAACCAGGAAAGCCTCATCGAGTTTCAGAAATCTTTTTTCAGGAGAGTCCTGCCAAAGTTTATCAGCCGGGAGAGGGGGGGGGGCGATAATTGTTACGTGTAACCTCAATTTAGTTATTTGTGAGGGAAATCTAATTTGGACCACGGCGTCAGCACATAATGGCCTACTCTTGCGAATTACGTCACCGATTATTTTACAGTTAATACAACCGCAATAATAACCATAGCGCCTCCTGGATTTAAACCTTGAATTTCTGCGTCAAGCAGCTAATGCCCTACTGCTCACGCCATGCCACCGCTAAAGTATGCACACGAAAAAGACACGTAATATTGCAATTTGGTTGTGCAACTTGATCTGACTTATTTTCAGCTCTGAGAATAAAAAGATACAGGTAGGACTTTTGTGTTACGAAAATTACTCTGATAACAGTCAGTTCAGGTGGGAAAGTATTGCCCCCTACTGTGTTGAACAGGGGTCAGTTAAAGGGATCTCAGAGTTAGCCCTGTGATATCTGCTTCCGTGGACCATTCTGTAACACGATGGGTAGCACTGCTCTGTGATAGTTGGGGGGTATTGACAAGACAAATAGATAACTAGTATGGGTTTCTCATGGCTAAGTGGATGGAAGTTCCAAAATTGGTTCGGGACACCACAAACCTATATCAGTATTCTGATAAAACAATAATCATTGCATTTTACTGGAAATAAATGTTAACAATTCATCAAATCACCGCGAGCTTGGAAGTCATGTCTACGAAAGCCTAATTTACGTTTCATCTCTCAAAACTCATTGTAAGGAGGGCATGCTTTGGTTGAATGATGGACTTACACATGAACAATTTTACAAGGGTCTGTTTCACCAGATATGTAAAAAACACATGACTTTAGTTAATCAACCTAAAGGGCCTTCTGGACCAACGATATCCTGCAGCATTTATATAAGCATGCAAAACTGGACCGGTTTCTGCTTTCTGAATTTACTCACGAACGTGCCCGCCTCTTAAGCAATCTACCAAGGCAGCACGTGATCAATGCATGCATAATTTTGAACGTACACATACTGCATTTACATTCATAATCCAAGGGAGGGAAACATGGCCAAGAGAATGACCACCGAAGAAAAGGAGGCAAGTTCCGGATGGATTATTATAACCGCTGGACTGTGTGAGAGATGGCGATAGCTTGACGCGGCAGGAGCGTTGGCTTTCATCCCCCAGTGGCTTGGTCGTAGCTGATGATGATGATGACATGAACGGTACATAAACACATCGATCATTCGCCGCATATACTGTATATACACAGCATGAATATGAGCCTGTATGGAGCGTCCATTGGGCACATTCTATTTGCCATGACAAGTGGAATTAATGCGATTATCTGATTCTATGCGCAAGTTATTCCACGCAGATTAACGCTTTGGGTGTATTTTTGGAGCCGTGTTTGATTCCACTTTGAATGACACCCATTCCCTCCCACAAAGGGAAATTGTCAGCAGTAAATGCGGCAGATACACACACACAAACTGCAAATGGCCACAATGTGCACGTGTGTATCCTTTAAGCTCTAGAAAAATATATAGGAATGTAACTTGTAACCCGGTCAGGTCCCTTGGTGAGCATTAACAAGAAGGGGGGAAATAGGGGTCTCTGAGACGTTGGTACAGAACACGTTTTTGTGTTTTAAATCGGATTATATCTGTGCAGTTGACACACAGCTGTATTTTGCTAAGTTTGGTGAAAGATATAGAGTCAGCTGTGCATAGGACTGTACTCTGTTAATACCAAAACTGACGATAAGACAAATATTTAAAGGGGTTCTAGTTAGCCTGAGGTCCAACTCGAGATAGGGTTATCGTCATAACAAAAATCTGTGGTTTTACATAGCGTCATTCATGCAAACTGCATCTCACAACGTTGTGCAATCCGCAAAACACGGAGGTATTTTCAGACAATTAATGTGTGTTTATAAGTGGGAGGAAACCGCATGCGTGCGAGGGGGTTATACTCTATCCTATGCAAACGGAACAGATGGAGATTATATTCATGGTTCTTTCGGTAAAGTCACGTAGAAGGGAAATAATACAATTTAAAAAATGTTCTTGCTGTGGTTTTCACACCTGATGATGATTGCTTGTGTTGCAATCGAAACGTCGTGAGAATTGTATTGTTTTATTTTTATTATGTCCCTTCTACGTGACTTTACCGAAAGAACCAAGAAAATGAATACCTGCAGTCACGAAAGCTTTAAATCGAAATTTAAAAGATGGAGATTAGTCCGTACTTACTATGCCGCCTTCACCTGGCCAGAGTACTGCACCTCGACGCCTACGGGAAGGGAGTTTCACGACATTTGTGTGATCCACCAACCCTCGCCTCCACATTGTGCACCACCACCACCAGCACCTGGGAGAGAGGAAGGATTGGCACACTTGGCTGCCTAGTTAAGAATTCCTGATACAGCTCGTACTCGCTAGCTGCTGTTAGGGCCATTGCTTAGTGCTTCGTGGTAGAGTTAGTAGAACTAGTGATTGGTTGGGTAGTTGATTGGGGCTTCGTGGGAGGGTTAGCACTAGTGGCTGGCTGGCTCGGGCGTTAGTGACTAGGGGGTAGAGATGGTTCTAAGTATCTGGTTGGTCTGGTAGGTTAAGGGTCAGTGGGAGGGATAATTCTAGTGGGTAGTTAGTTATTGGCAGGAGGAGAGCTAATACTCATGGCCGTATGACTAGTTGGTGAGGGGCAGGGGTAGAGTTATTACTACTAGCTGGGTGGTTAGGGGCAGGGATAGAGTTATTACTACTGGCCGGGTGGCTAGTTTATTGGAGGCAGTGGTAAGGCTATCACGAGTAGTAGCCGGCTAGTTGGTTAGGAAATGCCAAGCTAGTACTAGTGGTTGGTTGTGTAGTTGATTAGGGTTAAGTGGTAGAGCTAGTACTCGTGCTTGGTTGGCCGGTTGGTTAAGGCTAGGGGCTATAATTACTAATATGTCGCTACCACCTCCAAACTGCTGTCACGTCCTCCCCATTGCAATGTGTGTGGCTCTTTCGGTCCCCCCAACTCCAACATTCCATGTGTGATGTTTAGAGCGCCACCATGTGGAGGAGGTCGTCTAAATGGTTGTATTGCAAGAATAATTAGAGAAATGATCGAAATTGAGAGCAATACAAATAATGTTAACTGTTCGGATAGCTAGAAACTTAGTGCTGCTTGGAAACGAATCATCAAATAATACATTGTTTACATGCATGCCTATACAGGTCACCATACTTCAATAGGGATTACCGTTGTACACACAATCGACAGGAGATACAAGAAATAGGCTTGCATAATATACGTTGATTACCATATAAACCAAAAACGGCAATGGATACCCATAGTCATTTATATGCATTCATGAATCCCCCCCCTCCACTCGCACAAGAAGAGCACACAAGTGACGTCATCACATCTACCCCTCTATTTAAGGAACGAAACAGGAGGATTTGTATGGGGTAAGGGTAAAAGGTAGGATAAAGGTAGGCTCGTTGATTTTTACCTTTAACCTTACCTTGCTAAAGGGTAAAGGGTAGGGTAGAGTGATTGTATTGTGGTAAGATAAAAGGTAGGGTAAAGGTAGGCTCGTTGTTTTACCTTTTACCTTACCTTTCTGAAGCCTAGCGTAGCTTGAGCAACACATTGCAAGGAGTTTAGATTTAGAGTTAACACCTTGCAATGGTTGGGGGTAGACTCAGCTCATCATCATCTTCGGGGTCACTTAAATGAGTTCCACTTTTTGGGGAAGTCCACAGTGACTGTTCTCTGGATAGACTCGCGCCGCCATGGGAATGTGGAATTTCCAAAACTGGCCTTTATAATGAGGGGGGGGGGGGGGAGTTGAATTCACAACCGTTGTTTCAGCCAAAGCAGTGAAAGTAAGTTTTTAAATCTACCCTGTCGATATGGATTTTGGATCTCACTGAAAAAATGGTATAAGGCAGTTGTGTTCACTGGGGTCACCTTCTATTCTGAGCAGAACATTCACCCGCATTTTTTTCCACGGATAAGAGGAATCGTGCCACGTAATGCATCCTATTATATGCATTTAGCCGGGGATCCGTAAAATGCAACTTCGAGTACATGAGTCTCCCCCAAGAAAGGTAACTGCGCGTTCAACTTTTTGTTTATACTGCACATTTGTAAAATAAAAAACCAGATTTTTCCACGATAAATATTCCGACTTTGGAAAACGTTTAGTGTTCATCCTGAAATCCGCGTTTATCCGCAGGTAACTGCGCCTGAGCGAATGCACTGGACGGCAAGAACCGATCCACCCACATCATCACGTGCAGCAGCAGAAGGTCTTCGACTCTAACTCATCACCGTAAGCGCCCTATTTACACATTCTGGAATTCATTACTTTCCTTGGCCTTGGCATGCAGTCACTTTTGTGCAACATACATGCAAACATCCCCCGTTGGCAGCACCCATAAACAAGCAAGAGTGATAATTGGGTTTTTACCCTTTTATCTGGCAAACAAAACTGACACCTTTTTTTACAAGGAGTCATGTTTGCATAGGCCACAATACCTGCAGTCGTAATGCAAACAAAAATCATAACTCTGATAATTTATGCACTGTCCTTGAAGTTGATTGGTCCACACCCGAGACAGCTTTCCTTAGAGTCTAGTCTCACATGGTGTTGGACCAGATGACGCCAATAGGCGCACTTTTCTGGAAAATGAGGTTCCAATGGTATAAACGCAAGAGAGTCTTATTACATAATTAGCTCTTAATTTGAACGCAGTAGTTTGGAACGCAGCAATTCGGGGAAACCCAGCCGCATGCTCAAGTGGCACTGCGAAATATAAACTCGTAGCCTGCGGGCCCAGTAGATCCCCTACTGCTCACAGCAACCCGTAATCTCGCTTCTCTCCCCACGCACCACAAATGTGAGTGGGGCTGGGGCGGAGATGTTAACTACCTCGCCTGGTGTGTCTAGGAGGTCGTGGGTGCAATCCCGACCCTGACGCACGCCTGTATATTTGGAGTTTGCGTGTCTCCCCGTGGTCGCGTGGATTTTCTTCGGGTTCTTCGATTGGGCCCCCTCTCCACATTGCGATTCAACATCCGTCTCGAGCAGCTGGTTGCAATAAATGTCCACGTGATAAGCCACTTCGTTGAGCTATCATTTGTAATAGCCAGGTTGTTTACAAACATATATTTAACGAAGCACCGTAGTTGAGTGAGCTTTAGGTGATAAAACAATAAATAACTTTAGTTTACAAGCTCGGCGCTGTCATCTCGGTGTGCTCGGTGACTTTACACTTCGCCCCCCCCCACCACCACCACCACTCCCCACGCAACTCGCTCCTCGCGCGTGACGTCACGCGCGGTGGGCTCGAGCCTCGCGCGTGAAGACACGAGTTCCTCGCGCGTGACGTCACGCGCGGTGGGCTCGAGCCTCGAGCGTGAAGACACTAGCTCCACGCGCGTGACGTCACGCACGGTGGGCTCGAGTGTGACGTCACGCGGGCCCCGGGCCCTCGCGCTATATCCATGGGGACGCCCGTCGCCATTTTGGATCGAGCGTGCGGGCTTCGTGGCGAGGAGAGAGACGGGGGCCGCCGCCGCCGCTGCCTTGCTCGGCCTCTCTCGCCTTCTTAGTTGTTAGCCTCGCAGACGCACGGAACGAGAGTCGCCGCGCAGCCCCGTGTACATAATACAGGCGACGCATAAAAGCCGCGATATATTTTTTTGTACGACTTCCATATATTTTTTTCCAGCCCTCCCCCTCTCCCTCCCCCTCTCGCCTCTTTTCCCCTCGTCGACTCTTTTCTGTTCGCGTCGCTCAAAAGCAGCAGCAGCGCCACCCCCACACCCCCCACCACCACCCCCCAGGCATTCAACTCCTCACCCACCAACCCCCCCCCCCGACCCGCTTCGCTGCTGCCGCCACTGCCGCCAACACCGCATCAAGATGACGAGCGTCTCCTACCACATCTCCAACCTCCTGGAGAAGATGACGTCCAGTGACAAGGATTTCAGGTTGGCGACGCGAGAGAATTTGCTTCTCCCCCCCCCCCACAACAATAACAACAGCGACGACGACAACAGCAAAACGACGAGCGGCAAATAACAACAGCGACCAATTCGTGGACTTTTATTTTTTTATTTAAAGCTTTCGTGACTGCAGGGATTCATCTGCTTGGTTCGTTCGGTAAAGTCACGTAGAAGGGAAATAATAAAATAAAAAATATAAAACAATCAAATTATCTTGCTGTGGATTTCACACCTGATGGTGATTGCTTGTGTTGCAGTCGAAACGTGAGAATTTATATTTTTTAATATTTTTATTATCCTACGTGACTTTACCGAAAGAACTAATGTTTTATTTATGTCAATGTGTGTGTGTCCTACTGTACCATTACCGCGCGCAAGTGCAGTAACCCTACCGGCCTTGCGGTTATTGCATGGCGCCCGCGATAGAAATGTAGAGTCGGGGTTGTTTTTATTTGTTAAATCGGTGTCTTAAAGGGGCATGCGTGTTGTTTTTGGTCCCATTGCAATAACCATTTGCTTGTTTATGGATGGACTGGATCTCTTTCGATGGTAAATTTGGAATTTCGACTGTCGCGCCTAGGAAAGTACAGTGCAGCCATTTGGCACGAACTCTGCTGGTGTTGGATGAAGGCCTCCGACCTCGCCGTGCCGGTCGTGGGCAGTCTTTTGACCAAATTGTTACAAAATCTAGAGCCTAAGACCGCTCCAAGATAGCACTTCGCCGCTCACGTTAGCCATGGACCAGGAATCGAACTGGATCGATGGGTTCGTCGTTGAGCAGCGCGCTAACCCACTGCGCCACCGCTCTACCCCTGCCCGTGGAAATGCCCCCGTGCGTTTTTGCATTACCTTGTCCCCGTCATAGGATTGTGGAATATAAAACATCAATGTTTTGAATGGTACGAATGCAAGGGCCACTGGTAAGGGCCAGCGTGCTTGTCAGGCCTGCGTCCGTCCATAGACACGTGGATAGAATACAACTGCCGCATAGCTGACGAGCTCTGCCATTGAGAGCCATGATCTCTATACTTGTGAAGCAGTGTGTAATTTCTACCGCAGACACAGGACTCTGATGCTCGGCGTCCGTGTGACGACGGTGTTGTTGATCGATAAACTGCACCCCGGCATAGGACGCTGTATTTTATGTAATTGCCATAATCACGACATCGTATGTTATCGCATTCCGTGTTCTCCCCGGAGGAATCCGATGAGCTATGGAGCTCTTTTACACAGACGTCTCCAGTAGGGGCGGGTCAGCTATTTGGGATGCCTCGCTAATAGTGGTGAACGTGCGCTGTTGACATATAACCCTCGTAGAGTACAGTGTGTTTTATACTGCGTGGTGTTCGTTCAGCGGCCGGCGTATGGATAGACTGTGCCCCCCTCACCAAAGAAATCTACTTTCCACCGCTGTCTCGTGGCCAAGGATGGAGATTTACACTGCTGCAGTCGGTGCTTAGGCTTTCCTGATTACAGTGCATTTTACAATATTGTACACGAATACAATCGTGGTTTGCCTGTCGTTAAAACCGCGTCCGTCATAGCAATGTGGAATTTCAACTTGCACCAGGGCCGATGCATCAGATCATCAATCCCCCCAATGCCCGTTTGAGCAGAAAGACAGTGACCTTAGTTTTAGTATATTGCTCATCATATACTTCACGTACACAATTATACCTGCCTTATGGGGTGACTGGTTCTGCCACAGAAGCGTGGAAATGCCACTTTCTAATCCGGATACGAGTGGCAGCCCATGCTCGCCTGATTGTAGGGACACTGAAGTTTGTATTTTCTAAATAGGCCATTATTGTATATGTGTGCTCAATCTAAACATATGGTCGTCCGTGAATGAGTGACATGTGAATTTTAATGGTCTTCTAAAATGCTTAAGCTGAAATGCAGTACAGATACAGTGAAGTTTATGCTTATAACGATAACTAGACAATCTGAAAACCAAACTTTTAAATTGTGGGTGCCCAAAAAGCGACGATCGAATACTGGCAGGGGTTTATTCACGGTGCAAGGGTCAGCCTAGAAATGTTAATTAATTTAAATATCGTGCTACGCATTTATTAATATACGAACCCCATGAGTGAACCAAGTAGCTTGCCTTAAATGGAATGTGATTAAAAAAAGCTGATAGAAATTCCATGATACCTACGATCATTTATTAGTACTATGCAATTATATACACCGGAGGTCACAGTTATTTGCAGAAATTCCATATTCTCATGGTGTGTGCCAACCTATTCGTATGGACATCATTAAATGTGTCGCTTGTGCTATAGAATTTCAACCCAACAACCCTAATATTGTATAGGGAATTGCACCGTGTTTCAAAAGCATGCCTGAATCCGCAGACTGCAATAAAACAGTAACACTCATTATAATGGACCATTGCAAGGCCCTTAATTTTTTACTGGCTGCTACCCACATCAATGTTTGCTGTGATCCGTGGGTCAAGTACCATTCTGATTAGGCTACAGTTGGCCATGTTTAATGTACAGCTGCAATTAGCTTTCCATTCGCATTGGTCGAAAATCGAGGACTTCATAAAATCCATGACGAGTCTAATGCAAAAGATTGTTATGCTTTACGCAATGTGATCTTTTATGTGAATGGCTATAATCGGGGGTTTGCAATTCTTGGTAGTCTTGGGCAGAGCATATTGTCTGTGCTGAGTGTTGACAAGTGCTCAGATTGAGCATCGCTGTTCCAATATCCCCATAAGCAGGCTGTTCTTAAATGTAGTTAGTGCTCTACTGTACTGCTAAGTATCCCGACAGCCTACTGACCACAGGAAATAAATTAATAAAAAAACACCTAGAGACCTGGGGGGGATAATGCAGCCGTCGCATCAACCTCCAATTAATATTTCCAATGCCTTGTGGATCCTACCCTTGTCAGAGTAATACATTGCTTTAAAAATTATATATATTCTCTTCTGTCCTCAACGCTGCTGCTGCTGCTGCTCTATATGAAAGTAGGTCAAATATTTTCAGTGAAAGTGTTGTCTCTGTGGGCCTGTCACCTACTCAAGGTAAAGGATCTGCTGACTCAACCACCGTTCTGTTCAACAATGATAGCCACTTCCTATATATATTTGCGGTATTGGATGCAGCCTGTTTTCCAAAAGGTTGCTTTCTGTAATTGTATTATGAGGGTAACTTTTAATCTTTTGACGTTTCTAAACTTGAAGTTTAGTCGCGTAATGCAATTGCTTGTTTCACATTAGAAGTTAATTTGCCTGTGCATTTATCTTTTTCATCTCCTTCGAGTTGTGCATCTTGTATTTTGTATCTCCTACGGGTCTGCCTTGCAAAAGACATACTGTACCAGTGGCCCTTCGTCTGATTTATTTTCACGAGTGGCGCTCCTTTCTGTCATGCTTGTATTTTGCTGAAAATGTAAACTACATTAAATTATTCACTGTATTTTCTACACTTGATCTACAGCTGTCATTTATATATATCATTTCTTTTTATATGATTAATCTAGTCGGTTATAATAAATTGTAAACTCTTATCTGGAGATACATTGGTTAACATATCACAATTAATGAGCAACTCATTTGGTTAGGATTGCTCCGTTTTAATGTTTAAGTGTAAGTATACATTTGTTGGAGCAGATAACTCCATTCGCAGTATACTGATGCAATGTACTGATCCAAGCCTCAATTCTCACGAACAACTGTGGTTGAATTGATTGCAAAGTATTTTTTTACCTTAATAACTTTTTGTAACATTGAACTATGAAATCTGATTATTTATTTATACTGGAGGAATCTGAGTTATAAAGCTCTTTTCACAGATGTCCAGTAAGGGCTGGTAAAAACATTACAGCAACAAACAGTACAAAAATATGATAGTCACGCAAAGTACAATAAATGAATTATTGCATGGGACAGTCTGAAAATGCTCTAATTTCCATGCTATTATGTTATGCTACCTAAATTTTTTTACTCTAGCAACAAACCAATGAACATCAACACGTTACTATTTCTTGGCAACCTACAGAGTATATAATATGGTCATTTGGTTTTGTTTCTGAATAGTCAAGCATGTCAGGATTTTTTGCGGAGGAATTTGGTTTGCATAGTTTTGTTCTAATTCCTTAACATTTCTCTGCCCCAAAAATGTATCACCTAGCCTCGTCATGTCTGATTTAGCATATTTTTAACCACAACATTACCATCTTCTTTCACAGATGGTAAACAGCATCCTGCACTGCACATACATTAATACTGTATAATTGGAAACCGCCCTTGTAAAGAGAAGTGTAATGTTTTAGGCGTTGAGTACATTTTTTTGTCTGTGGCAGGTTCATGGCGACGAATGACCTGATGTCGGAGCTGCAAAAGGACTCGATCAAACTGGACGATGACAGTGAGCGGAAGGTGGTAAAAATGCTCCTCAAGCTGCTGGAGGACAAGAATGGCGAGGTGCAGAACCTGGCCGTGAAATGGTACGAACTGTGCTGGTACTCGTTTTAAAATAGGAAAACGATATTTCACCATATCCACTGTAACAGGATGCTGCCGTGGTATTTGGGTGAGCACTGGAATTGCAAACCAGAGGACGCCGGTTTGATTCGCTCTTTTGGTACTGCAGTCGATATAATGGGCATGTTTCTTAAATTCCCCACCCCCCCCCATCTCTGTCCACCCTGTAGTATAAATGGGTAAACCACAGTCGATCAGCAGATCACGTGTGGTGGGGTAGAGTGTGCACTCCATCTCTCCTAAGACGTCTGGTGAGCGTGAAAGATTAGGACAAGAAAACCCTTTAGTGGGGCCCTCTAGAGCTCTTTGGAGTTATCTATAGCCCTTCCACTAGCATTGTCATCAGTTGCAAAACTGCACCTTTACCACTGTAGCATTAGATGGCCGATGCATCATTGTTAATAATGATCATGACCAGTGGTGCCAACATTTTTAATCAAGTCAATCGTGCTCTCACTGTCGATGGGTGTCGTGTGCCTTTTAGCCTCGGCCCGCTGGTAAGCAAGGTGAAGGAGTACCAAGTGGAGACCATCGTGGACACCCTCTGCTCCAACATGCTGTCTGACAAGGAGCAGCTGAGGGACATCTCCAGCATTGGCCTCAAGACTGTCATTAGTGAGCTTCCTCCGGCCTCCAGCGGTGGGTCACGTAATAGCCGTGAATATAGATGCATGTAAACAATTCTGAAAAATAATCTCGACACTCAACTGAGGTATTCCTGGAAAAATAATGTTTTCTATTTTAAGTGAGATTATTTTCATATGCTCGCTAAATACATTTTGGCCAGGCTTTATCTGTTAAAAGATATGATAATGTGTTCCACAATATTGTATTTACATGCGTGTATATCTTGGTGAGCGGTGGCGCAATGGATTCCCGCTCAAGGCCAAAAACGGTGGTGAATATTTGAACTGATTCAGGGTCTCCTCTTGGTCGACTCAGCCTCAAATGAGTACCTGGTGCAATGTGTAAACATCTGCACGAGGGAGTCAAAGGCGGCGGTTGGGTGTGGTTCTGGCAACCACCAACCCCTTGCGTGCTTGCCTTGTTGGATTCTCACTAACAGCACTTTCCCCAATAGCCTGTAATACCAATTACCATTGTCTTTTTTTGCGTGTGTGTAGGGTCCAGCTTGGCAGCCAATGTGTGCAAGAAGATCACAGGGCGGCTGACGAGCGCTATCGGCAAGCAGGAGGATGTTCCGGTGCAGCTGGAGGCTCTAGACATCATGGGAGACATGCTGAGCAGGTGCCGAAACATCTCTAACGAAGCAGACTAAATGTCTTCCAGCACTGGCTGTGGCTTTGGCATTGAATGTTGCAGGAGGCAATCGTTGCGAAGATAGTGTAAAGCCCTTAGTCAATCCACTGCAGGATGAAGGCCTCACGGTGGGGGTTATTTGATCATATTTAATCACACCGGTTGGTATGGGTTGCTTATGATTTGAAGCAGAGATAGGGGAGCATATAACTGCTTGCTTCACTGCCCTCTGCAGCACACAAATTAATACAACCCTGCAGCTTTCACGCTATTTGGCATGTTTGTAATCCCTACAAGCATTATCCAGGCTAAACATTGCTTAGCGTCTGTAAACTAATGAGATCGGGTGCATTTGGGTGATTTGGTCATAGCCACTACTGAAACAATGTGCTGTATTATTATTTTTGCGCTCAAGATGTATGACCGATTAAACCTAATTATTTAAGGGTCACTAGGCCAGCTCTGAAGCAAACATAGTTTTAGAGTGACTAAAAATAAGAATTAAAAAGTAGCATGTTCTTGGCAGCACTGATTGGCAACCATTCACAAGGTGGGAATCTGAGATTTATTCTTGGCAAAATGAGCCTTGGTGGTCAAAAGTAACACTTGTTTAGCTTCATAACTATGTAACACAATTTTTGTTCCTGGGTATTAGGTGTTATTTTGTAATTGCTTATGCCTAAAAAGTATCGAAAATGGCTATTATTCCCCACAGACTTTTATTTTGTGACCAGGACAGTGATATTTAGAAGTTTACCTATTTTCAATGAGAAAACGCGCAAATTTGTCTTTTTTCGTTCACATTAAGTCACAAAAATCAACATGAATCAAAATTTACATTTATTTATACTAAAGTAATGCAAAAATGACTACAAAAGATTTTGAAGTGAGTAGTTTTTCGAAATTTACGATGATACTGTAAATCACTTTCACGAATCAGCCTACAAATGTCTCCCATAATGTTTTCCTTATACTGTCCTTGGTAGCGGCGTTCAAAGTCCAGTATATCCTGGTGGAAGCGCTCACCTTGCTCCTCCGAGTACGCTCCCATGTTCTTGAATTTATCAAGACGAGCATCAAGGATATGGACTTTGAGGGACATCCTACAGCCCATTGTGCTGTAGTTCTTCACCAGAGTCTCAATCAGCTCCACAGTTTTCGACCTTGTGATTGCCCAGGAAGCCCCAAACCACTGCGACAAAGCTGTTCCAAGCTGCTTTCTTCTCACTAGTGAGCTGCTTTGGGAATGAATTGCACTCCAGGATCTTCTTTATCTGTGGTCCGACGAAGACACCGGCTTTGGCCTTTGCTTCAGACCGCTTAGGGAAGAAGTCGTGAAGTTACTTGAAGGCTGCCGACTCCTTATCTACAGCTCTGACAAATTGTTTCATAAGGCCCAATTTGATGTGCAGTGGTGGCCTCAGCACCTTCCGGGGGTCTACCAGTGCCTCCCATTTGACATTGTTCCTCCCCACAGAAAACTCGGTCCGCTGTGGCCAGTCCCGCCTGTGGTAGTGCGCCTTGGTGTCCCTGCTGTTCCAAAGGCAAAGATAGCAGGGAAACTTGGTAAAACCGCCTTGGAGACCCATCAGGAATGCCATCATTTTGAAGTCTCCGATGACCTCCCAGCCATACTCATCATACTTCAAGGCATCCAGCAAGGTCTTGATGCTGTTGTAATCCTCTTTGAGGTGCACTGAGTGAGCCAGGGGAAGAGATGGGTACTTGTTACAATTATGGAGCAGCACGGCTTTGAGGCTCCTGGATGAGCTGTCAATGAAGAGGCGCCACTCATTCTGGTTACAGGCGATTCCGTTTGCGTCTAACAGACCGGTAACATTGTGCAGAAGCAGTGCCCATCTTGACGGGTGAGGAAGCTGCAAAAAGGTCGGTGACGCTTCCTCTGATCTGCGACCTGCACACTTTCATCCAACAAGTTCCACTGTTTGAGCCTAGACATCAAAAGCGCGGCATTGGACTTGGTGAGACCAAGATCTCTGATCAAGTCGTTGAGGTCTTTTTGATTGGGGTAGTATGGGTTTCTCGCCTCAATTCCACCTCTGAAATTGTCATCTGGATCTACTTCTTCCTTGCTCTCTGACTTGCTGCTCTCTTCTAAAGACGGCTGCTCTCTCTCTGGAGGAGTGGGTACGGGGAGCTCATGGCAGTGTGGCACCGGGGCAATGGATGAAGGAAGGTCGGGATACGTAATAGCAGGTGCATTCTTGCCAGTCCAACTTTTGGAAAGGTCCACCATGCAGAAGTAGCAGTTGCTTGAGTGGTCAGTGGGTTCCCGCCAAATTCTTGGGATAGGGAACTTCATGGCTCTCTTTTCCCCTCTGTACCATCCTACAAAAATACATTTATTTCACCCATGACTAATGTGTAAGAGATTCTCGCAATATTTTCCATACATGATATATTTTTTAAATAGCATTGAACATTGTAAAAAAAAACATTTACAATTTGTTTAATTTTAACAAACTTAATAACATCAAATTCCAAGCAACAGTTGTCCATCTTACCTTCCAGAGTTGTTTTGCATTGCTTGCAGGTGAAATGAGGTGCCCAGGGTTTGTCTTAATCCCCGACAGGCATGCCGAAATATGCCTTGTAGGTCTCGCACATCTTGGCAGATGCTTCCACAGAGTACTTTTTCACTCTTGTCCTGATAAATTGGCCGCAGACATAGTAAAATGCGTCTGCCGGATGCTTGCAGCCTCTTGATGCCATCTCAGAAAATTTCAGATATGTATCCACTTAGGCAGCTGGAACTCAACTGAACTGGTGGGCTTAAGGCCCCTGTATGTATACTTCTATTTATATTACTGTAAAGTTCTAGAATGTTCTAGAAGTTACTCCAAGTTTACTCTGCACTGATTTTATCTGGAATGTTCTAGAAAATAGGTGCATTTCAAAATATCACTGTCAAAAGCAAAGTTTGTGCGGAAGAATAGCCATTTTCTTTACTTGTGATGCATAAAGCAATTAGGAAATAACACTTACTACCCAGGAACAAAAAAACATTTGTTACACAGTAGCTTATAACAAATCCAATTGTACAACACGTCTTCCCACATTTGTCGATAATAGTATGCCTCTTGTAATGAGCTTGAGCCGGTTGATTTCGCAATACCAGTTATTGCCAATTCCCCACACGTTGCACTGGCTGGGAATGTTTTTACATTTCGTGTGCGTGCCTGGTGTGGCGGAGCGCAGACTGGGCGGCCTGCTGGTGAGCTTCCACCAGTCGATCCTCGCCTGCCTGCTGCCACAGCTGACAAGCCCCCGGCTGGCGGTGCGCAAGCGGGCCATCATCGCCCTCGGCCACCTCGTGATGGTGTGCAGCCACGGCCTGTTCGCCGAGCTCACCGAGCACCTGCTGGCCGAACTGGCCCGCAACGAGTCGACGTCCACCACGCGCACCTACATCCAGTGCATCGCTGCCATCAGCCGACAGGCAGGCCACAGAGTTGGTACGAAACCGGAGGGGGGGGAAATCTTGTCCAACCAAGGGGTGCTCCTGATGTACGGCTCGGGTGATTTGTGTGTTCGGCTACGCCGCCAACAGGTCAGGGTTCGCCGTGCTTGAAATGGTCGGCGCTGTCGAGCGTTGTTGCTTGACTGTTGCCGGCCTTTGCGGCTTGCCCGGGCTTGAAGGGAATTTTCACGAGGCTTCGGTGTGTGTGGTGAAGCGGAGCAGATGAGGTCACGTTGTGCATGTCGACCCTGACTTGCTTTCACCCGGAAATCAGTGCTTGACTTGACAATAGCGCTGACACGGTAATTTAATTTACGTGCAATGAATCTTTGGAATGAGTTGACATTTTGACCGCTTTAGCTAGAGACCCATGTAGTCAATCTTTAGCTTATCATAAGCAGCCATGATATATCCACTGCTGGATAAAGGTCTCTGCAAGCCATCGCAATCTGTGATGGTCTTGCAATGCAACAATTGAAATAGCTCCTGCCCACCAAATGATTGTATCGCTCCATCTCCCACGTGAACGTACTCTCAGGTGTGTTCCCTTCTTTGCCTGCTGCTGTGTTGTATCACATTGAGCACACAAATGGAACCATTAACATAAATCCAGTCACAACACATAAGCGTGGAGTAAAGGTTCAAACTTCTTGGTTTTTTCGGTAAAGTCACGTAGAAGGGAAGTAATAAAATAATAAAAAATATAAAACTTTTTTTATTTTTTATTATTTTATTACTTCCCTTCTACGTGACTTTACCGAAAAAACCAAGACGATGAATTCCTGCAGTCACGAAAGCTTTAAATCGAAATTTAAAGGTTCAAAGACTACCAACTCGAAATCAGTGCGTACAATTTTTGTGTGCAGGAGAGCACCTGGAGAAGATCACTCCTCTGATTGTGAAGTTCTGCAAGGTGGAGGATGATGAGCTGAGGGAGTATTGCATCCAGGCCTTCGAGTCATTCGTGCGAAGGTGAGATGGTTGGGTTGTCTTGATCGTCCATGGGTTCTCTAAACCTGTAATGAGTCATCCTTTTTCAGCGAGCTGATGCATTGTCAAGATTCAGGGTCGCAATTTTATTTTAGAATTAATTATCTCGTCTCCTTTTGATCATCTCTTGCTATTGATTCTCATTTTTATTGACTTGTTTTTATAGTTTTGTTCTCCATTAACCGTACAGCACGATTATATAATTTTCATCCTCCAATCTATCTCCCATAACCAGCCTAATTATGTGGTTGCTAGGGAACCATTTTGGCATCTTTGGTCATTATCCCTCTTCCTTTTCTGGTCATCAACCTCCTTGGATCAGATGGTTGTCTGTGATGTTCCAAATCTACTGGGGGTACTACCCTCGTTTTCTATTCTGCTCATTGGTGCCATGTAGGATGGTTTTCATTAGTTTTGGATCCCTTTTTGTGCCCAAACAATTGCAGTTTTTTTTAATCGTGGCTAGAAGTCATTCTTTATATTTTGTTTTGGTGGTAAAATCCTATACGTTCCTTAGATACGTAAGATTCATAATAACATTTAAAAGCCTTAAATGTTAAGATAATTTGCACATCATTGCCATCATTTCTAATTAATCAATACCGACACGCACAATTTTCACGCATGGGTCACGAGTGTAAAAATCAGTTTGAATGGTTGTCACCACGCCGGTTGGGGATCGTGAAGATTGCTGGTGCTCGCCTTTAAATTCCTCTCCGTGTGTCCCACCTCGCCTGGCACCAGGTGCCCCAAGGAGGTGTCGCCCCATGTGCCGGTCATCATCGAACTCTGCCTCAAGTACCTGACCTACGACCCGAACTACAACTACGATGAGGACGATGAGAACGCCATGGAGTCTGAGGGGGCGGATGAGGAGGAGGATCAGGGTAAGGTGCAAGAGAAAGATTGATGGTTCATTTGGGGCCAGGCTGGAGTTTTAGGTGAACAACCAATTTAATCAAAAGTTCACCTGTAAATGAGTTGTCATAAAAACACTACACTCGATCTGCCTTGAAGAATTCACTTTTCTGCCCATGTGTTTTTGGTATAAAAGACCTGCCCTTTTAATTTGTATACTTCCTTTTAACAGAACTGTACGTACGTGTTTCTCTTAAATTGTGGAGGGTAAACAAATGGGAGGGATGGGGGGGGGTGTGGTTTTGTAGCCATCACATTGCACTCTAAATCGATTGACCTCAGTTCAATTGCCGGGTCCAGTGGACATCAGTGGCGAGTGATTATCTGAACTGGTCCTGGGATCTGTCCTTCAACTTGTGGTGAGCAGTGTGAAGTATGGTTACATCATCCCCCAATGATTGAAAGGGCATGGGGAGGCAATGGATTGACAAAGAGCTGTGCATGATTTTTTTTAATGAATTCTATATGTTAAGTTAAGCAACTGCTATAATTAGGGTGCTAATTTGTTGAAATGCATTATTAATTAAATGCAGACAGGAACTGTGAACATCTGTTTCCACATAAGTAGGGCCCTACTTCTGCAAGCAAAGCTGCTGCAAGACAGTTGAGTATACCACCGATACAGTGCAGTTGGCAACGTTTTAGAATAATAAAGCATCTTCATGTGACAGCATCTATATACGCTGCACAAATGGAATTTGGCGACAATAGTGATGCTTTTTTTATTTTAGAAGAAAACAGCTATTAAAATGTATTTAGCATCCAAATGCAACCATATATTAAGCCGCCTTGCAATGCTGAAGGGCTACACTTTTGGTACAAGGCGGTTGTGGGGTGGGAGTTGCGGTAGGAAAACATGGGAGAGAGGGCCTCACTAACTCAAGAATTTTGACCAATCTTACGAATAACTGGCATGTGGAAGGAAACCAGAGTACCAATAGAAAACGCGCACGAAGGGTTAAAAATCAACACTCTGAACGGACAAAATAAAAAAAATCATTCTACCTGTATCGCCTGGACCTCTCATATACTGGCAATGGCTTGTGACAATTCTTGCTGGTTTTTTTGTTTGTTATTTCAGAAAGCGAAGACGAGTATAGTGATGACGACGACATGAGCTGGAAGGTGCGACGCGCGGCTGCCAAGTGCCTGGACGCGGTGCTGAGCACGCGGCACGAGATGCTGCCAGAGTTCTACCGCACGGTGTCGCCGGCGCTCATCGCTCGCTTCAAGGAGCGCGAGGAGAACGTGAAGGCGGACATCTTCCACGCGTTCCTCTCCCTGCTGAAGCAGACGAGGCCCGTGCAGGGCTGGCTCAACGACCCCGACGCCATGGACCAAAGCGACACTCCACTCACCATGCTGCAGAACCAGGTCCTGTGAACCTCCTCTGCCCTCATTTACACCTCTGTAGCTTGTATACACCTCCGTTTCACTTTGACTGAGCTGTACAGAACCAGGCCAGCACAGTTGAAGAGGCACCAGTTTGATTATCGACTACAGTACTTGAGCAATGTCTTCCTCGTGCCACTGATGTCACAGCGGTAGCGAGATGTTAACTCCCTTACCCTGATATACAGGAGGGTTGCGAGTTCGATCCTGACCCTGACGCCTGTATATTTGGAGTTTGCGTGTTCTTCCTGTAGGTCGCATGGATTTTTTTTCCAGGCCCTCCGGCTGTTCCCTCTATTTAGAAACATGCTTTTAGAGCATTTGGCTGTTATACATTTCCATGCAATAAGCTACTTCGTTGAGCTCTCATTTGTGGTCTGGTCGCTTCTGAAAAGAGCTATAAAGCTTAGTGGTCCCCTTACCTGGTAAAATAAAAATAGTAGTAAGAGTCCACGCAATGAACGAGTTGGACACAAAGGTGACGTGGTCATTTTCTTGCTGTGGATTTCACAACTGATGATGATTGCTTGTGTTGCAGTCGAAACGTCGTGAGAATTTTTAAATTTTTAAATTTTTATATTATTTTATTATTTCCCTTCTACGCGACTTTACCGAAAGAACCAAGAATATGAATCCCTGCAGTCACGAAAGCTTTAAATAAAAATTTGGTAATGCTATGTTTGAATTATATTGGTTGACGTCGCATGCACTCCCATATGTTTTGATGCAACATGTACTGGAGTGCTATGAAGAGGTGCCTGATCTTTTTTTTCACAAAAATGCTGAAAATATTGGAGAAGTTCAACATACGTACATCGGTTCTATTTATTGTGTCTTTATAATGAATAACATGAGCAGATTACTAAACGGTGCATGTTTGTGTTTCTGAGTGGTCTTAATTTCCCCTTTTGGCAAGCAACACGGTTGATCAATGACAGTTAAGTGGGAGGCGGCTCCGTCTGTTGGTATGGTTACCTATGAAGTATAACCCTTCATTTGTCTGCACTATGTCCTAAGTGCAATGCTAAGATTGCCTGAACTAGTTATGGTAATACTGCAGAGATGCTCATCCTAAATAATAGTGACTCATTGATGCTCTATAACAATGGACACGAGTAACAGACGTCGCTAGAAAGGTTGATTTCCGGTGGTCGAGGATAACGAAGCGGCAGCCAAAACAGTATTCACCCGAGAGGATGTCCAACGCAGAGTTGGAGCGATGAAATTCGCTTATGTGCAGGTGCCCAGATGGTTTGATAAATAATCGCAGGAATGTAAGATGGCGACGGGTTGGGAAGACCTTCATCCCGGCAAAAGTGTTTTGATTCTGGCTGACGATGCTGCTCGGTAAAACCCCAGCCTTGGCCCCTTGGGGAGTTGACGTTGTTGGCGCTCCTTAACGGCCCGCGCGTTGTTCCTGCTGTAGGTGCCCAACATAGTGAAGGCGCTGCACAAGCAGCTGAAGGAGAAGAGCGTGAAGACGAGACAGGGCTGCTTCAACCTGCTCACCGAGCTGGTGAACGTGCTTCCAGGGGCCCTGGCCGACCACGTGCCCGCGCTTGTGCCAGGTAAAACACGCGTGTGCGCTGGCTTGGCACAACCGTGCTGTGAGCCGCATGCATTTCTCTACTCTGTTAACCTTTTCCCGTTGCAATTACGTACGTTTGCCTGATCACAAGTGAAAGGCCATGCGGGAAGGCGCATGGTGGCGCATTTTGGCGCCAGCTATCATAGAGTGCGTCCGTGTCGCTACAATTCTCTGAGGAGAGTACAGTACAATGCCTTTAAAAAACGGCAACGCTCCGCCTCTAAATATAATTAACGATGAACTGCTTGCGCGTTCCGAGATGCAGCGGTGACCGGGACGCCACCCTGCAACTTTCAGACGTCTCGGAAGGGGACCGTTATAAATGCGTTCTACAGTGTTACTTGGTAATCACGGCACCCGCATGCTTTTGAGCTTTCTTGTTGGCTTTCAGAGCTCAATGTAAAGTATTTTCTTTCTATTATTGGTTCTTTCGGTAAAGTCACGTAGAAGGGAAGTAAAAAAATAATAATAAAATACTTTTATTGCTTTATATATTTTTTTTTTATTTTTTTACTTCCCTTCTACGTGACTTTACCAAAAGAACCAATAATATGAATCCCTGCAGTCACGAAAGCTTTAAATCAAAATGTATTTTCTTTCTGTCAAATGAATCGCAGTGTTTTCATGATGTGCCTGCTGGGGATATTTGGCCAGTTCCTTATTCCATACGTTCATACGTGAACTCCATTTGTTGTAACTATGTTGTTAGCCCATTGCAGTAAGTCTCATGTGTAGGTTCTCATTTACTAAATGTCTTTACTCCCACATGTAATTCTACGTTATTTATCGAGCCATTTTTTCATCTCAACTATCTCTTGAAAGTTTCATTCCACAGATTCGATGACTTATTTGAAGCATAATTTTAGATTTTAAGTTTTCGTGACTGCAAGGGTCCATACTCTTTGTTTTTTTCAGTAAAGTCATGTAGGTAAAAAAAGAAAAATAGATTAAATCACGACGTTTTGGAGGCAACACAAGCTTGTCTGAAGACAGAAGCTTGTGTTGCCTCCGAAACGTCGTGATTTAATTTATTTTTATTAAATTTTTTTACCTACGTGACTTTACCGAAAAAACCAAAGAGTATTATTGGAAGCAGTATAAATACGGTGAAAATTCACAATGCAGGCAAGCATAGCAACAATAACCAAGTTATTGTCAGTTGCTAGGTGTCTTGAGGCACCGGCATTCTGCATATTGTGTGTTCCATCAGACCAGTTAACTTACGATTTGTCGGTGGCGCGTGACAGGCATTGTGTTCTCGCTGAGTGACAAGTCGAGCTCCTCCAACATGAAGATCGATACGCTGGCATTTGTGCACACGCTGCTGTGCCATCACCCGCCCGAGGTGTTCCACCCCCATGTCAAGGTATCCATGTCCTCTTGCTGCCCACCTTGGCACACTCACGCTTTTGTATCGTCTGCCAACGCGGCCGGGAACCGCGCGCTGCACAGTCCGGATATCTGTGCCACACCAACACTCTTTATCAGCCTCGTTTCTTTGTGTATGATGAATGTAAGAGTTTGTGTTTGATTATGGATTAATCGTGTTTTTTATAAATTGTTGTGTCAGCCTTGTGGCAGGATTTTTAAAAAATCTTGATGAAGATAGGCCCAAAACACCAAGCCCAGAGGCATGGTGTCGCACGCCTGTGGTTTACCGCTTTACACAGAGGATTGTTAGATCACATTCATGTTTAAAACTCAATCCTATAGTGAGGTGGCTAGGAGTTAGTAGTACAGCAAGTGTGTAAAAAAAAACTATGCAGACCTTTTGAGTGTTATTCATCTATATGTGTTTTTTTTCCAGGTACTCCAATTACTTACACATGCATAGCAGTTGTAATAACCTTAGGAAGGAATTGGCCAAACATCACAAGGCAGGATCCTACGGAAAAGGTTTTGAGACCAAGTGCAATGTCCATGGAAAAAAAAGAAGCAATTGCTTTCTTAAAACTAGGTCATTGCAATTTTTTATTAAAAAATCTTTGATATTGATTTTGTGTGTTTTTTTACAACTGTGATTGATTGACACAATTGCTTTTGTTCCATAAGGTGCTGGTGCCGGCTGTGGTTGGATGCGTGGGCGACCCCTTTTACAAGATCACTTCAGAAGCCCTGCTGGTCACACAGCAGCTTGTGAAGGTGTGAGATTACTCCCTCCCATCAGCGCTGTTGGTCACACATCGACTAATGACTACGTTTGCCTCTGCTGAGGTTACATCATTAGACCATAGGTCTGAGATCTCATACCCTTAATATAGGGGCTTTTTGCAACGATGACGATGGTGATTAATGTTATCGAGCCATTTTTTCATCTCAACTATCTCTTTAAAGTTTCATTCCACAGATTTGATGACTTATTGGAAGCATAATTCTAGATTTGAAGTTTGCGTGACTGCAAGGGTCCGTACTCTTTGGTTTTTTCGGTAAAGTCATGTAGGTAAAAAAAGAAAATAAATCACGACGTTTTGGAGGCAACACAAGCTTCCGTCTTCAGACAAGCTTGTGTTGTGAGTGAATAGTGTACGCATGCTGTTTGTGTGATTGACTTTTGTTACATTTGTTTACGTGGGGTTGTTTAGGTTATCCGGCCATTAGATCCTTTGACCAGGCCCGTGAAGGCTCCAGTGTTTGACCCAAAACCATACATCCGAGACATCTTCACCTGCACACAGAAGAGACTGAAGGTAAGATTTTGTTGAAACAACACTGTTTATTTTCGTGAAGGCCCAATATGAGCCCATTTACAGCTCGTATACTATTATCTATGTAAATAAAGACCTTGTACTGTATATCTCAAAACCCTCTGATACTTCCCGACAAGGTAGAAAGCTGAAATTTTGCCGCATAGGTAGCTTTTAGGACACAAACAACAGGAAACATCTGAAAATCTGATATTTTTCATTTTAAGGCTCCCAAATCTTGATTTTAAGTGCCCCGTAAGTGCGTGTTATTCAGAAATCGTTCAAAATATAAAATTGCGGGTTTTTTCGTTTGATAGAACGTTAAACAGCAAATAAAATTAAAGCGACAACTATTCTATCTTTTATTGTTTTTGAGACTTCCAATTCAAGCGATTTTGAGGGGAAAGTTACGCATTTTATGACATTCAAATCTTAACAATTTGAAAACGGTAAAAGATAGTAGCTTCCCCTCAAGCCTATGTGTTAAACTCCCCTCAGAGTATTAAGTTAATACATTTTTGTTCTTTCTACTAAAAAAAGAACGGCATCTTTAAATTGAGTGGTTTCCAGTGGGTATGTCTTTAAATATATAAGAAGCTGAATCAAATGGTCAATAATGTTTGTGTTTTTTTGCAGAAAAATACATATTTTTGGAATTGTTAGTGTGATTGCAGCTAAAAAAATCATATCAGGTTCATTATTATATTTATTGAAAACTTTTGCTTGGCAAAGACAGGCTTCATGAAGCAGTATGTGATGTTTTGCTTAACAAGAAAAAGAAGCGCCATTAAACTCGGCAAAAACCACAAGTCATTTCTAGAACGCATGATCCAATGCCTCCAGTAGTTACGGTACAGTACTAACTAAGATTGCCAAATGAACATTGGTTTGCATGCTGTTCAATTGTTGAGCTTCGGAAGTGCAATTTCCAGTCTCTTAATTTAAAACATTTGGCATGCCCATCCATCAATATTATTTTGGAACACCGTATATCCATCCACGTCACTGCAAGGAGGCACTATATTGAGCATTGGTTCTTGCTTTAATAATATCTACACTACCATCTCGATAAGATTATGCTCGTGCATTAGTGTAGCTCCTGCGATATCAAAGATCCTCCCCGATGGGCAGCAAAAACAAACAAACTTCTTTACCCGCTCCGCTTTCGCTGCCTGCCCGCCCGCCCGCAGGCGGCCGACATCGACCAGGAGGTGAAGGAGCGCGCCATCGCGTGCATGGGTCAGATCATCTGCAACCTGGGTGATGGGCTGGGTGCCGAGCTCGCCGCTACGCTGCACATCTTCCTGGAGCGCCTCAAGAACGAGATCACGCGGCTCACCACGGTGAAGGCACTCACGCTCGTCGCGAGCTCCCCGCTGCGGCCGGACCTGCGGCCGGTGCTCGCCGAGGGCGTGCCCATCCTCGCGTCGTTCCTGCGCAAGAACCAGCGCGCGCTCAAGCTGGCGACGTTGTCGGCGCTCGATGCGCTCATCCGCCACTACAGCGACTCGCTGACGGCGCCCATGGTGGAGGCGGTGCTGCAGGAGCTTCCGCCGCTCATCAGCGAGAGTGACATGCACGTGTCGCAGCTCGCCGTGGGCTTCCTCACGACGCTGGCGCGCGTCTACCCCGCCGTGCTCACCAAAGTCAGCGGCGCCGTGCTCAACCAGGTCTGTGGGGCGACGTGAGCTTTTGAAGTTGTCGGTGTGCAATTTGGGCTCAAGAAATGTTTAAACGTCGATGGTGAGCCGGCCCGTTAAAGGAGCCCTCCGGATGGCTGATCGGTGTGGATTGATGATCTCATCCCCTACGCTTAGTTTGGCTCAATTCAAGCTTTGAGGAATTTTTTTTTGGTTCCAATATCTGTTCGATCTGTTATGCAACAAATATAAATTTCTGTGACCCGCACTTAGGGCACGACGCCGACTCGAGCACCAGTGCTGGGCACAAACAAACAAATATACAGTACGTCGCCTAGTTGGTCTGCCTCCTGACTCCGGTGCTAAAGCTCTCTGCATTATTATTAGTGACTTTTTAATCATTTTTGCTTCATTTCATCCTTAAATGGCTGGTAATAGGGAAGGTCAGTGGTCTCTGAGATGGTGTTGAAAAGCAACGTAGCAGAAAAAGGCCAATACATTTTAAGTTGAGGGCAAAGTGATTTAATTTGGTTAGAGTGGATGGTCAAACTCTGAAATCGGAAGCCAGAATCAAGGTAAGAACTTTCTAAACACTATTATTGTACTTGACATAAGATTTGTAGTTTACTACATATTTTACTTGTATTCGTATCTAAAAAGTTGCATACCTGACCCGTGGACACAAACGTAACTCCTTATTGTATCATTGTTTCTCTGGGAAAAACCGGTCTTGACCTATGTAATTTTGACTTACAGCACCTTTTCTAGGAACGTAACCTGACATAGGTCCGAGGACTGCCTGTATGTAATTTGATTTACCATTATTCATGAATGCTTGTGATTTTTTTTTCTTCTCCCTCCCCCACCATACAACCCACCGTCCACCACCGTCCCACGCGCAGGTGCTCGGGCTGGTGCGCTCCCCACTGCTGCAGGGCGGCGCCCTCTCGGCCGTGCTCGACTTCTTCCAGGCCCTCGTGGCCACGCGCACCACGAGCCTCGGCTACCTGGAGCTGCTGCGGCTCCTCACAGGTCCCGTGTACGCGCAGGCCAGCGGCGGGGCCGTGTCTCCCGTCTCCCCGGCCTCGCCAGCGTCGCCTGGAGGGGCCACCCTGGCCTCGACGCCGGCGCTGCACAAGCAGGCCTTCCATTCAATCGCCAAGTGCGTGGCGGCGCTCACCGTGGCCTGCCCGCAGGCAAGTCTGCATAACTACCTCCGTGTGTTTGTGTGTGTGCGTTTTCGGATGGTGGCGACATCACCAGAACTTAGTGGAAAATGACTCGTGGCTGTTGTTAGGGTTATAGTTTGTAGATTTTTTTTCTTCGATTTCAAGAGTCATGGCATCGATAATGAAATCGAGTATTTTTGTTTGTGACAAACCCTGCGGCGCATGCGAAATGTGATTGGTCAGCGGTAGTGATAATGATATTTTTTATGTAATTTTTTTGTTTTAATATCCACTTCATTGTTTTGAGCAAAACCATCACCCTTGTCAATGACAGAGTGCTGGTATCTCTGTTCGTCACTGAAGCAAACAGTCTTTGTTAGGCCATCCCAAGCACCCGTGACCAATTTGTGTTCCTTCGGAAACAGGAGGGAGCGTCGGTGACGGCGCAGTTCGTGCAGGATGTACGCAACCCCAAGTCGAGCGACGCCGTGCGGCTGCTCGCGTTGCTGGCGCTGGGCGAGATCGGGCGGCACCTGGACCTGAGTGCTCAACGTGACCTCAAGACCGTGCTGCTCGAGGCATTCTCGTCGCCCAGCGAGGAGGTGAAGTCGGCGGCGTCATATGCCCTCGGCAACGTGAGCGTGGGAAACTTGCAGCAGTACCTCCCCTTCGTGCTGCAGGAGATCGGCAGCCAGCCCAAGCGTCAGTACCTCCTGCTGCACTCACTGAAGGTGAGGTCATCGAGGGACACGGGAATCACTCGCCCTGCACCACCACAAACAATCCCGCAGACCATCCCCTTAAAGCGGGGGTGGGGAAACTTATCTTTACTGAGGGCCAAGTAGAACTTTTTCACCTTTGGCTCCACACATTAACACAAGCCATTCGCACCTCCGATAAGCACGGTTGGCTACGTACGGCGCGAAATAAATTCACCATACATAACTAGTGCACTAACATTAGCAACAGTGTCAAAAATATTCGCCTCTCGTACCTGGTTAGTGTGGATAATGTGATTGCAGTGATGGAATAATATTGTTTGCAGGCCTTGAATGCAACTCATGTGGCCGCGGGCCTTACGAAATGAAGTCTTTGGGCTGTAGGTTAAATATAAACCATGTGACGGGCAGTTCATAGTTAGACAAGTGTTATTTTTAGTCTCTAAACAGCTGTACCATGATCAATTGGTCATTGGTGCGCACTGTTCTCTGCAAGAAAAATGTAATTTGCATACGATAATTACGAAGAGCTTGTTGTGGAAGTGGGGGGGTACTCTAAAGACTCTGACATGCGTGACTGCAGTGAAACACCTTAGAGCATATCTTCTTCGCAATACCACAATGAGTGGTGTTGGTATAAAGAGACATCCAGCGGTGGTTAATGTTATATGTATGTTGAACTTCTTTCACGCCGTATGTCACCAGCTGTACGTAGCCAACCGTGCTAATCGGAGGTACGGGGGAAGGAATCGCAGTAGTAGTGGAGAAAATTTCACAAACACTTGTATGGGTTGTCTCAAAAATATCTTGTCATTCTATTGATTATTGTCCTGTTCTTAGTGCCCGCCAATGTAAGTTCATCATCGCAGTGCAAATAGAAAGGTAGCAATGTGTTTGTCGTTATCACTATCATAAACTGAGCAAGTTGAGCAGCATTAAGCAGTTTCTGTTTCCACCTCCGAGAGTGCAAAACAAGACGCGCCACTGTCTGGCTTTTAAAATAGCAAGGCAACACGTGGGGGTCACCGTGAACATGACTTGTAAATCATGCTCACTGCGACATATTTTGCATCGGCGCTTAAAGTTACTAGGCCAAGCGATGAAAATAACTGCTCAGAATTCAAAGTGAGCCAGCCTGAGTTTTCAATCAACTGCCAGCATCCAATTCCTTGGAAATCTATTCATTGTCCAAAGAGAGCTATTTTTAAAAACAAATTCTCATCGGCAGCCTTGATGTTCGAGAACTGGTATTCAATTGCAAGCCTAATTTTATATGTATGTACGTAGCCAACACAAATTTGGAACTTTTGAAAACAACAAAGTAGTTCACAATGTTGCTTTAACTTTTTTCCTGGTAAGGAATGGTACACAGCTAAATGAGGTGACTTACAGTTTCTCGTTTCAGTGAAAATGTGCCACGTTGAATGCAATAATAAATCTCCAGACTAAAGAGAATTCTATGGGGGTTGGGAAAATGAAATAAAACTGTAATTTTACTGTGCGTTGTTGGAAGCATTATGGAGTATTCAGGACCGACAACCCTACTTACTGCCAATTGGCATTTCATTATAATTTGGAATTTCTGACACTTGCCGAACTGATGTTGCATTGTTCCAGCCGGCATAGCAGGCGCTGCACCTCCCCCCCCCCTAATGTTAGTCACTTGCAATCCTCCCACAGTCCGTCCGCCTGCCAGATTAAACAGCCAACAGATGTTCTCAACCTCACTTCTCCTTTACTTGCAAATCCCTGACTTTTAAGGAGGTGATTAGCTCGGCACAGGTGGCGTCGCTGAAGCCGTACGTGGAAGACATCTGGGCGCTGCTCTTCAAGCATTGCGAGTGCGCCGAGGAGGGCACGAGGAACGTGGTGGCCGAGTGTCTCGGCAAGCTGACGCTCATCGACCCCGCCACACTCTTACCCCGGCTCAAGGGGTACCTCACGTCCGGTACGACGTGCACCGTTGCTTGCGATGCTGCTCACGTGCAACGTTTTCGAGTGCAGGGCTTCAATTTGAGTTTCCTCGACTGTTTTTTTGGAATTCCTTCTGAGAAAATCGCGCTACTTGGCACGGTCGAGATTGAAATGCTTTTGAGCTGAGTGCATACCTGTCAAGCCTAATAAATGTGGAAAATGTTATTTGAAAAGGATTGATTTTAAACTATTCACCCAAATGCTGAATTGTGTGTGTTCTTCCCCCTCATCCCGAATTTTCCCAACCAGCTTCAGCTCATGCTCGGAGCACAGTCGTGACTGCGGTCAAGTTCACCATCTCTGACCAGCCACAGGCTGTGGACTCCCTGCTAAAGAGCTGCATTGGTAAACAATGCGGGTCTGCATCACTCGTATGCAAAAAGAGTATATCCGGAAAATATTCAATGTTTGCATTTTGCAATGCATGGAGATTAATGTTCTTGGATATTTCTGATGAAATTATAAATGCACATTTTCATCATTTTAATGCAGATTAACTAAATGTTTAAGTTAATTTGTTTTTGTTTCATAGCTGAGGTGTGAGAGGCATGGTTTGCATAAGTTTATGTAAACCACTCTTTTTTGGAAATTGCCTCGTGACTGGTAACTACCAATAAATTCTCCCTACTTCATGTTGAATATGGAGGTTGTCTATTCACCAGTGGATTGCCAAAAGGTTAAAACATTGCTATTTTTACAAGCGAGACGACGTAGCACGCGTGCAGCCGTGCACTGACTTGGTGACCGCTCTCCGTTAAAGGCGACTTCTTGAAGACGCTGGAGGACCAAGACCTCAACGTGCGTCGCGTTTCCCTTGTCACGTTCAACTCGGCGGCGCACAACAAGCCGTCTCTCATCCGCGACCTGCTCGACTGCATCCTGCCGCATCTCTACAATGAAACCAAAGTCCGCAAGGAGCTCATCAGAGAGGTGCGACAACTTGTCACAAATACAAACTGAATGAAAATATGGGTAACCTGGAAAAGAATGCCACTTTATTTTTGTTCGACCGACTTGAGTTGTCCTTCAACTTGAGTTTAGGCCAACTTGAGTTCACTTGAGTTGACTTCCGTTGGCTCCAAAATTAAGATGTCCATGGAAGCTAGGTATGTATGTACGTTGAACTTCCTTTGCACTAGACGTAGGCAACCGTGCTAATCGGAGGTGCGGGGGAAGGACAATAAAGAAAAAGCAGTTTTAAAGAAATTCGTTTTCAATCTAGGTTTAAAAGTGCTTCATATCTGAAGTGAACAGCTTTCCAGACGACCGCAGAAGCGCATCCGAACACGTGATGCAGTGACGGTCTTTGTTCAATGGCTTACCAAAAGCCGCTGCTGCCAGGATGACCGGCGTTCGCGTGATTGTTTATTATGCTTCTTGACGTTGTGTTTATGTTGCCATGTTGTGCATGCAGGTGGAGATGGGTCCCTTCAAGCACACGGTGGATGACGGTTTGGACATCCGCAAGGCAGCGTTTGAGTGCATGTACACGCTGCTCGACACCTGCCTCGATCGCCTGGATATCTTCGAGTTCCTCAACCACGTGGAGGACGGCCTGAAGGACCACTACGACATCAAGGCACTTTTGATTTTCTTTTTTGGTATTTACATTTCTAAATTTGTTGGCCAGTAATGCTGCATCATTGTTTAGTCAGTGAAGGTGAGTTTCGTTATTCTTATCAGGGGTTGTCGGACGATAGTTTCCAAGTCTCCCCTCGGTCTTTTTTCCACTCAATCCACAATATTCTATACTGATCTTGGGAATTTGGGCACGGGGGGGGGGGGGGGTCCCTATGTGGAGGACCCCACCTGTTCATGATTATTAATGAGGGTGGCTGGTCAATGTGGAGTGACGTCACGCTCGTTACACACAGACATTCTTGGCTCATTATATTAGTGATTGGAAGTTTTCACAATTCACAAAATGCGTGTCGTGTGCCACTTGTCTACCGCATGTATATATATTGAACTTTCGCACCGTACGTAGCCAACCGCGCTAATCGGAGGTCTGCGTGGAGCTCTTTGTAAGCCGTTTGTTTCGCTCCGCCGCATGCAGATGCTGACGTTCTTGATGCTGGTAAGGCTGTCCACACTGTGCCCCAGCGCTGTGCTGCAGCGGCTTGACCGTCTGGTGGAGCCCCTTCGCGCCACCTGCACCAACAAGGTGGGTGTCTTGGCAATGGTGGTGAAATTAACGATACACAAGGTGGGTCGGTGCATTGTCTGAGCTGGCGATGATGCATTGGTGAGTTGTCTTGGTCAGCGAGTCGCTCACAAGCAGGGAGTGGCATCGGTGGGCAATGCAAGTTGTCAGCTCACAGAAATTGAGCATCATCACTGGAGCTGGGCTATTAAACTATTAAGTAATGTAGTAATAGGTAAGTAATGCCGATCGATTATTGGTTTGATCACTCGACTAACTAGGTAACGTGTAAAAATGTTCAGATAATATCTCGCCGCAGTTTCCACGTGCCGCTGGGTGGGAGGCGATGGTCGGAACTTTGTTTATATCATCGGCATCAGTCGCATCGTGCTGGGCGTGGTTTGTTGGGGGTTTCCCATCTGCAGGCAGGTTTTTTGGGGGCGGCTGCCATTATTCAAGGGGCACGAGTAAGCAACGTTTTTTATTGTTAATTAATTGACGAAATCATCCCAGCTTTAATCGTTGCAATGGATTTGGTTTTGTTTGTATTGGTCCATCCAATGCAATGAGTTAACAATTATTGGCTGTTGGGAACCATCATATCCCATTGTATTTGTAAATGGAGTTGTGATAATATTACACTCGCTTGCATAGCCGATGGGAACAAAATAGGCAGCGTCACGAGTCTAATGTTATATTATGAAAGATTCAATTATCCAGTCGCCAACAATTTAAACGTGAGATCGTTCGATGGCTAATCACTATGTCCCCACATGGGCTTTGCAATGTGCGTTGCCCCCCCCCCCTTACGCTCGTCATGTCTGGAATGTGCGCCGCAGGTGAAGGCGAACTCGGTGAAGCAGGAGTTTGAGAAACAGGACGAGCTGAAGCGCTCGGCGATGCGTGCTGTGGCGGCGCTGCTGACGATCCCCGAGGCGGAGAAGAGCCCCCTGATGAGCGAGTTCCAGTCCCAGATCAGCTCCAGTCAGGAGCTCACCGCCATCTTCGAGAGCATCCAGAAGGACGCCGCCTCCTCCGGGGCACAGGACACCATGGACACCAGTTAGGCCCCCCCCCCCGCCCACCCCCCTGACCTGCTCTGTCCATCAGTGGGACTTCGAATCGGCCCGTTATGCACCAGGCCCAGTGACCGCCCATCCACCCCCACGCCACCCTTTTAATCCTTACGAGCTCCCCCCATCACTGACGCTAGAGAAGCGAATTGCTCCGTACCAACATCGCGTCTCGGGTCCATGTTGTTGCATGCGTGGTGTTCCTTGGTTAGTTTTTTGACGACGCCCGGTCACGTGATTTTGTTCTCAATGTTTGGCTTCGAGGCCCCTCCTTCCGACTTCCACGTCCACTGATAAAAGGCTCTAGTTTGTACAGCCATAGCTGCCCCAGCCATCTGAGGTGCAACAGCTTTAAGTGCAACACGGAGCTTACTTGGCAATAGGCATGGCTGCGTTGAATTTAATTGCACTTACGGTAACAGTATTGTCGGGTTGTATATCCTCATAGCAATGTTGTCCACACCCAGTGTGTAAAATAATTCATCATAGTTGGATCCCACTGTTCGAACTCCTGGCTCAATGGCATGCACACTTTTACTGCTCTTCGGCCAGGCAAAACTGTGCACCTGAATAAATGTACTGATTTGTTTATACAATTTATGTTTTGTTTGCAGGACTTAATTTTTATGGGCGTTTTTTTCTTTTCTTCGGTGGTTTATTTTCTATTTGTTTTACCTGGTGCTTACACTGTGTGCATTTAGAAACAAAATTGGAGTGCATCCTGCCACCAGTTTGGTGATATCAAACAAAGCATCATTATTTTGCTCACAGTACTGTTAATGCAAGCAAACTATAGTTGGCATTCACCTTAAACCGACAGGGTCATGTTTCGCGTGCTGTTGCCGGTGAATAGCGTCACTCTGCAGGAAAAGTGCCCTTTAAAACTTTCGTTTCCGTTCGTCTTGCCTCATTCTGCATGTTGCCAGCCGCTGCGAAACTGAATGTGTACTGTGCGATCTGTCCTTTCGCCAAACGGATGTAATGTGTAGAAAGCCGAATACTCTTGAGAACATAAAGGTACGGCAACTGCCGCACCATTTGTCCACATGTTCATCTACTATCGTAGACTGGGTGGGCCCCTTCTTGTTTGTGTTCATGTGTGTGGATGTGTTTTTTCTGCAACCCATAAAAATAGCATACAAACACTATCAATCAGATCATCACTGAATGCAAAAAAAAATGCTGTTTATAAAACGCAAAATGTTGCAAGGCTTTTTCTATAAAACTTTTAAAAAGTGAAGACCTGTGTTTATGCTGTATATGCGCAAGAAAGACCATATATCAGTTTAATGTGGGGACATCAATTGCTATTGGGCATCGATACAAACGACAAGTAATCGCATTTATTTTCGACTTTCACTTACAACGAAAGAATGCATAGTGCATAATGCAAGAAATAAACTTTTAACAACTGCACTTTAAGGTCGATTCAGCCTTGCAAACTTGGGTTGAGCATGATCGGAATTGGAAGGTGTGTCGCCTTTGTTGTTGATGTGCTTTAAAAAAGTCACGAAGTAATAATGATGATAACGTGGAGGTGTCATTCATAATTACCAACTGGTGCAAGTGGCGAAGGTGGTTGGTTGATCCTGGATATGAATGAAGCATTGAGTCTGATTCGTCTTTCCTTTGTTATCAGATGGACAAGACAATAACTTACTGTGCAATGCTTTTTTTTAAGCATTGCATCTTGATGGCTTTGTTTGGTTTATTAAGCAGTTTTTATTTACTTGACACATTTGGCAAATGAACACATGTCATTACAATTTAAAGTGTTCACCCAGAAAAACTGCGGTGAGCACGTTATGCCCATTGTTATTAAAGGTTAAGACATTTGCATCGGCGCCAAAACTTGCTCATTGTATTTCATTGTGGCAAAGCAAATATTATGGGAGCCCCAACTTGTTCCGTGTGTATGTGGGATAAGGGGGATGGTTTGTGGGGTATAACATTAAAATGTGTCGCATTTTTCCCGGTTGCCCCATTCGACCCTCTGCCAAAAAAATCCTAACAAGACCATTAAAATGTGACCAGGATTGAGTTCAACATAACAGTTGCCTATTTGCAAATTCAATATAGACCTTATAGGCCAATGGATTGGGACAGATATAAGGGATTGGGTGGTAATTTTTTTGGTGAATATACATCCTTGGAGGCTCCCGCTAATGCAGCCCAGAACTAAAACACACGATTTAAATGGAATGTATTGCACTGCTTTTATTTAATTCAAAGCAGACATCCACTTGCACGTGTCCGTCATTTCAAAATAAATGTATGGTGCCACGCCAGACCAAGTTCTGCGCAGTGGCTCCCACCCATGTAGTGCTCTGTGGAGGCGAATATCTGAAAGCACAACATTGCATTTGTCTTAGCCGACCAACATTTACTGGCATAGATATCTGTTCGAGTGACTCGCGTTAAGGCCTATTTAGGCTAGGGATTTTCAAGCTTGCATCTTCATCCCCTATCACAGCCTGGATGATTTGCTTCAGTAGTTATCACATGCATGAAATGTTCGTTAGTTTGCATGTGAGTGGACAAAACATGTGGACATTGCAAGGTGTAATGTGTTACAGTTGCAAGGACTGGAGTTTCGGAAGTAACGCATTTAAGTGACCTTTGCAGCATTCTATAGTATTTTTTGTATTGCACCAACCCACATTCATGGTTGTTTAGGGTTATAAAAATACACTGGAAAAAAACATTTATTTAAAAAAATAAAATGGAATGTTAAGGAAGTCGCTTTAATAGATTGCGATGAAATTTGACAACGATCGCTTTTGTGGATATCCATGGAAGTGAATGGCGGTCACTTTCATACAGTGTCAACTGTAGACGTTATGCAGATGTTTCTGCCCCCCTATCGAGTGCTATCCTGTGCACGGCTCACGCTGGATTTCCAGGGGACATAGTGATGAGTACCTTTTTTGCGTTAACCTCTCCCAAATCTTGGCGCAAAGTTCACCACCCACCGGTGTCATGTGGGATGCTCCACTGCCAGGTTGTTGCGGCTTTTCCTAAGAACAAAAGAAAATGCATTTTGACGTTTGGTTTCATGCGCTTCTCTACAAATGTTCTGTTTTTATTTGCTTCAAGCCGGCAGCGGTTTTTCTTCAGGGTGACATCCACGAAATAGCTATGGGATGGGGGGAGGGGGTTAAAGAAATGTTTGACAGCAGGTCATAATTTAAATTCTTTAAAAATAATAACGAGAAAATTAAAAGAAATGTGATTGTTGTGTGGATAAAAGGCTGCAATAAATATTGCAAAAACTTCATAAACTCCAGGGCTTCCACTGCGTTTCAACATCACTCTTTGTAAGTGCCCACTACGCATTTGTATTGCCGAAGTTGTAACTGAATGTAGTTTGGTTTAGTTTAATCGAGATGAGCAACCCGCATATCCTTTGGACGTGGCTGTCCGTCCCTCAGCCAGCAAAACTTGTATTCGTATATAGAGCCCCGTCTCTCCACATTTCTCTTGCCTTCTCTTCTGCATGTAGCAATGTCTCGATTTCACGCTTTACCTTATTTCCATCTTTCTCAAATCCGATGTACCATCCTCCCTCCACGGTATCTAGCTCACATCCCTCCCCTATCTCCCGGTTTCTCTCGCCTCTAGTCCTCCTCATTCCCACTTCTCTGTTTCCCATCTCAATCTCACTTGCCGAATCATCTTCCCCTACTCTGCTTGTCACGTTCTCTCGCTGCCCTCTTTCCCTGTTGCTCTTTCCTCCGTTTAAAGGAACCGGGTTCGACAGACCAAACGGAAGAATCGAGGTGAGATCATGCAGAAGAGACTCGAGTAGAGAAAGTTTTTCAGTTTCAGTTCATTTATTAGGCATATCCCTGTGAGATGGCACGAACGAAACCCGGTAAAAACGAGTCCGTATGGATTAAACAGCCCAAATCGTTAAAACGGTAACCTTGGAAACGGATGGCTGTCCAAATCGTGACAATTCTCGTGGGAACCCGTCTCGTACCGAATGCATTTTTAAATGCACATCTCGTCGAGACGTGCAACATGTTCGGCATAGCGAGCACTACAGCGTGCACACGTGCTGTGTGACGAGCCTTTTGTAAACCCTCTGCTGGAATGGAGGCCTCCCCTCCCAATTCCTGTCGGGTAATTTGACCTTCAGGAGGATGGCCAGTGCGGGTTGCAGCTTGGTCAGAGAGCAGAGACTTGGTTTAAGACGTCGGCCTTCGCGACCAATAGGGGCCGTCCATAAATGATCTCACGCACCTAGGGGGGGGGGGG
>CM025655.2:8796059-8816482 GCA_014621495.2 Entosphenus tridentatus
TTCAGACGCTGTCTTTCCGACAGCCCTGTTCTTCACCTGAGGACGGCTGCTTGCGTTGTGGCCGAAACGTCGTGAGAATTGTATTTTATTATATTTTATTATTTCCCTTCTACGTGACTTTACCGAAAGAACCAAGAAGATCGTTCTGTATTTCTCTTCAATGTGCGTACAGCCCGCAGCATGCATACCAGCTTCTGCCAATCACTGCAGTTGCCCCAAACTCCCTTCATCAGCTCCTGTTAACTACAGGAAGTCGTAGGTTTGATCCCTACCCTGACGCCTGCTGTATATTTGGAGTTTGCATGTTCTCCCCATGGTCGTGTGGATATTTCTCTGGGTCCTCCGGTTCTGAAAAAAAGCTGAGTGGGCCTTACCTGGTAAAATAAAAAAAAAGTTTAGTTTAGTCTTTTTCACCCTTCTAGAACTTTCTCTGTCTCTCCACCAATCCCCTTCGTTTTCCTCGAACGCTCCTCCAACTGACCCCTCGTTTACAATTCACATTTTTCGGGCTTGTCCAAATTCATCTCTCATTTGGGTGTTTCATCACGGTCCCCCCAATCAGATTACGTGCTCAATACGTCAGCTGTCCATGTGAGAGATCGCCAATGGAAAGTGAGCACAATTATTTCAACCGACAAGTCGTTTGACTATATTAATCACTTATTTATTTGCTTGAGAGGATTTTCCTCTCGCAGTCCCTTTTATGTGTTTAAACATTTGCAATGAATAATATTATTTAAATGACAGTTGGCATAGCTGAAGATCCACGGATGTTTCATTACATCATCGTCCCCGTTTTTATTCACCCCAATGCGCCCAAATAAAAAATGTCACAATTGGCTTATTTCGTATAATTATTGGTCTTGATCCCCTCTTGGAAATGCTGCTCCCTAACTGCGTGGATTCTCTCGGCAAATTACGGCCCAGCGGTAGAGCGCTCGCCGCTTGTTGCAGAGGTTCATGGTTTGAATCTGGCAGGCCGCCCCGGTTATACTGCGGGCCTATTAACTGTAAAATAAAATACAAAAAGGAACAATAGCTGTCTGTAAAGCTCAGTGTCTTGAGTTTGACCAATAACCAAACATCACCGTCTCCCTCTGCTCTCAGTGACAATAAACAAACGCCGCTATTTTTTATTTCTCTACCTACGTGACTTCACCGAAAGAACCAAAGAGTGCATAAACGCCAACATTATTCGTCACTTTCCTCGTACCTCTTCCTTACCTGTGCCCGTCGTACAGCTGCGCAAGCTGAACATCAAGACCGATACCCCTCAGGCGCTGATGGCGCCGCCGCCGACGCCGTCGGGACAGGCCGAGTCCAAGACGGCCTCCTCCTCCTCCAATGCGGCGGGGCGACGCGGCGCTCGCGACGGCGGCGCACGCGACGGCGCCGACGACTGCAGCGGCGGCGACAGCAAGGACGCGAGCGAGGCCACGTGCAGCACGGACCTCAAGGACAGCTCCGAGGCGTCCGACTCGGCCTCGTGAAGACCCCCCCCCCCCCCCCATCCTGGTCCTTCCATCGGCCGTCCTTTGTGCAGACCCTCCCCCCCCCACTCCCGTCCTCCCCCTCGGCGTGTCTGGTCTGTTCTGGATTCGAGGCACGGCCGCTCACGAGTCTTGTCCACCACAGAGGTGGGGAGGGCACGGGGCACGCGACGCTCAGTCTGGTACACCCGGTGTCCACGCGAGGCCTCCCCCCCCCTCCCCGCCGATTTTGTTTTATCGAGTTTAGTTCCTGAAGAAGCTTCCGGCATGTGGTGTGAAACATCGGACATCGTGAGGAATAGCACCACGGTACAACCCCAAAAAAACATCAAAAACGATATTTATCCATCACTACAAGCATGTTATTTGTGACAATCTAGTACTGGAGGGGAATATTTGAGCAGGCAAGACTTTTTCGAGTTTTGGCTTGTTCCTTTCACTGCAAGGAGGGCCTCTTGCAGTCGTGAGTGTTCATGCTTGGCCTTTCCAAAGTGTTTTTTAAAATCCGATTTGGCCTTCAAGGAAAATGTTCCCCACCTTAAAATCAACAGCTTGTGAAGAAAACTTGCAAGAATTATCCTGTACTGCTCTTGAGTATACTGTCCCAAAGTTTTGCAGGTCCTGTGGTTGAGTCCCCCCCTCCCTTCGTGGCAAGCTTGATATGACTAACAATGGGCTATTGTGCAGTGCCTGCTGGAATAAACGTGTGAAGGGTGAGACTTTGGTCAATGTGAAAAGCCACGTGTCATGGGTGTTGAGTGATGGGGATGGCAAATGGGCTGGTGTTTGAGAGCTTTAAATTAACATTTTTGGTAACTTGAGAAATAGGGCTTTTCCTGAGCCTTTCACTAAATCCTTAGTTATTGCAAGCAAATGCGTTTTCTTGAAGCCATTGCTTAAAATTACATCCTTGGAGGTTATGAACTTTCTGTAAACAGTATTACATTGAATTTACTTGGGTAATGTGTGCTTACCCCCTTACCCACTTGTCCATAATGGCATTTATACAGGTAAGAACATTTCCACACTGGCCACCAGGGATTATTTGTCCCTTTGTTGTGCATAGGCACACCCTTGATTTGCATTTCATAGAGCACTTGGGGCAGGCTCAGCACCCTGCCGCGCTGCGTGACACCGCACGAATGGGCTGTCTAACAAACTTCCTACCTGCCCACTCCAAAGGAACGTGTTCTAACTTTCCTGCAGAGGGAGCTGGTAGGAACGTTGGGTTGCTTGGTCAATGGCCAGGTTCAACAGCAGCATGGTGACCAGCCCCACCCCCCTTCCCTGCACAGACTGACAATAATCCCCTGTGGTTTGGTGTAACCAGGAGGTTCCTACCATTACCAGCCCTTTGTGTAGTCATACCTGCCCTTCATTTAAACTTGGGCCTCACCTATTTCCTCAGTTCATTTTCACACTTGCACCACACGGACAAATGCACTACAATTTGTATAGTCCGTGTAATGGAGGTTTGTTACTGCCACTAAATTGCTGAAATCTTGTTCATGGACTCTACCTCCCATGTGTGGTGGGCTCTGCATCATCTCAAAATGAACCTATTAAGTTTGCTTAACTGTAGCGTCACAAGCCACTAGCAGCATAGAGCAAGGGCAATGGAACATTCGAGTTCGTTCCTTCCTAGACAAATAGGGCCTTACCATCGAGTTTAGGGCAGTATATAAATTATGGTTGGGTATTTCTAGCATAGAAATTCACGCGTCAATTTTCCCTCAACCACTGCCACATTTAATGTATCATTGCATTCAATTCCGTGTATTCAAATGCTTTTTGCAAATTACACGGGGTAAGTATTGGCATCTTGCAACAGCTGTTCCCACCCCCCACTAAAACACGTTTCAAAGCAAATGAACATGGTGCAATTCATACTAACCATTGTGAAATCAGCACTTTGATTTGCTGTTAGTATTCTGAATATCCCACAAGTACTGCAAAGTCAACGGAGAGATTATTACAAGTTTATTTCATGGATGTAAATGCAATGAAAACCTTGGACTGGGATGGTTGCCATATGAACTTCCAGACAAAATCCCTGCGGTCAAAGGTTACGATTCGTGTCGGGGCTTTCACATGAAGACAAAGGTCTTCCAGCTGGCACCACATGTATCTGTAAATGTAGATTATGCAAATATCTAACATGGATTAACTACCCAGGTTTTTTGGAAAGTGGTTTACATTGCATAGCTCACGATTTATTAAACATCCAAATTCCACTTTAAGGACGAGACACGTGAGCTTCACTTTTAGCTTCCATATGTCCAGCAAAATGTTAAAGCTACAAAAAGATTTTTGGCCATGCCACGTTTGATAAAGCTACGAGTCTGGCATAGTCCTAGAAAGTAAACGCAGGTGTGCTCAGACAGCACGACCTCCCAGCATCGTCTTGCGACCACCCTACTGCGTGCAAAAGGGTCAGCCTGGGCACACCTTTAAGTGCCTCCGTTTCCATGCTGCATGCATTTTCTGCGGAGGTTACAGGACGTGTTAAATTTTGAAATGTACTATTTAGCACCTTACAAGTGTTCCAGAGCAGCAATAAAAAGTTGAATTCTTTATTTTTTAAAAAGTCAATATTGAACAATTACAAAACTAAGATCTGGATACAATGTTTTAGTGTAATTAAAAAAAGCTACGGCGTTGAAATTCACTGAACATTAAGCACCGGCTCCTGTTGCTCAGGCCGCTGGCTGCCGTTCAGCTTTTTCTTTTTTTGCTGCAGTTTCCTTTTTGGGGGCAACAGCCCTGGGCTTTTTAACCTTCGCTTCGCCAGCGTCAATCTTTACCACCTTGACCCGTGCAGTTTTCACTACCATTGGTTTGGTCTTCTTGGGCACTTTTGCTTCTTTCGTGCCATGGCTCTCGTCATCATCACCAGTCTCCACAGCCGCAGGCAAAACCTTGGCTCCTCGCTTTGCAGTCGTCTTCTTGGCTCGAGGTGCCTTGGCATTCAATCCCACCTCCTTGCCCGCGTTTTTGGAGCCAAGTTTCAGAACGCCCAGGGAGGTCCGCTTTCTAACCACCTTTTTCTCCTCGACTATTGTAGTCTTCAGCTTGGCGGGTTTCGCTTTGGTCGCATTGGTTACAGAGTCGCTGGAAGAGGCGGCGGATTCGAGTTCAAAGGCCACCTTAGGTTTTTTTGCACCCTGAAAAAAAAGACAATCGGTAAGGCTTATATCCCCCCATTGTATGCATGAGGGCCACATTTGCCGCAGAACATGGCAGTGCAGCAAAATCCATTGCATTATACTACACTCCCAAGTTCACGCCGTGCCATCGCCCTTCCGCATTGGTGAAGTATGGTCAACCCACCCCCACCCGATCCGCATGGCGCGAGACCCTTGCCCAAAGTATACAAGTGCACATGCACAGCTTGTGTCATTGGTTAAGGAAAATGGTCAAAAGTGCACGTTCCCTATTAGTGGGCTGAGTCCATAACGCCAAACTACTGCACACTCCGTTACAGGAGAGAATAAACTGGATAGCCCCCCCCCCTCCCCAACTGGTTTGTACATTTGGGAGCCCACTAACGTACACGGCTTTTGTCATGTAAACGTTAACATTAATGTAAACAAATGGTACCGTTAAATTTTGATTTAAATCTTTCGTGACTGCATTTGGTTCTTTCGGTAACATCACGGTGTTTGATATTTTATTATTTAGTTATTTCCCTTCTACGTGACTTTACCGAAAGAACCAAGAAAATAGTCGTCTTGAAAGTGGCGTGTGCCCCAGCTATTAAAGATGCCGATTACAAACATTGCAACTCCCGGTCCATCAGCTCACCTCGGTGGATGATGTATCGACTTTCACAGCTGCTGAAGCTTTTGCAGCCTTTGGAGCTTTCGCCTTTTTGGTGGCTCCTAAAGGTCACAAGAACACAATTGCAACGTGTTAGTCGTATGCAAGTAGCCACAAAGTACATTAAAGTTAGTTATTGATTACATCCACTGAAAACTAGCCAACCAAGATTTAATTTTCATTAAAAAGAGAAAGTCTTTTAAGCCAAGCATGGAGGCATGGTCAGCTGTTTACGTGAAGTGACATCGCTTTTTAGGTCAAGTCAGTGCGTACAATGCCATCAAGTACTGTATTATGTTAACGCATTAGTGAGTGCGAGCATTGATTGCACTTGGCCTGAAGGAAGAAAAGGGTTCCATACGCGGCTCAAATGTTTACGCTGGAGAGCGAGACTTGACGGTTCATTGCAGAGGATTGGGGGGGGGGGGGGGGAAACGTTGCTGTTTTTCAAGCACACTTCAGATAAAGGAACTCCTAGGTTTTTGCTCCCAAACAGTGTGCCAAGACCCAGCTTCCTGTGGTTTTTCTAGGTAGGCGGTCTTAAAAATTACTCGTTGCTAGCTTGATTTGTACTTGCAAACACAATGCCAACTGTACATTTTTTGGTGTCTGCAACTTAAGGACGAAGCGTCCTTAAATTCCCTACACGCCTTAGAGTCCGACTTGTCTGGCTACAAATAAAGTTAACCAATTAAGGCGAGATGTCAACTACCTCGCCTGGTATGCAGGAGGTCGTGGGTTCGAGCCAGACCCGACGCCTGTATATTTGGAGTTTGCATGTTCTCCCCATGGTCGCGTAGATTTCTCCCGATCCTCCAGTATACCACTCCACAGTTTAGAAACAGGTTTGAAGTGGAATTGGCAACAAGCCACTTCGTAGAACTATCAATTGTGGCCTTACCTGGTAAAATTAAGTTAAGTCCTTTAAAACATGGGCCCTATTGCAAGGACTTAAGTCTTCCCTGTTCAAATTCTCACCTCCCCTACATTAGCACTTGCACCCGAGCCCCTCCGATGTACTTGTAGCAGCACTGCGCCTATCCACGGCAAAACCTAAACCTCTGCATGGAATGCTGGCAGCTGAAAGACGCCAAGCAGATTCCCAGGGCAACAGCCCTCCCTCCTGGCCCAAGGCCCACTTGCCTGCTTGCGCCTCCTCCACATTGCCAGCTACAACAGCCTTCAACTTCTTGACGTTTGATGTAACCGGCTTCCCGAGCTGGTGGTGGGTTAGGGGAGGACAAGGACGAGGGAGAGAGCCAACAGTAAATAGTGAGTGTAGGGTAGATGGAACTGCATTCCGTGATGGGGGGGGGGTCACCTAAACTTGGGCAACGCAAAACCCACATCAGGACCATACCAAAATATGGTCGTACCCATGGTACTATGCGTAGAGAACGTACAAGTCATGTAACCAGAACACTTAAAAAGTTGGTCAATTTATTTTAAATAAAGTGTGGCAACTTACTTTCTATGCTCATTTCCAAAACCAATAACCCTTTATATAAATTACAGTGTGCTTCAGAGTTAGATTTTTAACCAGAATTGCCGCTTGTAATGTTTAGTTAGCTCAATTTTGGCAGACAACTTGCCGCTAAATTTTACGTTGGCCTTTGTAGCGAGTCTTGGCAATATCCGGCAATCAGGTCTCCAAAAGGAGGTTCAGCATTACGGCTACCAAGCCACTGCCTACGTATCCCACACATCAGGTACCAACCTACAAACATCTAGGACATTATCCATCCACTTCAAGAACTCCAGCAGCAACCTTAGGTTTATAAAAAGATTCAAAGCGCCTGCCTTCCCCTCCACCCGGCCAGGCACATTGCAATACCAACTAACCCGCCCACAAACCAAGCGATTTCATCCGCAGGTATGTGGCTATGTCGCTACGCGCGGAGATATTTAAGTGAAAGTATATCATGCATGAGTCATTGGCGAATATTATGGAATCTGCCTATGAATTTTTTTAAGCCATACGGAAACTTAGAACGATCTAAGAGACCTTTCTGAACGCATTTGCTGGTCAATGTTTGCAAGGGTAACCAGTGAGCGAGAATAAATTACGTGACGCATTCAGCGTCCGCTTATTTAATTTTTTGTATTCGCTTGCAGTTACTTACGAGTTGGGATGCTTTAAGAGATGGCACAACTAGATTTAAAAAAGGAGTCACTTTAATAATTTCGTACATTTGATTGGAACAATGTTGGGCCCAGGATTTCTGGGTTGAAACAAAATTCAACGAATGCGAAATTGTAGCCGTTGGTCCGAATTTACGGACACAAAAAAACATTAATTAACCAAATAAAAAATTGCCGTCGAGAACCACCCAAACCGAGCATGCCACACACCGCACCACCACCTCGGCCCACCTTGTAGCGACCGACAGCCGACGAGATCTCCGGGTTGACCCCACCGGGGCGTACCAGGACTCCCGTGGCCAAGCCTTTAGCGAGGGCGTTCTTGAGCAGTCGCTTCAGCCGGACCTGGTCCACGTCCGGGTGACAACTGACGACATGGGAGCGGATGGCAATCACCGAGGCGCCCTTGCGACCGGCGAGCTCCCGCACGGCGTCTACGGCCATAGTCAACGTGTCGGGCGGTTTGGTCGCTTTCTGCAGGTTGGCAAGAGCCTGTACTGGTCCCGGTTTAACGGCGCCGCTTTTGGCAGTAGCGGTGGTGGTCTTCGGAGGCTGAACGTTCTCAGGGTCGGCGATGTCTTTGGGGAAGCCCACCATTGTGATTGGCACGCGCAGCACAATTTCAGAGAAATGTTACCGATTAAAAGAGCGTGACGAGCGTGACGTGCACGTCGAGCACGATCGTGCTCTGTGATAGCGGTGGTGGTGGCAGACCACACTCCACAAAGCGAATGTGTTTCGCAATGCGCGCCACGGATCTCTGTGCTGCGAGAACATCCCCTTAAATAGCATCGGGGGCGCGCGTGTGTCAGCTGCGCTCCTGATCAAGCGATTAAACGCACGTGGATCAATTAGCGTGCATCGTGTTACGGTGCATCTAGCGTCGGTAAAGTGGTGGTGATGTGTGCCCTGATTTAAAATTACTTTTGATTACCAAACGTCCTTCATTATACCCCTGCCCCCCCCCGTCCATCTTCACGGTGATAAATGAAGAACGCATCACAGATGACATCTGCGTGGGTGAAGTCGCTGCTTTTAATCAACTCGAGACGATAGAACGAGTGACACTTGCACGGACAGCGGTTCAGCAAGCGCGACTTCTTCTTCTTCCTCTTTCACGAAAGAAGGATTCACGGCAGCAGATTAAAGCACGACTAATCGGTACTATTTAATCACCGCAATCACAATTTTAAATCACCGTCGTCTGGGCTTGACCACGAGAGTGTCAACTTGTAGTTGATCTGCATCGACATCGACAGCCGGACTCAAGAGGGGGAGGAAGACCGCAGTTAGAGCGTCACCGCCAATTTGAAGAGCACACGATCGATTCAACTCCCGTGCACCACTCACCCACGACACACACCGTCTCGGACAAAGGGGATCGTAATCCAGCCCCACCACCTCCCACACCCTCCCATTATAATTAATTAGGCGGTTGATAGCATAATTGGCCAAGCACGTTCGCTCCATCACGCGAGGTTTTATAATGGGCGACGATTAAGCGGGGCCCCCCTCTTTTGGAATGGTGGCACAGTGGTTGGTTGTGGGTGGCCTGAGCCGAGCACGATTTGGTCAGCCTGGGTGGGCCACATCCCCGATGTGATGCTATAATGTTAATGTCTTTTTTTATTTTCCAGGAATTGGTGACACGTGGTGTGTGTACATTTATTTGACGTCCATAACAACAACTACATTATTGTTGTATTTTTCGGGGCGAGCCCGTGAGAATTCGCGATGGATGAGATAGTTCCCGTGAAGCCGTCGACTCGGTCTCTAAGGCAAGGCTTCAGTCGAAAATTCACGGAGGTGAGCGCGCAATTACACTTAAAAACGAAACCTTGAAAGCTTTTTAATTTTACCAAGCGTGGCCCACCGACCTGTATTATTTATTGTATTTCCTTATTTTTTTACCTACGTGACTTTACCGACAAAACCTACCAGTATGATTCAACACGAGCAAAGCTCTGGACCGGTTTTGACTTTACGTGTCTCATCAGCAGGGTTAGGGTGGGGGGGGCATCCTTGTTCTGACCACCGTGTGTTCGTGACAGACGAATAAGAGGATCGAGGACCTGCAGGCGGTCATCACGGCTCGCTCGCTGAACAAGAAGAAACTCCTCGGCACGAAGCTGCCCTCGTCCAAACCAGCGCAGGTTCCAGAAACGTATTTACGACTTCCTTCCGTGGAGAGGAGGGCTTTATTTGCATGTATACCAATGGGGCCTTTTTGAAAGGGGGGGGGGGGGGTCATAAAGAAAGGTGGAGCTTCTCTGGTGAAAAGACGATGCGTATATCGTCAGAGCATGTTTGTTGGCATGTTTTGGCCACAAGTTTGTGTGGGTGAATGCCGACCTGATGCCTTGGAATGGGTAATTTATTTGGTATTTTAACCTCTTAACACCTGTTTTATTGCTGAAGAGGGTAACGCCGATATTCTTATTATTTCTTTAGAGGGATTTTAAGTTTGCAGTCCTCCATTTTAGGCAACAATGGTCCAGTTAAAATTTTCTTTTTTTATGTTTTTATTATTTCAGTAGGATCCTGGTGAAGAGCACAAACAGATGTGTAGGGGAAGGTGGGGGGGGGATACAGAATCGATGGCCAAGTTTAATCAATCTCTCTGCCTGTGTCGACCCAGTGGTGTTAATGGGTTGGTCGATCGGCCAGGTCACTTCTGGTGGGGTAAAGTGTGGGTATAACCCCCCCCCTCTCACCTTTTCCAGTGTGGAAGAGTAGGCCAAAACACGTGGTGGCTCTGAGCAATTTATTTCTTTGCTTCTGCCTCGTCGCCAGGGCTGCCTCTCCCCATCACCGCCCTCTCCTCTCTCGCCAACCCTGACTTTGTTTTATTCGCTTTGAACAATGACGATTGCCCCTGTTACGAGATAACCGGTGGGATTAATGGATGATCTGTTTTTCTATATTTGTATGTGTTCATGCAGAAATAATTTGTCGTGTTTATAGATCTGTAGTCATTTTGCTCGTACGTTAAAGAGTACGTTAAAGTACTTTCCAAGCACTTGGAGATGTAATGACGCTTGAAGCGAATTAAAAAGGACGAGATGACGACAACGATGATGATGCTGACCATGATGAAGCCATAATCATCTGGCTTCAACGCTGGATGAGAAAGCAATGTTGTATTTGTGTGTCTGCTCGCTCGCGTAACAAACAAAATCTCAATGCAGGTCCATTCAGGTGGCAACCAACGGAGCGTCACGCAGACGATGCATAACGACAATGGAGATGCTGGAGGTGGTGGTGGTGGTGGTGGTTGCAGCGATGATGGGCGGGCGACCGTGGCTCAGCTCGGCAAGCAGGTGGCTACGGTGGAGACGGCCCCGGACACGGATCAGACGTCGGAGAGATGCGGCACGTTTTTCGTCTTTCCGCAAGGTCTGCGATATGGTCCCCAGAGCTGCTCCAACCGGGATGACGCCTCTCCACAGGTAACGGGGTAACAGGGAGGTGTCTGGTCTCGGCCAGGAGTCGGCAATCTGGCGGCTTCAGAGGCGCGTGCGGCTCTCGGTGACTGCTTCATGACGCTGTTAAGGACCGCCGGCTCGTTATTCACCACACAGTGCATTGTGGTTATCGATGTCGTTTTTTTATAATCAAATTCGAAAATTGCAATTTTGTGTTTTGGTTGTCGACCCCTGGTCTTGACGAGCGACGCGTTTCCAATTTGTGGATTCGTTTGAAAAATTCCACTCAATGGGGGGGGGGGGGCATGGAGCATGATGGGTTGGACGGTGTAAAAAAACGCATTTTTGGATCGCTGGGAACAAGTAAATGTGTTTTAAATTTACTACAAGTTCCATTTGAGATGTTTTTAACATTGTTGATCTGCATTCGTGAACTAATATAAGTTGATGATAAGCGAAACATTTTAATGTTTCAACTTGAACATGTTATCATTATAACACCGAATTCTTTAGTTCCATTCATTGTAAGATAATTTTTCACCATTATGTACAGCTGTGATAAAATATTGCGGTCAATGTGCAACACGGGTCTCGGACTTTTCCACATTCAAATGTGAACGGTCTGCCGCTTGATTCAACGCCGGTGATACATTTCTACGACGCACAGCGCACTTGGAGGGGGGTGCTACTTGTGGTGTGTAGTGGTCATCAACACTGGACTAGCAATGCCGAGATCACCGGTTCGATCTCCCGGCCCGGAAGCTGCAACAATGGTGCACGTTTCTTGATTTCCCCCCCCCAACTCCCCGGCCAATAATATCAATGGATACACACCACAGCTGATCGGGAGCTCGTGTGTGGTAGAAAAGTGTGGCTCATCCCACGTCCACGCAGGACATCTTGCCAGGAGGGAAGAGTTAGCCAAATGCCCTCTAGTGGGAGCGTTCTAATGGAGGCCCTTCTACCAGCAGTGGCATGAGAAACATTGCAGCACTGTTTCATACCTCTAAATATTTGGTAAATGGATTCGAATTATGAAATGATGATTACGGTAACATGCCCAAAGTGGCTTAATGCAACATCGGATGAGAAAAGCGACCTTGCGTTTGTGTGTGTGCGCGCGCGCTCGTGTGCGATCTACGGTGCGTCGATAAGAGTCCGTTGCATGAATGCGAGTCAATCCAGAAGGTGAGGAAAGGCTCGAGTGTGCACACGGGTGTGTGTGTGTGTGTGCAGCAGCAGCAGCAGCAGCGGCGGCGGCGTTGGTTAAGTTTGAGAGCCAGCTTGGCCAGGATTGCGGCAAAAACTTGGGCCACTTTTCACCCAGGAAACTGTCGATGATGATGGTGATGATGAAGACGGCGGCGGAGGCGATGTGTTGGCGAGCGTCGATGAGGACGAGGTGGAGACGATGACGACGGTGATGGAGCGCACGAAGGAACGCCGCCGCACGCTGCTGACGCAGGCTCCCGAACCCGGCTTCCGGAGCGTCAACTGGGGGCCTCGACTGGTAATGGGAATGTGGGGGGGTGGTGGGGGGCAGACTCGGCAGTGGCGACGCGGACGGGCAATGCTCTCGTGGTGTGGAACGCGCCACTCTCTGCGGCAGTGTCATTTTGAGGATCGTCTGGTGTTTAAAAGTTATTTATGAAAAAAACATTGGAAGCCGGGCCAGGGATCACTTGGGGTCGAACCAAAATGAGCAGCAGGCACCACTAAAATCCTGAGGTTGAATCCCAGCAGCCACATATATGTATGTTGTGCGGACCGTGCTAATCGCTGGTGATTGTAAGTGCATTCGTTATTTGTGTGCGGGGGTGGGGGGGGGCGTGAAGCCGATTTTAAAACAATACAAAAGGACTCTAATCATAATTCTGTCTGTCATTAATAACTTAATACGAACGACTTTGCTTTAAGTAAAATGCCTGTTGTACAAACGGGGGCCCACACATTAGAGTTCATCCTCAAATGATCCCCCGGTTCCGTATCCTCCACTAGCTGCGAAATGATGATGATGCTGATGCCTGTGGGGGCCACGTGTTGTCCTGGCCCTGCCGCCAGACCAACCGCCGCGTCTGAATGAACGTGCTCGCGAAACAACGATTACCCCAGAAAGCCATGTTTATGCGTGTGTGCATGCGTGTGTGTGTGCGTGCGTGTGTGTGTGCGTGCGTGTGTGCGTGCGTGCGTGTGTGCGTGCGTGTGTGCGTGCGTGTGCGCGTGTGTGTGCGTGCGTGTGCGCGTGTGCATGCGCGTGCGTGTGTGTGTGTGCTGCTGCGATTCCTCTCGCTGTCCGCATGCGAGAACGTAGTCCGGCTGGTCGCCGCGATGCCCGCGATCGATTCGAATCCGACACTTTCCGAACACCGCTCGCATCGAGAGGCCGAGGGTCCGGCCGATCCTCCCTGGCTGGCCAACTCGACCCCCTCGTCCGAGCGACTCGCTCACGAAGACGACGACAGCCGCGAGGAAGCGGAGCGCTTTGCCTCGGAACCCGCAGAGCTCCCATACAAAATGGTGCTTCATCTCTCCGCTGTAAGAGGTTCCACCCGGTCGTATCGCCTGCTTTGTGCCTGCCGGTAGCCACGCGTTTACCATCCTGCTACTGCCGCCGAATATAAACTAAACTAAAACTATATATATAAAAAATGTTTTACCAGGTAAGGCCCCGCTGAACTTATATATAGCTATTTTTCAGAAGCTACCTGGCCACAAATGATAGCTCAACGAAGTGGCTTATCATGTATAAATGTATAGCAGCCAAATACTTGAAACGCACGTTGAGTCTACATGTGGAGCGGAAAAAACCGGAGGACCCGGAGAAAAATCCACGCGACCATGGGGAGAACACAAACTCCAAATATACAGCAGGTGTCCGGGTCGGAATCGAACCCATGTGCTCCTGCCTTCGTCGGGCTATCATTTGTGGCCAGATTGCTTCTGAAAAAAAGCTATATAGCTCAGTGGACCTTACCTGGTAAAATAAAATAGCTTGCTTAAATATTTAGTTGTGCTGCACCATGGACAGCTCCTGCCTTGTAACCGTCTCTCCCCCCCACCCCGACTCCTGGACAGAGTGAGGCTTCGGACGACATGGAATTGGCGCACTGCCCCGGTCCGGCCGCACCGAAGGAAAATCCTCGCGTTGAAGGCGGGGAGCCAGCAGTGCCGCCAGGCGACCCCACGCGGCGTGGGGGCACCTCCTCGGGCGACGACGGCGCGGACGCACCGGGGAAGCTCTGCCCGCCCGAGGAGGTCGTCTCCCGTTCCGAGGCTCTGCTGACATCGCTGGTGAGGAAGCGTGCAGCAGCAGCAGCAGCAACAGCAGCAGCAGCAGCAACAGCAGCAGCAGCGGCTTTTTTGGTTAACCGTTGGACAAAGACGGGTCACCGCATCGCGCGCGCTCTCGGATGCGCTTCTGCGGCCGTCTGGAATGCTGTTCCGTCCGATATTAGGAAGCCACTGGTCTGGGTCGATCCCAAGTCCTCCTGTATACCAAGCAACGGAGTTAACATCTCTCCACTGCGGCGCCCTCTCTTGCCTATGCAGTCTTTTATAATGTAGGGGTTTTCGCGAATGGTTTACTTAATTTACCTCAGGGGTAGTTGTGGCATTCTACGCCTAGCCAAGAAGTGAACTTATTACAACATGTCAAATTTATTGCTATGCTGCAATGGAACATGAGTTTATTGGAAAGTTGAGGGGGCCCTACAGCTTTTTCTTGCAACTATTTTATCCCAGAATCACTGCTGGATGATAACAGTGGTGAACGCCATTAAATCTGGTGATTGCTACTACTCATTTGGGTGCCACAGTGGCAATATGTTAATTACCTCGCTTGGTATACAGGACGTTGTGGATTCGATCCCGACCCTTGATGCCTGCTGTATATTTGGGGTTTGCGTGTCTCTCTCCCCGTGGTCGTGTGAGGATTTTGTTCCGGGGTCCTCCGGTTTTTCACTCCACATTTATAATCGACATGCATTTCGAATATTTGGCTGCAATACATTTCCACGTGATGATAAGCCACTTTGGTGAGCTATCATTTGTGGCCAGGTCACTTCAAAAATAACTATAGGACTTAGTGGGCCTTACCTGGTAAAATAAATATTTTATTTTCAATACGGTACAGAGGCGAGGAAGGTTCAAAACGTGTGGGCAAGTGTCCATGCAGAGGGGACAAGGGTTTAAAACACGGCAATGCAAGAGATTAAACACGGGGGCAAGGCAACGGTTCAAACAGAACTTGTAATTGAACGCGGAGTTCGTTGACGGAGCTTGGTTAAATCGTTCGTTGTGCTGTACCGTGGACAGCTCCTGCCTAATAAAGATAGTCTCCTCCCGGACAGAGCGAGACTTTGGACGACGTGGAGTTGGCGCACTGCCCGGGCCTGGCCACGCTGAAGGGAATTCGTCGCGGTGCAGCAGGCGGGGGCCCGGTGCTGCCAGACGACCCCACGCGGCACGCGGCCACCTCCTCTGGCAACGGCGTCGTGGACGGAGCGCTGGTGGTGGGGGGGGAGGAGGAGGAGGTCATCGTCTGCACTTCCGAGGCTCCGCTGCCTTCGCCGGTGAGGAAGGCGGCCTTCATCCCCCGGTGGCTTTTGGCCAAAGATGGTCACTGCTTCGCGCGTTTTCACATGCCGTATACACTCCACTTATACTCTACACTGTGCTATACACTGCACTATGCACTACACTTTTGGCAAGACATCGAACAAAGACGGGGTCACCGCATCGCACGCGCGTTTTCGGTTGCACTTCTACGGCCGTCTGGAACACTCTTCCGTCCGATATCAGGAAGCCACTGCTATGCATTTAAATCATCATCGAAATTGAAAAAAATGTTTTACTGCGTTATGCGTTTAGTTGTAAGGGGGGGGGAGAGTTGGTCTCACTGCCCCACCCAGGTGGGGGGGACCACAAGCCGGGGCACAAAAGTTTACATGGGGAGGAGAAAAAAGGGGGAGTGGAGGGGTGGGGATGTGGATTTTGCTCTGGGCTCCCCTCCGGTTTTTCCCTCCACATTTTCGAATTGACATCGCACGTTTAGACTATTTGGCTGTTATGAATTTCCACGTGACGATAAGCCACTTGGCTTAGCTGTCATTTGTGGCCAGGTCGCTTCTAAAATAAAAGCTGTAGAGCTCAGTGCGCCTCACCTGATTAAAAATTAATTAATAGTTTTGTAACTAACGAGAAATAATAATAACAATGTATTCCCTCATCGTCTCTAGTCTGACGACAGCAGCCAGAGCAGGAGTCCGACGTCTCCTCCCGTGGCAGTGGGCAAGGCGCACAAGCGGAAACTCGAAGAGGGAGGAGGAGGAGGAGGAGACCCCGACCCCCTCGGCGATCAGCCCGTGGTCACCCGCGAGGGCGCGCACGCGGCGGAGGTGAAAGCTGGGCCCAAGCACAGCAGACGGCAGCCGGAGAAGCAGAGGGGGGAGCACGGCACGACGGCGCAGTCCGCCCAGCGGAGGAAATGGGGCGCCCGAGTGTCGCCCGCCGCCACCACATCCCAACAGAGCGGTGGAGCCCCTCCCGTGAGTGTGCGGGCAAGCCGAGCCGCTCGGAGTGCGAGAAACAAGTGGGGAGGGGGTACAGGCTTGCTGGGGCAAGTGCTGTCGGCGAGCACATGTCAAGGCCGCCACGACGCACGAGGGGGGTGACCAACACCGCACCGGGCCGTCTTTGTCTCCCTCGTGTTTACACCGCACCCAGGTACTCGTTTGAGGCCGACTTGACCTAGGGGGAGGCCCAAGACCAACGATCCCCGGCCCTCTTTGTTGTCACCCCATTGCTGATATTTATACACCGCTGTACCAAACACTCGTTGTGGAAGGCCGAGCGGACCGAGGATCGCTTGAGATATTCTTCCCACCGATGGTTCGTCCATGGCGCAGCGTTGCCAATCACTGCACCGCCGCTTCACACGCACTCGATGTAATCTGCTGCCACTCTCTGGGGGTCCTTGTCTTTTAAAAAGGTGCGGATAATATCATTAATGTAGCGCTTTCGGGGAGACCTCTTCTGGGCGACTCGTATCCATTGAAAAATTAACGTGCAATTATTTGGAGATGTCGAATATGCATCCTCGTGACCATGAATGTATTGCCTATAAACAATCGTTCCCCACCACCCCTCCGACCCTACCCAGCTCGGCAAGCCGCGGGCAAAGCGCGCGGCCACCACCTCAACGCTTCGGGTGACGAGGACCTTGACCTTGCAGCAGGAGGCTGCTGCCGCTGCTGCTGCTACTTCCCCTACTGCTGCCTCTACTACTGCCCCTGCTGCAAACGCTGCTATCCTTGCTGCTGCCACTACTGCTGCCACTTCCCCTACTGTTGCTGCCTCTACCAACGCTGCTGCCCCTACTACTGCCGACTGTCCTGCCGACATTGTCCCTACCGCTGCTGCTGCCACCCCTGTCGCTGTCCCTGGTGCTGCGGCCGTCGACAAAGTTGAGGCTGCAGAGCCCTTGAAGGAGAAGACTCCCGAGACGGCGATGCGAGGCAAGGGTGAGATGAGGCGTCCATTTCCCAGCATGCCCCTGGGGCTGAGCAGGCCGCCACCTCTGGCTAATAACGAATTGCAAGAATTAAAAGCATTTCTCGTAACGCGCTCAATTCTCACGGGTTTTCACGCACTAGCAAAGTTGTCCGGTGTGTTACAAGTTTATGATTAGGTACAGTTGAGCCGAAATGATCCATCCACTGCTTGGATTAAGACCTCGATCTCCTGCATACGGTGGGCTGGGCTCGTGGCTGAATCTTACACGAAGGACGTTATTTCAGCCGTGTTCCCCTCCTTTGGCTGGCACTCTGTCGTTAGCCTCAACCACCGACCATGTGTTTTGCCCAAGCCCGTCTTTTTCACACTTGGTTATGGCTCTTCAATGGATGAGGAAAGGCAAAACTTGCACCAACTCTCTCTCTCTCCCTGCTTGAAGACCTCTCGCTGTGACTGGCACACACCTCGGCATTTACATTGAGCTCCAGAGCATTTTGCCACTCTCATCGTACACAGGAGTAGGAATGGCTCTGACAAGTATTGAAAGTCCATTCACATCCATGCACGTGTGTTTGAAGCGTATTGGCTACTTTGTGGTTAATAGCGCATTTAAAACTTGGCGGTATCTCAATCCACATTTGAAGTTATTTACACTTTTCATGTGTGTGTATATATATATATAAAATGTCATAATTGGAAAATCTGCGAGGCGAGAGAAAAAAGTAAAAAAAAATTCACTGAGAAAGGTAAAGGCGCAGCCCTGCAATGTCTCGCTTGCACCACTGCCGTCGCAAGGGCCTCCACTGGAGGGAGCCCTAGAGTCCCTGTAAGAGGGCATTTGGTCTCCTCTTCAACGCTGGCTCACAGAGACGGGAGTGCCCAGACTCTATGTATACATACGGTATTTATTACTCGACTGCCAACCAATGTACAAGATTTTTAATGTCTCTTATTCACCTTCTAGAGGGTAGTCAACGGAAGACCAGAGCTTCTGCCACGGGGAAGGACCTCTCGGGTTTGACAGGAAAATCGTCGTCGACCACCACCGCCAGGGTAAGTGTGAGGATCGGACGCACAATCGTTGCAGATATAATCAGCTCCAGTCTGACGATCATTCAGCTGCAGCCAACAAACTAAATACCAAAAACTTTAATTGTCTTTCAATAGTGACTCGCTGGACATCTGTGAAAATAAGTAATTGTTAAACAAACTTTTTTTTAAACACGCTTTTATTAAATGTACCGTACTAGTAATGGCAGAACTCCACGACTCCAGGAAGTGGCCCCGAAGCTTGCCATAACGTAAGGGGACCGTGGCCAATTACAGCCAACGTCAGTTGAGCGTGGACAATTATAGACCCAAGCCGAAACATAACATATAAAAAAAATGTTTAAAAATAGATAGATATTTTTTTAAATGATAGAATATAGTATTGTCATCAGTATGACATAAGTATACCAAGTTTGCAGTCGATACCATATTGGGAAGTGGGTAAAAATCGACTTACAAGATTTTTAAGGATACGATAACAGATGGAGTGAGCTAAATACAAGCGTGTAAAAAGAGTTTAATCCACTGTTCGTGTTCCTCCAGCCTAAATAAATTAAAGATTCCGAGTTTTGAATAGCTGTCCCCCTCCGTCCGATTCTCACGCGGCGACTTCCCATGCAGAGCCAGAAGAAGGTGGCGACGGAGGGCAAGGCCATGGCTAAGGGCAAGGCCAAGCCGAGGGGCAGAGGGGCTGCCCAGGGGGAACTCCAGAAGGAGACCACGGAGGCGTCTGGGCAGCCGGAGAATCTGGGAATCTGCACTCCTCCGCTGCCTCCCGCTCCTCCTCCTACCCCCACGGAGATCGATAGCCCCGTGAGTGTGGGCGGCACGACCACTTGGCCAGGGCAAGTCGTTTGCGGTAGAATCCCCGTTATTCGAATCGCCGTTCTCCGCCCTCCACGTTATCCGCGCGCCACGTGACCTCGTGCTTGCTGCTGCTGCTGTCCACACACGGTGCGCAATTCGTGCAGCTTCTGTGTTTGTCGTCGCGCCGCTGCCTTCCTGGAGCCCCCCGTAAGTCGTCACGTGGAAAAGTGGGCAAGGGACTTGGAAGTGTCTTGCAAATCCTTCCAATTGTCGGTCATTTTTATCCGCGGGGTTCAAGAAAAAACCCAGGTGGGCTCGAGAATACCCGTGGATAACGCGCGCAGAACTCCTGGGACGCTGAGGACCTCGTCCAACGCATCACGCATCGTTGACGACATTTTGTCACCTGCTCGTGTTAAGATGATGGCGATGATGATGGATTAATTATTGATAGAAAAATTTGTCGCTGGGTCGGTGCGGCTTTAGCTGTTCCCCACTGTCGGCAATAACAGCGGTGATGGTGACGATCGTGGTGATGTTGATGCCGGCGACCTTGTTCTGCGGGAGGTATCTGCATGTCCTGGAGGTTGTTTCCATGGCAATGATATCACCATGTATTGCGTCAGCTGGAAGGGGCTGGCGCAGAGAAGACCCCGGAGAGACGGCAGTGGTCTCTGAGGGCCAGGGGACCCCAAGCGTCCATCAAGGCCCTCTCCCCGAGTCCTGGCCCAAAGCCCACGCGGAGACTGAGATCAAAAGCCTTGCCAACAATCACCGAAGGTGAAACCCTCAAGGTGACTTGCCGCATAGGAGGGGGAAAATACATCACGATCTGGATTTATTAAGTGGGTGAGCACAGTGTTGTCCTATGAACCTAAAACTAAAATGCTAAACTGTTTTATTTGACCAGGTAAGGCCCCACTGAGCTATATAGCACTTTTTCAGAAGCGACCTGGCCACATGATAGCTCAACTTAAGTGGCTTATCGCGTGCACATATATAGCAGCCGAATACTCTCAACACACCTTTATAAATGTGGAGAGAAAAACCGGGGAGACTTGGAGAAAAATCCACGTAACCACGGGGAAAACACGGAAACTCAATATACACACGTGCGTTTTGAAAACTATAACACTTGCGAATCCCCCTGCAGAGAAGAGCAAGCATCTGCTGATGC